>JAVGWX010000011.1:6645839-7158339 GCA_036924085.1 Ariolimax columbianus | reverse complement strand
CTTGTTTAAGGATGCTCTCGTTTTGATATAGGACGCATATTTCTTTATATTTCCTCTTCGTTCCTACCTAAAGTTCGCTGTGTTTCAAGCTGTCATATTAAGTATTTCTAGGCTCGCGCGTTTTCCTAGCTCTGCCCAGAAATAATCCTAGATTTTCTTCCTTTTCGCTCTTCACCTGTTGTTTCAGAGGCAAATTCATCTCTCGAATTGTCTTCTTCTGAAGACATTACGTAAGCGGTCTTCTGTGTGCGTCTCGCTTCCCTATCGTGTGGTGGTTCTAACCATTCAGAGTCGATATGCCTCTGTTATTGCGTGGTGGGATATCGTGTAACACAGTTACAAGTGTCCAACGATCTAACGTCAGGGAAGCCCTGAAAATACCTTTCGTGTTACCCACACATAACTTGAGAACCCTGCCCGAGAGGTTCAGTTCATTGAACGGGGCATTGTCCTTAATTCTCAAACAATGCAGTTTAAGACTGTCCAGCCAAAATGGTTCTCTTCCCACGATTCTACTGGGAATTCCACGACCTATAGGTCCTCTAATAGTTTGAAAATCTAGGCAGCATTTCTGTGGGACACACTAGTTCAAATAAAGTTTGCGGGAAATGAACTCAAGAAAGTAGAAGTCACTGACCAAAGCAGGGAGCTTAGAACATAAGCTGGGGGAGACAGATCAGGAGGACAGATCAGAAGGAGCAGAGAAGGAAATTTTACCGTGCAGTTTAGTAGGTAGCAGATAGACAAGTACAAGTATCTAGATCAAGCTGACTTAGCCAGGGAGTGGCCAGAATAGAGAGATAGAATTAGAAGCCACCGAACCAGACCTACATTTAAAGATTTAAAGGCAACGAGACAACACGCACGTATAAGAATCTGTCTGTGTGTGAGGTTCAGTAGTCATCAGCTTTACACTGAGGCGAGACAAGAGGCTGAGTAGACATCTGCCTTACGTTGAGACGAGACAAGAGGTTCATTAGACATCTGCCTTACGTTGAGACGAGACAAGAGGTTCAGTAGACATATGCCTTACATTAAGACGAGATAAGAGGTTCAGTAAACATCAGCCTTATGTTGAGACGAGACAATAGGTTCATTAGACATCTGCCTTACGTTGAGACGAGACAAGAGGTTAATTAGACATCTGCCTTACATTAAGACGAGATAAGAGGTTCAGTAAACATCAGCCTTATGTTGAGACGAGACAAGAGGTTCAGTAGACATCTGCCTTACATTAAGACGAGACAAGAGGTTCAGTAGACATCTGCCTTACGTTGAGACGAGACAAGAGGTTCAGTAGACATATGCCTTACATTAAGACGAGACAAGAGGTTCAGTAGACATCTGCCTTACGTTGAGACGAGACAAGAGGTTCAGTAGACATATGCCTTACGTTAAGACGAGACAAGAGGTTCAGTAGACATCTGCCTTACGTTGAGACGAGACAAGAGGTTCAGTAGACATCAGCCTTACGTTGAGACGAGACAAGAAGCTTGGTAGACATCCATGTTGTGTAAGCCAAAAGTTTGGAACATAAGGCCATCAGACGAGCGAGGACAGAGAGATTAGGACTGAGAACAAGTAGCTGACAGCATTATATCGACGCACATAGACATAGACGGCGAATAGAAGAATTTCTAGATTCCAACCCCGTGATTAGAGCCCTGAGTAAAGTTTGGTGCAAGAGTTAGTCATGTGCTAATTGCACGAACCTCTTGAAATGAATTATAGTCAGTTGGGGAATTGTGATAACAAATTCTTGAGACATTAAAATAAGTTAATTGAAAAAAAATATAATACGATTTGCGAGCCTAGTGTATTGATATGATGTGTATGATGTTTGTGAAATAAACATTTTTTGTTTTACTTTTGTTAAAAGAATTGTTAGTGGTTAAGATAAAGTGGGAGTTAGGGAGTGATAGTGGTAAGGAAGAAAGTTAGCTATAAAGTGATACAATAATGTTAGACCTGTTATAATCGGTATTAGTTAGCTCTTCAATTAAGTAGGTCAAGATGCTGAGCAGTGCATGAGCTGCAGTGGTTAACGACCCCTAGCTGAGTGCTAGCGTCAGGGCCAGTGAACCAGAGCTGCCAAGAACGAACGAAGAATAAGAAGAAAATTAAGTAGGTCAAGATGCTGAGCAGTGCATGAGCTGCAGTGGTTAACGACCCATAGCTTAGTGCTAGCGTCAGGGCCAGTGAACCAGAGCTGCCAAGAACGAACGAAGAATTAGAAGAAAATTAAGTAGGTCAAGATGCTGAGCAGTGCATGAGCTGCAGTGGTTAACGACCCCTAGCTGAGTGCTAGCGTCAGGGCCAGTGAACCAGAGCTGCCAAGAACGAACGAAGAATAAGAAGAAAATTAAGTAGGTCAAGATGCTGAGCAGTGCATGAGCTGCAGTGGTTAACGACCCCTAGCTGAGTGCTAGCGTCAGGGCCAGTGAACCAGAGCTGCCAAGAACGAACGAAGAATTAGAAGAAAATTAAGTAGGTCAAGATGCTGAGCAGTGCATGAGCTGCAGTGGTTAACGACCCCTAGCTGAGTGCTAGCGTCAGGGCCAGTGAACCAGAGCTGCCAAGAACGAACGAAGAATAAGAAGAAAATTAAGTAGGTCAAGATGCTGAGCAGTGCATGAGCTGCAGGGGTTAACGACCCCTAGCTGAGTGCTAGCGTCAGGGCCAGTGAACCAGAGCTGCCAAGAACGAACGAAGAATAAGAAGAAAATTAAGTAGGTCAAGATGCTGAGCAGTGCATGAGCTGCAGTGGTTAACGACCCCTAGCTGAGTGCTAGCGTCAGGGCCAGTGAACCAGAGCTGCCAAGAACGAACGAAGAATTAGAAGAAAATTAAGTAGGTCAAGATGCTGAGCAGTGCATGAGCTGCAGTGGTTAACGACCCCTAGCTGAGTGCTAGCGTCAGGGCCAGTGAACCAGAGCTGCCAAGAACGAACGAAGAATAAGAAGAAAATTAAGTAGGTCAAGATGCTGAGCAGTGCATGAGCTGCAGTGGTTAACGACCCCTAGCTGAGTGCTAGCGTCAGGGCCAGTGAACCAGAGCTGCCAAGAACGAACGAAGAATAAGAAGAAAATTAAGTAGGTCACCAGTCTTATCTTCTGGCTCTACAATGTAATAATCCCTTTCCCGCATTTCGTACTTCAGTTATGCTCTGTTAAGAATCGACGACACTGCACTCCGGGAAGATCCATAGGTGATCAGTTTCCCTCAGCAATTTGCGAATGGTGTGAACATTAAAAACTTCATTAGCCCACTGACTGCATATACTCCTGCTCTCAGGTGCGGGTCCGCAGTCTGTGAATTGCTGGTTCAATAGGCAGTCCTTGGTCGAACTAAGAGTGTCACCTATATCTATATTTAAAGTCTCCACTGTGGACACCCTACTAAATTACACACACGACTTATTCAGGTTAAGTCAGGTCATCCCGTTGCCAGTGATGTCATTGAGGCACACATGAAGACATCCTCACAACCCCATGCCATGCTTCTCTGACAGCGGTCGCTCCCTGTGCCTTTTCTGGTGGGAGATTGGTCCATTCTTTTATGTTGTCGTTCCACCTCTTTTTGGAACGGCCTCTTCATCGTCTGCCTTGCACCTTTCCGTGCAGGATCGTATTTGCAAGACCATTTGATCTCTATATGTGTCCGTACAAGCGAGTTTAATTCTTTTGACAGTTGTCAAGATGTCTTCAAAAGGCCCTTTTGCTGTTGTAATTCTATCTCGTATTTCCTCATTTGTTCCTCGATCTTTGTACATGACATTTAGAAGTCTTCGGACATATCTCATCTCCAAGACATGTATCCTCCGCTGCAGGTTAGCTGCAGTTGTCCATGTCTCACAAGCATAGAGGAATATTGACAGGCCCATGACTTATTACCATGTTTTAAATTAATTTCAGCTTCGGTCACTTCCATCTCCACGTCGGATATCCGCTGCAATATGTGTGGAGCCGCGTAGAGCAGTGGTTAGCTCTCTGGCTTCGCATCTGAATGGTTCTGGGTTCATTCCCCAGGTGAGGCGGTAATGTTTTTTTCAGACCGCAATGACTCCCGGGTCGACCCAGCCTTAAATGGGTACCAGTTCAGTCCGGGAAGTAAAAGCGGCGAGGGAGAGGAGATGTCTACCGCCCTCATATAGCCGAGCCTTTGAAATGTGAGATCGCTAACACCTCACACCCCTACGTGAGTAATGCTATAGGATACTTTACTTTACTTTTACTTATATCTTCAAAGACTTGTTTGTCTGTTTGTTTCTCACACTCTCTCTATCTCTCTCTCTCTTTATTTCTCTCTCTCTCTCTCTCTCACACACACACACACACTTTTTTCATGATGAGAGTCTGAAAGGTTTTTCTCTATCCATGTGTTGATGGTATCCACTCACTTCATTTGCTATAAGTATTATCAAATAGTGTTTGTTGTTGTCAGATTTTTTATGTAGGCAGCAAGACGCTCGAAACCAAGCATTGATTAAGTAGATGTCATGAAGGTGTACGTCGTCCAAGCGTTCTGTTTGAATGCGGTTCGTTGTGGTAAGTGGTGACACCTATCTGTAGACTCATTATTTAATGACGTCATTTTGCTTTGTGAATTTTTCACGAACTTTACTTAGTTGAACATCTATCCATCCATCCATCCATCCATCTATCTATCTATCTATCTATCTATCTATCTATCTATCTATCTATCTATCTATCTATCTATCTATCTATCTATCTATCTATCTATCTATCTATCTATCTATCTATCTGCCTGTCTGTCTTCATGCCTGCCTGCCTGTCTGTCTGTCTTCTTCTTCTTCTTCGCTCGTTCTCAATCTCCCACTATCAAACTCTGAAAGGGCTTAAGTAGCAGAATGTAGTCCAGAGAACGGAATGCGTTGTGTCGTAGTTTACAGCTTGGCTGCGATATTTGCACCTTTCGGTCCAACACATCCGACTTCAGCAAGCATTTTTTGAGTACCGGGTTAGCATTCCCTCTTCGATCCCATCTCCTTAGCCAGTCTGCCCTGCTGCAGCCTGTTATCCAGGATCACCACGTGGAGGTGTAGAAGGGTCTTGGCCGCTATGGTTCGCTGGCCCTGACGATAGCAGTCAGCTATGGGTCGCTGACCACTGCAGCGCATTTGCTGCTCAGCAGCTTGATCCCGTCTGTCTGTCTGACTATCTACCAGCTGGCCTGCGAGTATGTCTGTCTATTTATCCACGTGTCTGTCCGTCCATCTGTCCGTTTCTGTGTCTGTCAGTATATCTATATGATTCGAAATGAAGATATTATGTTGCCACCAGTTCCCATACCAGACTACCACCAGTTCCCATACCACACTGCCACCAGTTCACATACCACACTGCCACCAGTTCACAAACTACAAAACCGAAAGGCTACTCATACGTGTGGCCTAGTGGTTGTGAGCTTGGATTAAGACCCCAACTTACCCAGGTTCAAATCATGTCGTGCTATTTGAACAGACCAGGCATGTCGGAAGTTTGTTAAAAATAGTATGACCACGTCTTCCAGTATACCCAGCTGTAAATAGGTACCTAGAACGTCAGAGGGAAATTTCGGAGCCACCGTGGTAGCTACGGAGTTCGTGCACTGTCGTCGGCACTTTCATACACACCAACAGGTGTGTTAAGGTATAAAAGGTGTGATGTTTGGAAAGATATATTGTACGGTGAAGTTTCACACACAGAGCCAGGCGTTTGTCTTAATACATTTCTTGTCATTGAGAAGGTACACATCGATTCTGCTATGTCTGCAGGTTACTTCAATGTCACTGACACCGGAACAATAATTATATATAAAGCAGTAATTGAACTCGACCCCGGTTTGCTTATTTTTAATGTGACTGCCACCGGCTTCAGTGTCTCACCAGACAGTGTATATGTCTTCAACATACCTGTCTACATTAGTCTTACAGGTATGATGTGCAATATTTAACTTAACTTAACTTAACGTCTTTATACTGGTTTAGAAAACTCTACAGAGTCTGTATACAACCAGTTTCTTGCAGGGCGGTTTTTACCAATGTGAAGTTCATCTTAATAGACTCAAACACTAGAGCTAAGTTGACCCGCAGCCAGTTAGGTGCTATCTATAGCTGCCCTTAACAAACGACCTGGTGAAAAGTACAAATAACTTAAGTAGATGTTTAGCTTTAATTTCTGTCCGGCAGCGGTCATTAAGCCTACAATTTTGATTTCCAACTACCAAGAGATTTTTAACGTGCTCGACACTGTACACGAGAGTCCAATCTCACTATCCAGAGATCAGGGTAAATTTTGTTTTACTGCTGAAGACTAAGGTGTTTGACCGTAAGGTGGAAATATCACAGTCAAACTAGTGTAAACTAGTGACACAACGCATTCCGTTCTCCGAACTACATCCTGCTACTTGCAAAGCCCTGTTCAGGACCTGGTAGCTGGAGACTGAGAACAAACACAGAAAAAGAAGAAAAAGGGGAATTTTTAACAGAAGATCCACGTGAAATAAAATCCCGGTCTCCATAGATAATAGAAACCGTGACCTCTGGCACCCGAGACAGACACCTTACCTTGTGACCACTGAGTCCCCATGTAACAAACGTTATTAACACAATATAAAGTCTTTACTATTTTCAACTAATCAACCATATTCTGACTAACTTTCCATTGCAATGTGTTTGTTTTATACTGAAATACTTTATCACTCTTTCATTTCATTATCTATTTATGTAATACTGTCTCATGTATTATTTTACGGGCCAAATGGCAGATACCCATAGTCTGCTGGATCAATAACCAAACAACCATATATTATTTATCTTGCACTTTGACAGTTCCAGAACACACATGCAGCCTTTATCTTTCAAATGCTACATATCCATGGAAAAATTAAAGTACTGCATTGTTAATACTGACATGTGAGATCAGCGGCATGGACAGACTAAGAATATCATCTATGAGCTACGGTGACATGTTTAATGTTTTAATTATGAAAGATAGTCCATCAACATACTTGATAACGCTGACTGTGAAGCAGTACATTCCAGGCCTCCTACAAGGTAAGGATAGTTTTTTGTGATATATAATGTTGTTGTTGTTCCGAATGCCCATGATGAGTATGTTACTTTTATGTGCGCCCTGAAAAGTAGCTTTCCTCACATCCCTATGCTTATGAATGTGGACCGGGATCATCCAGGCGGTTGTGCTATGCTTGGCCTCATCTATGTGTCGCTCACTACTACGAAGATCACGTCAAACCTCACCTTGTTAGCCAGACTGTTGTCCTTGCCAACAGCCTGTTTCCAGGACGACTAACGAGGAGGTCAGGTAAGGGTCTTAGCCAGTATATTTCTCCTGATCCTGGCTAACATTATCTGAGCAGTGTGTTTTGCCTGACCCGACGTTAGCCTCATCGTCCCGTCAGGTGAGGGTCTTGGCCAGTATATTTCTCCTGACCCTGGCTAACATTCTCTGATCAGTGTGTTTTGCCTGACCAGACGTTAGCCTCATCGTCCCGTCAGGTGAGTTTCTTTGCCAGTATATTTCTCCTGACCCTGGCTAACATTCTCTGATCAGTGTGTTTTGCCTGACCAGACGTTAGCCTCATCGTCCCGTCAGGTGAGGGTCTTGGCCAGTATATTTCTCCTGATCCTGGCTAACATTCTCTGATGAGTGAGTTTTGCCTGACCAGACGTTAGCTTCATTGTTCCTGTAATACGTGATACTAATTAATGCCTGTCTTCTACTGGTATCCAGGGAGGCTGTATTTATTAAGATTATTTACCGTTTTATTCCTGTATCATAAATAGGATATTGTTTCTAGAACTCTCTAACCCAGAAGGCAATGTGAATCACAGCAGCAAATAATATAGACATTCGTTAATGAAGGATATGAGTCTGAATAGGATACTATCAGCTTACGACACCTTTCCGTGTCATATAATAGAAATGCATTTATATTAACATTGGACAGCCTGATGTTATTTTTCCAAGATAATGTGACAGTTTCATATTTTTCCAAGATAATGGGACAGTTTCATATTTTTCCAAAATAATGGGACAGTTTAAAATTTTTGCAAGATAATGGGACAGTTTCATATTTTTGCAAGATAATGTGACAGTTTCATATTTTTTCAAGATAATGGGACAGTTTCATATTTTTCCAAGATAATGGGACAGTTTCATATTTTTGCAAGATAGTAGAAACAAAATCTGATTTTGCTAACCTTGGAATGAGCATCTTTGTTTGAATGTCTTGATCTTAATTATAGTATAATGACATTAAGTTAAGTTGTGAGACATATTTGTAGTGTGCTGCGCTGGTCTAGTGAATGAATGCATTCTCTTTTGTTGCAAGGCGCTTCTGTCATATGGAGGTCAGGTGTTCAAATTCCGAGTTGTTCCCTGGTTTCACTCTCTTTTCTGTTGTTCATTATGGAAGTTACTCAAGTGCAGATAAATTCTTGTCTTGTGATCACCGTCATGAACATACATTCTTTGGAACTCAGTTTCCAAGACGCTGGACTCACATAGCTTGTTTGCCACCTGATCACCATGGTTGATAAGTCTCAATAGCATGCTTCCCAGGTATGTGAATGTCTCTGCTTCCCAGGTATGTGAATGTCTCTGCTTCCCAGGTATGTGAATGTCTCTGCTTCCCAGATATGTGAATGTCTCTGCTTCCCAGATATGTGAATGTCTCTGCTTCCCAGGTATGTGAATGTCTCTGCTTCCCAGATATGTGAATGTCTCTGCTTCCCAGGTATGTCAATGTCTCTGCTTCCCAGGTATATGATGGTCTCTGCTTCCCAGGTATATGAATGTCTCTGCTTCCCAGGTATGTGAATGTCTCTGCTTCCCAGGTATATGAATGTCTCTGCTTCCCAGGTATGTTAATGTCTCCATGGTCTCCAGTTTAATGGCCCCTCAATGTTATCATGGGATCCTTATATGGACTACCTGGGGCTAAATGGGACTCAGTGGTCTTGAGTTAAGGTGTACGCCCCGTGTCACGTGTTCGAATTATGACGAAGACCGTGATTTATTTCACGTGGATCTTCTGGTACAAATTCCCCTGATCTCTGAGTAGTGAGATTGGACCCCATGTCCAGTGCTGAGCATGTTAACAATTCCTTGACAGTTGGAAATCGAAGAGTAGGCTTAACGGCCGCTGTCCTGACAAAATTCAAATTTAAAAATCTACCCAAGTTATTTGCACCTTTCCTCAGGTGGTTTGTTAAGAGCAGCTATAGATGGCGCCTAACTGGCTGTGGGTCTACTTAGCTATAGTGTTTGAGTCTCTTAAGATGGATTCGCACATCGTTAAAAACCAATGTCCTAGAAACTGGTTGTACACAGACTCTATGGAGTCTTCTAAACCAGTATAAAGATGTTAAGTTCAGTTAAGTTAATTGATGCATGACATGAGTTTTATTGATGAGAATGTTTATGCCAAAATTGTTGCAATTTGAGTGTATCTGTCCTATCCGCTTCCTTATGCTACAGGACTGTCATGTCTTTAACCAGGACCTAAGTTAGGGAGAAATTTGAGAATGAGAATCAAATTTTTTTTTCACCTATTTTTTACAGGCAAGATACACAGATTCCAAGATAGGATCTGAGATGGGTATGGGAAGTTAGTTTCTGTTACATCGAATTTTATGCTATTTGTTAACATTAATAGTGTCAGTATTTTAATATTATGACACTGTTGATAACTGACATTTCTTTCACTCTATTTTCCATTCTTTCCTTTCCTAAAAAAAATCAATCTTTGAATTTTTATATTTCCCCTTCATTGTGCTATTGTTTGCATGAGGGAGGGCTCACATAATCGTTCAACATTAAATCTGGGGTTCATCTAGAGTATCTTCCATTTCTTTTTCTGTTCAAGTTGCCAGTTGATTAGATTGTGAAAGAAACTACAGTCAATGAGAGAAATGGAATCCAGTGGTCCTTATTTAAGCAACTAGAAGGCCTGAACTTCACAGGTGACATTACCCTCCTGTCTTACAGATTATATAACCCTTATGTCTCACAGATGATATAACCCTTCTGTTTCACAGATGATATAACCCTTATGTCTCACAGCTGATATAACCCTTCTTTCTCACAGCTGATATAACCCTTCTGTCTCACAGCTGATATAACTCTCCTGTCTCACAGCTGATATAACCCTTCTGTCTCACAGATGATATAACCCTTCTGTCTCACAGCTGATATAACGCTTCTGTCTCACAGATGATATAACCCTTCTGTCTCACAGCCGATATAACCCTTCTGTCTCACAGCTGAAATAACCCTCCTGTCTTACAGCCAATATAACCCTCCTGTCTTACAGCCACCTCTAAATAAGGAAGAAGACAGACTGTCTACTAGACAGAACTTCCCATCAACAAGGTCTCCCAGTGAAGGAGGTAGAGAGCTTCACTTAGCAAGGCAGAACCTCCAAGCCACTAGATCTACCATTGAAGGAGGTAGAGAGCAAAACATGCCAAGGCAGAACCTCCCAGCAACCAGGTATACTATTAAAGGAGATAGAGAGCTTCACATGCCAAGGCAGAACCTCCCAGCAACCAGGTATACCATTAAAGGAGAAGAGAGCATCACATGCCAAGGCAGAACCTCCCAGCAACCAAGTATACTATTAAAGGAGATAGAGAGCTTCACATGCCAAGGCAGAACCTCCCAGCAACCAGGTATACTATTAAAGGAGATAGAGAGCTTCACATGCCAAGGCAGAACCTCCCAGCAAACCAGGTATACTATTAAAGGAGATAGAGAGCTTCACATGCCAAGGCAGAACCTCCCAGCAACCAGGTATACTATTAAAGGAGATAGAGAGCTTCACATGCCAAGGCAGAACCTCCCAGCAACCAGGTATACTATTAAAGGAGATAGAGAGCTTCACATGCCAAGGCAGAACCTCCCAGCAACCAGGTATACCATTAAAGGAGTAGAGAGCATCACATGCCAAGGCAGAACCTCCCAGCAACCAGGTATACTATTAAAGGAGATAGAGAGCTTCACATGCCAAGGCAGAACCTCCCAGCAACCAGGTATACTATTAAAGGAGATAGAGAGCTTCACATGCCAAGGCAGAACCTCCCAGCAAACCAGGTATACTATTAAAGGAGATAGAGAGCTTCACATGCCAAGGCAGAACCTCCCAGCAACCAGGTATACAATTAAAGGAGTAGAGAGCATCACATGCCAAGGGAGCATCATACACAAGTCAGGTGATGGAGATAAAGATGTAAACGCCAGGATACAAAAAGCAAGATTGGCATTTGTCAAGTTGTAAACCATTTGGAACTCTTAATATGATCAGAATATACGCCAAGCTAAGGATCTTCAACTCTAATATGAAGTCTGTCCTTTTATTTGGAGCAGAAACATGAAGAGTCACCAAACTCAATATTTTTAATTTTTTGGAGATTTTGTTTGATAAAGTGTTTGCCTATCTATATTCTACTGGCAGAGGCACGCGCTTTTCCAACCCATGGCCGCAGTCTTTTAGGTGATATCATGACGTATTAACCAGTACTTAGATGCATGTGTGTGTCAGTATGTGCCTATCATAGTTAGAGCGCTCTCATAGGTCAATCCAACTGAAAAGCAATGGAAGTGCCTCACCCTTAGAGCGCGTGTGAAAATTTTGTAAGAGTGTGATTTTTGGACAGAGTAAAATGAAATGAGTGTGAGGTAAGAATAAGTGTTGAAATGTCTTGTAACTCAATATTTAGAGATTACAAGGCTTTATCAATAAATCTCTGAGAAAGAATTTAGAGATTACAAGGCTTTATCAATAAATCTCTGAGAAAGAATTTAGAGATTACAAGGCTTTATCAATAAATCTCTGAGAAAGAATTTAGAGATTACAAGGCTTTATCAATAAATCTCTGAGAAAGAATTTAGAGATTACAAGGCTTTATCAATAAATCTCTGAGAAAGAATTTAGAGATTACAAGGCTGTATCAATAAATCTCTGAGAAAGAATTTAGAGATTACAGGGCTTTATCAATAAATCTCTGAGAAAGAATTTAGAGATTACAAGGCTGTATCAATAAATCTCTGAAAAAGGATTTAGAGATTACAAGGCTTTATCAATAAATCTCTGAGAAAGAATTTAGAGATTACAAGGCTTTATCAATAAATCTCTGAGAAAGGATTCGAACCCAGTGGTATGATAGGTTACAAATCAATGCTGATGTGAAAGAACAGGACAAAGACAGGTGGCACAAAACAGTTTGGGAAGACGGTGACACTGGATAGACAATACACTGCAAAACCAGCATCTCCAGGCAATCTATGCATTGGAACCCATAGGGAAAAAGATACAAAGAAAGACCACAGAACAAATGGAGAATATACTTAGAGGTTGATACCAGGAAAACAGGGAGATGTTTAAAATAACTGGAGAAAATAGCACAGGACCAGTCTGTTTGAAGAGGGTTGATTAATGACCATCACACTCCAAGATGATAAGGGTGAAGAAGAAGAAGAAGAAGAAGAAGAAGAAGAAGAAGAAGAAGAAGAAGAAGAAGAAGAAGAAGAAGAAGAAGAATGCTATTATTTCGCATTTATTCAATCTGTTATTTCCCATTGACTATTCTATAAAGTCACTCAAAAGTGAAGATGCATCGAACACACTCTCAGAAAGAAGCTGGGCAGCATAGCCAGACATACACTGCATCAGAACCCACAGAAGAACAACAGCTGAGATGTACGTCTCTTACCCCTCATGAACAAAAGTGAGAAACCAATAGAGTTTTGATCCTGCAAGTTTCAAGCATCCCCTGGTCTCTGTGGAGGTGGGAACAGTCAAGAGACTGATATCATACTGATCGTCCATGCACTCCTTAGCTCTTTTTCTTCTTTTTGTTTCTTTTCCACTCCAGCTGGAGCATAGGACCATACACTACAGTTGGTCTCCTTTAGAAAACTTACGCCAAAGATTTGTTTTACACAATGAGGTTGCTCACCCAGAAAGCAGCAAAGATGGCACCTAACAGGCCTTGTGTCAAACTTTGCTCTCATGTTTTAGTCAATTATGGATGCCACCAGGGCATGGATTTGACCAATTGACAACTTGTGTCCACAAAAACGTGCTGTGGTTCTCCATTGGGATTAATTAGTTCATTCATTTTGTGGTGTTTTTCCTCCAGTTATCCTAGCAAAGTCATCGGCTATTTTAAATAGTATTCTGGCTACCGTGTCGTATTTCCACAGTCCAGTAACACAGCTGAACTTCATGAGTTTGACTCTTCATTCTATTTTCTGACAACACATGGGCCAAAAATGAACTATCACATCGTCCGAGATAGATTACGCCCTGCCTGGTTAGCAACATGCCCGAAACACATTGCTTACATGCTCAACATAACAGGCCACTGATGCCTATGTGAACATTATTATTATGCTCATCCCATACACAACTCACTTTAGTCACCTTTTACAACATGAATGGAGGTGCAATGGTCCCCTTTTTCTCCTCAGCAAAGGACAGAGGGATCTACTTGGGGATAAGTTGATTTGTTATTAACTGCTAAAATGTCTTTTGTCAGATCTGGAAATGTAATAAATGACCATGTCTTTTGTCAGATCTGGAAATGTAATAAATGACCATGTCTTTTGTCAGATCTTTAGATCCAATAAATGACTATGTCTTTTGTCAGATCTTCAGATCCAATAAAGGATCATATCTTTTGTCAGATCTCAAGATGTAATAAATGACCACATCTTTTGTCAGATCTTTAGATCCGATAAATGACCATGTCTTTTGTCAGATCTCAAGATGTAATAAATGACCATGTCTTTTGTCAGATCTGAAGATGTAATGGCTTGGCTTGGCTTCATTCGTTCTCAATCTCCCGCTACCAAACCCTGAAAGGGCCTAAGTGGCAGAATGTAGTCCAGAGAACGGAATGCGTTGTGTCGTAGTTTACAGCTTGACTGGGATATTTACACCTTTCGGTCCAACACACCCGACCTCAGCAAGCATTTTTTGAGTACCGGGTTAGTATTCCCTCTTCGATCCCTTCTCCTTAGCCAGTCTGCCCTGCTGCAGCCTGTTATCCAGCATCACTGCGTGGAGGTGTAGAAGGGTCTTGGCAGCTTTGGTTCGCTGGCCCTGATGCTAGAAGTCAGCTATGGGTGCTGACCACTGCGGCTTATGCGCTGCTCAGCATCTTGATCTCTGAAGATGTAATAAATGACCAAGTCTTTTGTCAGATCTTTAGATCCAATAAATGACCATATCTTTTGTCAGATCTTTAGATCCAATAAATGACCATATCTTTTGTCAGATCTTTAGATCCAATAAATGACCATATCTTTTGTCAGATCTTTAGATCCAATAAATGACCATATCTTTTGTCAGATCTTTAGATCCAATAAATGACCATATCTTTTGTCAGATCTTTAGATCCAATAAATGACCATATCTTTTGTCAGATCTTTAGATCCAATAAATGACCATATCTTTTGTTAGATCTTTAGATCCAATAAATGACCATATCTTTTGTCAGATCTGAAGATGTGATAAATATAATTTACTTGTTTTACAGAGAGCTGGCAATGAGCACTCACAGCTGCCCCACAACCTTTGCAGGATGGAGAACTTTGACTGTAACAGACCATCCTTAGACAGATAGTTGTCTTATCATCATTATCATCGTCACATCTAAAAAACATGAAATTGATGATCAATTCACTCCACTACAAGATGAACACACTTCTGATTTTCTTTGTTTTACCAGCCATACTATTATGCCATCTTAAATCTTTCTTCTTTGTCTTTTTTTCTTGACCAATGGCAGACTAGGGTTGATGTGGTCAATATCAAGCCAATAGATGAGGTGAGATGGGTTGAATAGATGTGTTGAATAGATGTGGTGAGATGGGTTAAATAGATGAGGTGAGATGGGTTGAACATGAGGTAACTGGATGAGGCCATGAGAACTTTAAAGAAAAAGAAATCGCCCGGAAAAGATGGAGTAACAAACGAAATGCTGATGGGGTTGGGCCAAACAGCAAAGAGGAAGTTACTATCAGCCCTGAACCAAAGCTGGAAAAGGGGAATTGTACCGCAGGCATGGAAAGACGCTGTACTTATACCAGTACCAAAGAAAGGAAAAGATATAACTGATCCAAATGGATACAGGCCTATCAGTCTACTGAGCTGTGTAGACACACTGATGGAGCGTATGATAAACACCAGACTGATGTGGCACCTGGAAGAAAAACACATACTAATTCCACAGCAAGCAGGATTTAGACAACACAGATCCACTGAGGACCAGATCACTCTCATAGCACAGGAAATAGAGGATGCTTACCAAGAGAAAAAGCATTCAGTAGCGGTTTGGGTGGATCTAGAGAAGGCAGACAAAGTGTGGAAAGAGGGACTTAAAGTCAAGCTACGAAGAAGTGAATTATGTGGGAAAATGTACAAATGGATCAGCCACTACCTCGAAAACAGAACAGCCAGAGTTCGAGTACAAGGGCAGATAAGCAAAAAGGTGACACTGAAGCAAGGTGTACCCCAAGGGGAGGGAGGGGGGGGGGGGGTTGGGTACTGTCACCCAAACTTTTCCTGGTGTATATAAACAACATCACAGAGAATATACCAAGAAGAGTCCACAGCTCCATGTTTGCAGACCATCTGGCTATGTGGACCTCTGAAAAAAATCTCACCGTAGCAAGCATTCGTATGCAGCAGGCCCTAACATCGTTGGAGGAGTGGACGAACTCATGGCTGGTCAAAATAAACGAGGAAAAAAACAACATGTACGATATTCTCGCTTTCAAATAAACCATAGAACAGCACAATAAGTCTTAACGGCAAATACCTGCGGCCAAACGACAACCCAAACTACTTGGGAGTCACATTTGATCGGCGCATGACATGGAAAAGTCAGATCGAGAGAAACCGAATGAGAGCCAGACAAAGAATGGCAATCATGAGGAAACTTGCTGGCACAAGCTGGGGAGCAGACGAAAGAATACCGAAGAAACTGTACACTGGAAGAGTGAGACCAGTTCTCGAGTATGGCATTGCGGCATGGACAACAGTAGCAAAGGCAAACTTTGCTAAAATTAGTAAACTCCAAAACCAAGCCATGAGAGTTATAACAGGAGGCATGAAGTCAACGCCAATTGTAGAACTGGAAAAGATTTCAAATTTGCAATCCATTACCGACAGAAGAGACTGCAGAGCCCAACAGCAAGCAGAGAAACTCAGAAGACTGACAGACCATCCAATGCATCAGAGACTAAATAATTTTGGAAATGGGAAGCTAACGCGGAGAAACTTTGTAGAAATAGCCAAAGCAAAGTTGAGCGAAGACCCTATGAACAACGTAACAATACCAAAGCCCATCCCTACTGTACGCAAACCCACATGGAAGCAGCATATCATTCCGGAGGTGGTAGAAAATATACCAGGTATTGGAAACAAGAACAGCCAGACTGAAAAAGAAAGAAGAGACATAACCCTGAGGTACATAACGGAAAACTACACAAGCATGGACTGGACCCATCCATACACCGACGGTTCTGTAACAAACACAACACAGAGTGAAGGGGCAGGGGTATTCCTGAGCCTACAAAATGGTAGAAAAATAACACTGTCAGTGGCAACTGGAAAATTCTCAAGCAATTTCAGAGCGGAGGCAGAGGCACTGAGGGCTGCAGTAGAAGCAATGCTAACAGGCGAAAGCAATGAAAGCCAGATAGTTCTGTTTACAGATGCCCTGGCCGTGGTTACAGCACTAAAAAGCCAGAAAAATACTCAACTTAATGATTTAAGAGCAGTACTCTGTCAACTTTGCCAGCAGTCCACACCAAAAAGAG
The DNA here is from genome assembly GCA_036924085.1 of Ariolimax columbianus. NCBI lineage: Eukaryota > Metazoa > Mollusca > Gastropoda > Stylommatophora > Arionidae > Ariolimax > Ariolimax columbianus. The sequence goes on along the minus strand of JAVGWX010000011.1, from coordinate 7,141,486 downwards.
TAGTGGTACAGTGGGTTCCATCCCACTGTAACATCCAAGGCAACAAAGAGGCAGACAGACTGACAAAAGAAGGTGCAAGACTACCACAACCAGATTCTGTGTGACCTACGAAGAGTACAAAAGGCTCATTAGGGCCAGATACATGGCCAAATGGGAAACAGAACATACTGGCTACTCAAAAAACGATGCCTACTACCAGATGAACAGAAGAGAGCAGGACGTAGTCTTCAGACTCCGCACAGGCCACAACAGACTGAGGTACCACCTATTCAATAAACTGAAGATAGGTGGCACTGACGAATGCACTTGTGGTACAGGAAAAATGACCGCTGAACATCTGCTGCAAAACTGCCCGACATACGAGGACCAGAGAAAGCACATATGGCCATCACCAGTGGCAACACTAGACAAGTGTTGACGTTTGACAGTGTACGAAGAAGAAGAAGAACATGAGGTGAGATGGGTTGAATATATAAGATGAAATTGTTTGATTAGATGAGGTGAGGGGCTGAATAGATGAAGTGAGATGGGTTGAATAGATAAGGTGAGATGGGTTGTATAGATTAGGTGAAATTGTTTGATTAGATGAGGTGAGATGGGTTGAATAGATGAGTGAGACGGGTTGAATAGATTAGGTGAAACTGTTTGATTAGATGAGGTGAGATGGTGTTAATATATTAGGTAGATGGATCGAATAGATGAGATTGGTTGAATAAATGAAGTGAGATGGGTTGGATAGGACTTGGGGGAGGGAACAGACTAAACACGAACAACTCATCTAGAGTATAATAGGTTAGGTTAGGGGCGACCACCCAAATCTATACAAAGATAAGTTGGTTACGAAACCATTGACAACAAAACAAAAGCAAACAGCCTTGGGAAAGGAAGGGCCTTCGGAAAAGAGGAATGACGCATTCTAGTAAAAGTCGCAAGAAAGCTTCATAGTTGACTGCCCTTCTGATAGAAATACATGGAGAAGAGAATGTGAGAAGCAACTAAAATGAAATGATTACACCTGGAGAGAGACAGAAAGAGCATCGCAGTCCCGTGCATGCTGGCGGGATATTATCAATGGCCTATGAACCGAGAGAAGCGACATGCTTTGATTGATTGATTGCTGTGGTTAATTTTATTTGTACAATTTTTTTGTACATATGTTTTTTGTAACACATACATTGCAGCAATTAATTCTTTAAGTGCCTTTTAATTGTTGTCTTTTTTCTTTGTTTTATTTTTTCCATATTGAAGGCATATTTTTCTATGTTGTTGCTCTTGCTTAATTGAATTATATTTGTTTCTCTAAATGTAATAGACATGTACCGTGATAGTTTCATATCTACAGTTATATAACATTATTTGTTTTGTTAAGAATTGACATCATTACACTCCGGGCAGACCCATAGGTGCTTAGTCCCATTCAGTACCTGGCGAAGAGTGTAGATACTGATAGTTCTTGTAATTCACTGGATGTACACACTCTTGACCCATCTTCTCAGGTGCCCCTTTCTGTTGGACCTGTGCATGATTTCAGAACCCTTCAATCTGTTTCAGAACCCTTCAATCGGTGTCAGGTCAGGTCAAGTCATCCCTTAACCAGTGAGGTTGTTGGGTCACGCATGAAGACATCCTCACAACCCCACGCCATCCTTCTCTGTCAGCGGCTGCTGCCTGTGCCTCTTCTGGTCGGAGATTGGTTTATTCTTTTATGTTGTCCTCCCACCTCTTTTTGGGATGGCCTCTTCATCGTCTGCCTTGTAGCTTTCCATTCAGGATCATATTTGCAAGACCATTTGATCTCGATGTATGACCGTACCAAGCGAGTTTCCTTCTTTTGACAGTTGCCAAGAGGTCTTCGAAAGGCCCTATTTCTGCTGTAATTCTATCTCATATTTCCTCATTTGTAACTCGATCTTTGTACGTGACGTTTACAAGTTTTTGGAAACATCTCATCTTCAAGGCCTGTATCCTTCACTGAAGGTCAGCTGTAACTGTCCTTGTCTCACAAGCATAGAAGAATATTGACAGGATCAGTGTACGCTTTAGTCTGATTTTCGTGCATAGTGCTAACCGTTTATCTTGCCAGATTTTGTTAAGTCGTGCAAACGCCGCTATTGTCTGTGCTATTCTGACCAAAACCTCACATTTTGATCCTTCATCATTGACAATTGAACCCAGATATTTAAAACGGTCAACCACTTTGAGTCCCTGGCCCTTAGCTTTTATTCTACTGTTAAAGCCCTCAGCGTTGTTGGTCATTAATTTAGTCTTTCCAGCGTTCATCTCCATACCATAGTCAAGAGCTGTTTCATCGAGCCTTCTGACCCATTCCTGGAGTTCTGCTTCTGAACCCACCAACTTGTCGATGTCATCTGCAAAACGAAGGTTGGTAATCGTTTGGAACCCTATCTTGACAGTACCAATGTGACCTCGAAGTGCCTCACTAATAATTTTCTCAAGGAATATATTTAAAAGAGTTGGAGAGAGTGTACAACCCTGTCTCACACTGATGTTTGAAACTAGTCCCTGACCCTGGGTACTACCATTTGCATCCACAAATCTAATTGAATAGCATTTAATTATGTTAAACTGAGAGGGAAATCATATCAGAGCTGGGACCTGCACATGGGCATATGCTCATGTAGAAATACAGGTCAACTAAGAAGAACTAATTATACGTCTTAAAGCCACTGCCACAATGTTTTACAAAATTTAAAAAATATACCAAATAAGTATTGCTCTAAAGCTAAAATACAAATAATTTTCACACAAATTTGATGTTCAATGAAATTTGTTTAATGACATTTTCTGTGTAAGGAGTTTCAAATATGATAATGACACATCAACAATATTTGAGTAAATCTTTCGTCCATGCTCCCAAAAAAAAAAAGTTTTATGTTGAGTTTTCTTGTTTATTTTTGATGAACATAAGGATTCTCTGTTTTCTTATTTTTTCATTTCTTTTCCTTCTTCAGAATAGAGTCTTATGCTGAAATTTGGTCCTAAATTGAAAGAAAGCTGCATAATGCAACAGTAGGTAATCTGACAGTCACAAGAAGCTGTCCTCGTTCAACAATTGTTGTGTCCCTTTAGCTTCTTGATACTTTGAGAAGGGGAGGGAAAGATGTGGTAAGAAAGAGAATTAGTTCAGTTTCAACAGTTCATCCTGTGGCCTCTTGGGATCATTGGGGTACACCTACTGACACCTCCACAATCCTGCACCACCCTCTCTATCTGTGGTTGCTTTTTGTGCATCCTCGGGTGGGTCTGAGGTTAGTCCATTCAGGGATATTGTCTTTCCATTGTTTTCTTGAGCATTCTAACCTTTGCTTGTCTTGTACTGTGTCCTGTAGTATCGCATTTGCAAGGCCTTTGAACCATGAGATTGTGCCATACCAAGTCAGCTTTCACCTTTTGATTATTGTGAGGAGGTTGTTGTAAAGTCCACTTGTATTTTCAATTCCTCCATGCACTTCATCATTTGTTATACGATCTTTGTAGGTGACAATTAGGAGTCTTGTAAAACATCTCATCTCCATGACGTGGATTCTTCTCTGAAGGCCTGCTGCAATGGCTCATGTTTCACAGGTGTAGAGAAATATAGAAAGAACCAGTGAGCACATTAGTCTGACCTTTATGGCTAGGAAGAGTCGTTCATCTTTCCATATAGGTTCTGATCATGCAAGCGCTGCTGTTGTTTGTGCTATACTGGCCAGGATGTCTGGTATTATCCTACACAAATAAAACAACCTCTGATAAAGAATGAGGGACATTTCCTTAAACTTTTTTCCCCCTCAATCCCCTAGAAAACAAGTTATTCACTTTAAAATAATTTCTATGTATGATATTTGTAGAGTTTTCTTTCAATGCCTGGCTACTCTTCACTTGACGAGTTTTTGACCTTTTTGAATAGTGAGGAAAGCAATCCTATGAGCGTCTTCTACCTCAGTGGTGTTTCAATTCTCTTAATAACATGTACTTAAGAGCTGGACTAATGGGGACAACTGGCAGACATTATATAACCTGCAGACAGGGCTTTTGGTGACATCAGACAATGTACATTCTGTGCTAGTTGTTTAAGGTGAAGATTAAAAACACAAAGAAATAAGAGTAAAAGATGAAAGATATTCATCAGCACTTATATACAAGCTGCAGTGTGAAGCTGTGGTTCTCAAATAAACAATTTAGATAAAAAACAAAAAATGGTCCAATGTGATATACTCATTATAATGGGGACACATAAAACAAGCAAATGAAAGAAAGAAATGTTATTTTGGCATTGGCAAATACAGAAGAAAAGAGCACGTTTTGATGGAAACAATAATCACAGAGGCCTTTACAAATTTCAGACAGAAGAGGTAAAATTAAAAACATAATTAGGATTTTTACAAAATTTTGAGACATGTTAATAAACGACAATTGACTGAAACCTACAAAAGATGACAACGTTGATGGAAAAGGGAGTGACTCTACCTTGAGTGTTATAAAATTATGACCTGACACTCTTCTTTCTTTCTTTCTCAGGCGATGTATGCTGCACTATGTTTTGCACCTAATGGTCCGGTGCATCTGATTTCGGTACTTATTTAAATAAAATCAGTTTACTTCCCATAGGGGTATGAACTTGCTGTTTTGAGAATCCGAACTTGCCATGTTTTTTTTGGTTTGTGAGCCGTGTCATCAATCACTTTGCCACACTTCTTCCCCCCGCCAATCCCAATATTGGCATTTGAAAAAAAAAGACAAATTTCACATAAGAGTAGCAACAATTGTGTACTGGTATTTCTTCTACCGTGTGGGATATGAGGTATTTCTTCTACTGTGTGGGATGTGAGGTATTTCTTCTACCGTGTGGGATGTGAGGTATTTCTTCAACTGTGTGGGATGTGAGGTATTTCTTCTACCGTGTGGGATGTGAGGTATTTCTTCTATTGTGTGGGATGTGAGGTATTTCTTCTACCGTGTGGGATGTGAGGTATTTCTTCTACTGTGTGGGATGTGAGGTATTTCTTCTACCGTGTGGGATGTGAGGTATTTCTTCTACCGTGTGGGATGTGAGGTATTTCTTCTACTGTGTGGGATGTGAGGTATTTGTTCTACTGTGTGGGATGTGAGGTATTTCTTCTACTGTGTGGGATGTGAGGTATTTCTTCTACCGTGTGGGATGTGAGGTATTTCTTCAACTGTGTGGGATGTGAGGTATTTCTTCTACCGTGTGGGATGTGAGGTATTTCTTCTACCGTGTGGAAAGTGAGGTATTTCTTTTCTGAACATTATTCGCACCGAATATGATACTCTGACTTCAACTTTGCCCATTTATTTTTCTCATTCTCCATCTTCCCTAAGGCTAAGTACATTGTACTGTGTTTTGCGTCTTAACTACCTAGTGCATCCGAATTCAGCACACAATTAAAAAATACTGTTACTTCCAAAAGGCTCACAACCTTGTTGTTTCATTAATTCAAACACAAGTATTTTTTACCTATGAGCTGTGATACTAACCACTTTGCATTGTCGCGCTACTATGCCTATAACTTGACTTAATCCTTCGAATTTCCCTTGAAACTTTTAACAGTAAGTGTGATCTCCACTAATTTATATTTTGGGCTGTTTTCTTGAGCTCAGCCAATGAGAATTCAAATATCCTAGTCCCCTCTTCCACTATTCTTTGTTAAGTATCCTTTGGTCTCCACACTTATATCTTCCGATGTGGGTTCATATCAATTGCATGTGTGGCTATAAAAGGTAAAATTAAATTTTGGTATGCTTAGGAATTAACAAGTTTTTAAGTTCAGTTCAGTTCAAGTGCCATCACTGCAACGAAGGTCAGCTGTAATGGATCTCAAGTTTATTTTATCTCTTGTCGTAATGGGGCAATCTGACAGGATTTTTCCAGTCCATCTCCTGATGATTATTGCCCACTTATAACGTTGTCTGCCTCTTGGATGACTGCTTCCCACCCTGCCCTCTAGTATGATCTTCAACAAAGAACTATTGTCTTGTTAAATGGCCAAAATATCTTAACCGTCTAACCTAGATTTTGGCATTTATTCTTTTTTCAGCCCAACGTTTTCAACACCTCCCCATTTGTATTCTTCTCTTTCGAAGAAATGCGACCCAATCATCTTTATATCCACATTTGGAATGCTTTGATGCTCCTTTCCAACTTGTTATAAAAAGAAATACAAAACAAATAAAAGAGTAGATCAGTGATGTGTGGTATCACAACCTATAAATAACACAAGTAGAATACTTGCCAAGATAGGTCAAGAATTGTGTATTTATCTGCAATATCAAGTTAAAACTCGCACTCTCGCAAAAATAACAACAAAAGTGGCAACACAAAGAATGTTGATGGTAAACATGGCATCGAGAATAGCATGTAAATTAACTTCACTTAACTTAACTTACCTGTAACTTAACTTCACTTAACTTACAAGTGGTTTTAAGTATGTGGTAGGGGAGAAGTATTAAAAGTGATTTTTACTGGATAAGACCATCTTACTCTACCATGTACATTGTTCAAGGTGACTTAGGAGGTTTGTGGATGGGGGATACAACCTCATCCTGTACCACAATTGTAAGAGCTTCTTCTTCAGTGTTCATCCTGAAAAGGACGTTGTATTGTAGTATACAGCGAGGCTGAGATATCTGCAGCTTTCGGCCAACACATCTGATTTCCGCTGGCTTTTTTTTTTAGTACCGAGTTAGCCTTTCCACTGCAACCTTTTCCTTTGGCCAGACTACACTAGTGCAACCTGTTTCCAGGGCTGCCACATGGAGGCAGGGTCTTGGTCAGCTATGGTTCGCTGACCCTGATGTAAGCAGCTAGGTATGATTCGCTGACCCTGATGCAAGTAGCTAGCTATGGTTCGCTGACCCTGATGTAAGCAGCTAGGTATGATTCGCTGACCCTGATGCAAGCAGCTAGCTATGGTTCGCTGACCCTGATGTAAGCAGCTAGGTATGATTCGCTAACCCTGATGCAAGTAGCTAGCTATGGTTCGTTGACCCTGATGCAAGTAGCTAGCTATAGTTCGCTGACCCTGATGTAAGCAGCTAGCTATGGTTCGCTGACCCTGATGTAAGCAGCTAGCTATGGTTCGCTGACCCTGATGTAAGTAGCTAGCTATGGTTTGCTGACCCTTATGTAAGTAGCTAGCTATGGTTTGCTGACCCTGATGTAAGTAGCTAGCTATGATTCGCTGACCCTGATGTAAGCAGCTAGCTATGATTCGCTGGCTGCTGTCAGTTCATACACTGCTCTAATTGAAAGAGCAAATAATAGCTTCCTGCAATAAAGCTAATTTCTGTGGCGCCCCCTGTCTCCCATTCTATCCAACATGTAAATAATCTTTAAACTAGTTGAAGGTAATAAAAAGTGGTTTGTGTTTAAATATACAAGATGGGTGCTAATTCACTTGTGTCACGTGCAACTTACTGACCGAGACCCTACCTAATGCACACACTGTGTACCTGACAACAGTCTGTGTTAAAGCAGCCTGACCCATGAGGTAGGCAACATCTCTGTGATTCCCCAAGTGATAAACATGCCAAGAAGCCTAGCATTGCTCTACAACCAAGAGAGCCTAGGTCTACCTTCTTCAGATCAGTATGCCTGAGATCAGAAGAGCCACTGCAAATTGGCACCATAGAAAAACTGGCACAGTGAAGAACTAAACATTAGTAGCTTCGGACAGGAACAATTTTCAAGACATATTTATATACATTTTTTTGGGTGTGCATTCGCCTTATTTCTCTATTCCCCAAGGCTGCGTGTGTTGCACTGTGGTTTTTATTTTGCGCCTGTCAGCCCAGTGCATCCGACTTCAGCATGCATATGTAAGGGCCTGCGTCCTCCTGCATTTTCTAAGGGTTTGCTTCCCCGGGGTAACGGCCGGTGCTGTGATGGGGATCAAACCCAGCACCTTCTGGTTGTGAGCCCTGTCACTTAACCATGCCGTCCCCTTATATACATCTGATTGTATACATATACATCCCCCCCCCATCTCAAAAATAAAAAATAAAAAGGGTACAGCCCTGTTCAAGCACTACCAACTTCAGAACCATCAGACCAAACCCCTACAGCACCAGCATGACCATGCAACCAGTGAGCATGAACAGACCAAACCCCTACAGCACCAGCATGACCATGCAACCAGTGAGCATGAACAGACCAAACCCCTACAGCACCAGCATGACCATGCAACCAGTGAGCATGAACAGACCAAACCCCTACAGCACCAGCATGACCATGCAACCAGTGAGCATGAACAGACCAAACCCCTACAGCACCAGCATGACCATGCAACCAGTGAGCATGAACAGACCAAACCCCTACAGCACCAGCATGACCATGCAACCAGTTAGCATGAACAGACCAAACCCCTACAGCACCAGCATGACCATGCAACCAGTGAGCATGAACAGACCAATCGTTCACCGATCATTTTGTGACAATATTACGCAATCAATTTGTGACAGGGTTGGAACACGCACTAGATTAACTACCTTGTTGAGGGCCGGGTCGCTCATGACTTATAAGTATACTTTCCAGTACTAGACAGTAGTTTATCATGACTTATGACTATACTTTTCAGTACTAGACAGTAGTTTATCATGACTTATGACTATACTTTCCAGTACTAGACAGTAGTTTATCATGACTTATGACTATACTTTCCAGTACTAGACAGTAGTTTATCATGACTTATGACTATACTTTCCAGTACTAGACAGTAGTTTATCATGACTTATGACTATACTTTCCAGTACTAGACAGTAGTTTATCATGACTTATGACTATACTTTCCAGTACTAGACAGTAGTTTATCATGACTTATGACTATACTTTCCAGTACTAGACAGTAGTTTATCACTGCCACTCTTAAAGGTCTGTACATTAAAAAATATACTTTGAGCTGAAAATTTAGTTAAACCAAAATGGTTTTTCTTTCTAGAAATTGTAAAACTCATTTTGGTTTCCTAGTATGTACTGAAAAAAAATGTAAACTAAAAATGTGATAAAGTGCAAATTATTATTCCCATTGCTGAGGGATATATAAGACTTAGGAATAAAGGTCACCAGCTTCTGCATTCACTGCAAAGTATACAGGATAGAATTTTTAATTTTATCCCTGACAAAAAATAAACACCCTATCCCTAATTGAGGTTCTGAAGCCAGGTACATACTTAACCTTAACATCTTTATACTGGTTCAGAAAACTGCAGTCTGTATATAGGCCATGCTGGTGCTGGAGGGTCTGGGCCGTTGGTTCTGGGGTTTGCATAGGCCATCTCTTTCCTTGAGCAGAGTTGTTGGTTCCACCACTTTTGTCTGGCTGCTGTACTGCTCCCTCTGCATCTGCCACCCAATGTGTACTTGTAAATTCGCTGCCCCTTTGGGTAAGTGCACTGAAGAGGAATCCGTAACATGATACGCTGCATGATATTCCCATTAAAACAAGATGTGTATAGAAAATTGTTAGTAATATTGACGGTAAGGCAAGCATAGTTGATGAGATCACAGAGGCCTACAGCATTGAATTGAAGTTAAAATCAAGCCAGTGTGAACTCATAATTTGATCCTTTGGGTAGGATTTCATTTAGTGTTCGAAATAACTAGCACACTGCGGAATGAACAAGTTGGTGATTTCTGATGCATGAATCAATTTTAATATGACCATTGAGTGATGGTATAAAATTTTAAAATCTATGCGAGCTCGCCAAGAGACTGCTTCCTAACAAATGTGTGGACCACTCCCCGAGAAAGTGATAATCCTAAACAATCAAGTCTCTGACAATGGCTGTCCTGGAAAACCTTTAGATTTACAGCTATTGTTAGCTTGCAGATAGTCAGTAAATTGATTAATAAAAGAATACTGCAGATATTTTTAGAGTATATCATTTGAGAGATCTGTCAGAATTGCTGCTTGAAAAAGATTATGTGATTACCTGGAAGTACTCAACAGTCTGTGGTGGATAGGCTAACATAGTATAGTTATAGAAAAGGAATTGTCAAGTCATAAAAGCATTTCTATTCCTAGAACATAAGAATACTGCAGATGTGACCATCTCTGATCTTTAAGGCTCATACGTTGAGGGTCATCAACTTTATTATTATATAATCATCATCACTCCTGCCGAAGATGTATGTGTCGGACCGAAAGTTGCAAATATGGCAGTTAAGCTGTAAACTAGCGACACAACGCATTCCATTCTCCATATTATATCCTGCTACTTGCAAAGCCCTGTTCAGGGCTTGGTAGGGGAAGATTAAGAACGGACGCAGAAGAAGAATCATTATCACTTATCAGTCTGGCTTCCCTTGGAGAGAACGTTGAATGGCTTAGAATACATTGCCACAGAAAATAGTGAAGGCAGGGTCAATTTATACATTCAAGAATAGATTGGATGCACATAGATTTTAGATCAAGGAAATGTAAAAGAAACTGGCTGTATACAGACTCAGCAGAGTCTTCTAAACCAGTATAACGACATTAAGTTAAGTTATAAGGCTGTAACAAAGGCTCTCCATCTGTTTCTATTCTGTGCTGTCTTCTTGAATTCTGTCCACAAGACACTGACTTCCTCCTTGACTATTTGTCACCAAGTGTTTCTTGGACTTCCTACTCATCCCTTTCTCTGTTGGTTTCAATTCAGTGCATGTCTGGTTATACTATCTGACTTCTCCATCCATCCCTACTTTTCTGTCTCTAAACTCCTGCTCTATTGGTTGTTGCCATGCTCTTTCCCACAGATCTGTATTTGCCTTATTAGCGTATGATGAGTTATTGTAAGAACAGATTATTAAAAATCATACTTTTGTTGGTGACCAAATTCCTGCTGCCTTGCGGGTTACCTGTTCATGGAAATGGCATCAAGAGTGACCATCTACATCCTGCACTATCTCAATTTCCAGTCATCTTGACTACGTCTTGCCACTGGTTCAAGGTAGCTCAGGACGAGAGAGTGAGGTTAACGACTGAAAATTGTTCTCACATAAATGTATTTAAGCATATATTACAGCATCTAGCCTACATCTGATGATGTCACCGTCTTCACTTGTGATGAGCGATTATTATTATTAGTTTGGTTAGTTTTTTTGTCCACTTTTTTCCTAGAGGGTCAAGAAGAGCTTATGTCATTTGTGCTGAGTCAAGTCTGTTGTTTAAGCCAGTGTCAAGGTCACTCTAATGTCATCTATTCTCCTCACCTGGCCTCCATTTTTTCCTGTTGCCAGATTCTTTAGCATTGTAAGCCATCAGTGGAAGTTGATCAAAGTACATCCTCAATGAGATAACTGAATCACATTTTTTGGGTCTGGAAATGTACTCGGCACTAGGCATAATGCTGACCATTTTTCTAATGCTATTGTTTTGCAATCTGTCTTTCTTTGTGAAAATGATGACTGAATTGGGAGCTACAAACATTAATACTGCAACATGCCAGGCATTATGTCATAAGAGGTAGCTAAGGAGGCCTGAAATTTGGGCCAGGAACCTCATCCTGTAGGGAGGGTGAGGGGTGGGGGTGGTGGTAGGGGGGGGGGTGGTAGAGAGAGAAGATACATTTTTTCATAAAAAACAAAGAAAACCACAACACTCCAAGGTAGTACAAGAGTAACTACATCTATTATAAATGTGTATATATTATATAAATACAACTCAAACTACATCTAATCAGTAAGCATGAGAAAAGGCTTGCTTTTTCATGCATACTGGAATAACCATTGAACAACAATACTCCACAAAAACATATTGTACAGAAGAAGCCATTCTCGCTGGCAACACTTTGACATAATGTCTACACCTGCAGAGGTCTCAAACTACAACCATCGTGAAGGGCAAGGCAGTATGAGGACAAGTTCGACATTGAAAGGCTATTTGAAGACAGAATCGACTGCCCAAGGTGACACTACACTTCTCACTTCTATTATGGATTTAGTAGAAAGTATGTGTACAATCTTCTTTCTGGAGGCTTTATAAGTTTGTGAGATCTTGCGTTTTTTATTTCTCCTATACATCTTCCATTATTAGGTTTTTTTTCATTTCTTGTTCCTGTCACTGCGGATGGTGAAGTATAGGTCCAATCCTGGATTTTTTCACCCTAGCCAGCCAATAGGGAAGCCTGACTCTGATTATTTGCAGTACAGTTTAAATAACAATGGATTTTGCATTGTAAGGCTGCCAGCCCCATGCGCAACTTTCCTTATTCTCCTCGTATATCATGCTTGGAAGGAAGCATTGGTCCTATTTAGTTTACTTGAGGCGCCACTTGGGTGTATTATGCTTTTAGGGCATATCAAATGTTTCATTTGTTTCAAAAACTAATTTTGCTACCTTATCTGAAAATGATTTGATGTTTCAATTTCGTTGGGTCCATTATTTCAATTTGGAAAATATTTACATTTGGCCATTAATTTAACACTAATATAACATAAAATGTTATTTTTACATGGGGTAAACCAGGAATGTTTATAAGGTTGAAGAATAAAGGTCACTTAGCTTGGCAACTTCAACAGTCTGCAGACAAGGTTTTAATTTCATACCCAATAAAACAAAAACTAAGGCCTTTACCTAGGTTCAAACATATACCTTACTGACTAGAAAACTGTATCCTAATTGCACTTCTGTCCATTATATCGTGACCTTTTTTTACTGTTTAACCTTCAATATCTTTTTTCCCATTCTATAATACATATTATAGCAGGACATAGCTAGACAGGCTGTAAGTTTGAGACCCCTGGTCTACTGTCTACACTACGGTACAGAAAACAAAATTGTGTAAATATGGAAATATAGTTTAAAACAATATGCAGGAAATAGGAATAGTATATTTACTTAGGTATCCATATTTGTGAAATATTATAACTTTATGATGCAATCATGAACATGAATGAAGAGGAATTAACCAAATGGAAACAATTCACTGAGCTAAATAAAGAAAAAATTATATTATACCATAGTACCATGAAAAGTGCCTAGTTCAGTTCAGTTCATCATGTAACCCATCAGGTCGTTGGGGCACACATGAAGACATGAAAATCCCACGCCAGCTCTCTCTCTCCGTCGCCGCATGACGTATCTCACCGTGACGAAGGCCTGACCACTCAGTGATATTGTCCACCCATCTCTTCCTTGGGCGTCCTCGCCCTCTCTGTCCCGATACGGAACCAAGGAGTATCGAGTTGGGAATCCCGTTGGACCTCGCGACGTGCCCGCACCAGGCCATCTTTCGTCTTTTGATAGCTGTGAACATATCTTCAAAAGGACCAATAGCGTCTTCAACTCTCTGACGTATTACTACGTTCGTGACACGATCCTTATATGTAACATTTAGGAGTTTTCTATAGCACCGCATTTCCATTGCACGTATCCTGCCCTGGATATCTGCTGTAATGGTCCAGGTCTCGCAGGCATACAGAAATATTGACATCACCAAAGAGCGCAGTAGTCTGACTTTTATGCCGAGGACGAGGCGCTTGTCTCGCCATATAGGTTGCAGCCTAGTCAGCGCCGCTGTTGTTTGTGCTATTCTGGCAATTACCTCTGGCTTCGAACCCTCTTCGCTGATCAACGATCCAAGATATTTGAAACTTTTCACCACCTCAAGTACCTGCCCATTTGCATCTATGACAGATTGAAACCCTGCAACGTTATTGGTCATGAGTTTTGTTTTATCAGCATTTATTTCCATACCAAAACTCAGGGCCGTTCTATTCAATCTACCAATCAACTCCTGGAGTTCCCTCTGTGTGCCTGCCAATACATCAATATCATCAGCAAAGCGGAAGTTTGTGATAAGCCTGTCACCTATTGTAACTGTGCCAACATGTCCTTTTAAGGTCGTCTCCCTTATTCTCTCCAAGAAAATATTGAAGAGTGTGGGGGAGAGTATACAACCCTGTCTCACACCCACCGTCGTTCGGAACCAATCGCCTAGCGTTCCCTCTATTGAGACAGCGCTGGTCGCCTGCTGATAAAGGTTTGCAATTACCCTCACAATATCACTATTGAACTTATAAGAAGAAGAAGGTCACAAGTGCCTAGTACCCACTGGAAAATTACGTTCAAGTGGCTGAAGTACAGTCACTTTGTATTGCTGCAGAAATAATAAACACACAACAAGCCAATGTAAGCAGATTGTATTCCTTAGAGATACAATGTCAGTTCTGCAAGCCCTCAATGATGATAGAGTGCCAGAGGCTAAAAATGCCTTACCCAAATTAAACGCTAAAAGAAGGGTATAGCAACAGTAGATATCATCATACTGTGGCATGCCAGGAGATCAGGGAGCAAACAGATTAACAAAAGAGGGAGTAATATGAGAACAAAAAATTGCTTCACAATAAAATAAGACCCTTTTACCGAGTCATAAGGAAAGTTGACCAATCAAAAGACAATTGTCGTTACTCTGATCAATTGGCACAGGTAATCCTGTTCAGCGTATGTACGGGACATAATAGATTAAATAGCCACTTACACAAATTAAAACTGACGCAATCACCCATGTGTATGTGCAGACAACTGAACATATTCTACAATACTGCTATATGCGTAGTGAACACTGGGCCATGTAGATAAACCTTCAAACAAAAGCTATTTGGGAGTCTTGAAGAACACTCGATCATGGCAACTTTTTATCTAGAGAACTTTGTGTGTAGACATTGTAATAAAACAATGGAAAACGAGGAAAGAAAAAAGCAGAAGAAATAATATAATTCGATGAAAGGACACAAATCTAGTTTAGGTGTATCCATGTGGGATGAGAAACATCAAAGAAAAAAGTCCACATTAAAAAGTGGATGAGTTAAACATAAGCAGGGAATCTAACGGGAGGAAAAAAGTGGGGAGAAATAAGATTAAAATATAACAAAATAAGGATACACTGTGATACGAGATGATGAGAGAAGTTGATAGAAACTGGAGAAAGGAAATTGAGGCATATGAGAAGAAAGAGTGGAGTGTAGGTCTCAGACAATGGTGTTAAAATATGAGAAGAAAGAGTGGAGTGTAGGTCTCAGACAATGGTGTTAAAATATGAGAAGAAAGAGTGGAGTGTAGGTCTCAGACAATGGTGTTAAAATATGAGAAGAAAGAGTGGAGTGTAGGTCTCAGACAATGGTGTTAAAATATGAGAAGAAAGAGTGGAGTGTAGGTCTCAGACAATGGTGTTAAAATATGAGAAGAAAGAGTGGAGTGTAGGTCTCAGACAATGGTGTTAAAATATGAGAAGAAAGAGTGGAGTGTAGGTCTCAGACAATGGTGTTAAAATATGAGAAGAAAGAGTGGAGTGTAGGTCTCAGACAATGGTGTTAAAATATGAGAAGAAAGAGTGGAGTGTAGGTCTCAGACAATGGTGTTAAAATATGAGAAGAAAGAGTGGAGTGTAGGTCTCAGACAATGGTGTTAAAATATGAGAAGAAAGAGTGGAGTGTAGGTCTCAGACAATGGTGTTAAAATCATAGGGCTTTAGGTATCGACACTCACATGTCCAATTCTGACATTAAATGCTATGTATGTAAGAAGGATTTTACGTGCCAGAATTGGACTATACAGCCACCTCCAAACTCACTGGTGAGGTGCAACACAACGTGTCTGACTGCTGCTGTCATCATCGCTTGCAATGGATGGCTATTATTTGTATTATTATTATTATTAATCAACATTTACTGGGGTTTTCAGGAGCAAATGATGAACTTGACACATCAATTCAACTCAACATTTACTGGGGTTTTCAGGAGCAAATGATGAACTTGACTCATCAATTCAACTCAACATTTACTGGGGTTTTCAGGAACAAATGAACTTGACACATCAATTCAACTCAACATTTACTCGGGTTTTCAGGAACAAATGATGAACTTGACACATCAATTCAACTCAACATTTACTGGGGTTTTCAGGAGCAAATGATGAACTTGACACATCAATTCAACTCAACATTTACTGGGGTTTTCAGGAACACATGAACTTGACACATCAATTCAACTCAACATTTACTGGGGTTTTCAGGAGCAAATGATGAACTTGACACATCAATTCAACTCAACATTTACTGGGGTTTTCAGGAACAAATGAACTTGACACATCAATTCAACTCAACATTTACTGGGGTTTTCAGGAACAAATGAACTTGACACATCAATTCAACTCAACATTTATTGGGGTTTTCAAGAACAAATGAACTTGACACATCAATTCAGCTCAACATTTACTGGGGTTTTCAAGAACAAATGAACTTGACACATCAATTCAACTCAACATTTACTGGGGTTTTCAAGAACAAATGAACTTGACACATCAATTCAACTCAACATTTACTGGGGTTTTCAGGAGCAAATTAACTTGACACATCAATTCAACTCAACATTTACTGGGGTTTTCAGGAGCAAATGATGAACTGACACATCAATTCAACTCAACATTTACTGGGGTTTTCAGGAACAAATGAACTTGACACATCAATTCAACTCAACATTTACTGGGGTTTTCAGGAGCAAATGATGAACTTGACACATCAATTCAACTCAACATTTACTGGGGTTTTCAGGAACAAATGAACTTGACACATCAATTCAACTCAACATTTACTGGGGTTTTCAGGAACAAATGAACTTGACACATCAATTCAACTCAACATTTATTGGGGTTTTCAAGAACAAATGAACTTGACACATCAATTCAACTCAACATTTACTGGGGTTTTCAAGAACAAATGAACTTGACACATCAATTCAACTCAACATTTACTGGGGTTTTCAAGAACAAATGAACTTGACACATCAATTCAACTCAACATTTACTGGGGTTTTCAGGAGCAAATTAACTTGACACATCAATTCAACTCAACATTTACTGAGGTTTTCAGGAGCAAATGATGAACTGACACATCAATTCAACTCAACATTTACTGGGGTTTTCAGGAACAAATGAACTTGACACATCAATTCAACTCAACATTTACTGGGGTTTTCAGGAACAAATGAACTTGACTTAGATCAGTGCTTCTCAAAATTGTTTGTATGGTGGACCTTGAATTTTATTTTTGGTATCACTTACCGCCTAGTCAGTTTGAAAGTTAATAACATGTGGGGTACATAACAAAATCATTTAGAGGTATGTATTTTTATTGAGGATATTAAATCAGAATACTGAAAATGGAAATAAAAAGATAAAAGACATGTCAGTTTAATATAATGATTATTCATATTTTCACACAAGTGAAGTATATGGCTACCACTACAGCTGGAAGCCTGCACCAGAGCATTTGCAATTTCAATAGCACTGGTTTTATATGATGAGGTTGCTAGTCCCATGCACAACTTTCTCTAATTATCTTTCACAACATGCTTGGAGGGTTACAGTAATCCAATTCTTTTCAATCCAGTAACACTTGGATGGTATAATATAATATCTTACAATAATTTATTCTAATCGTGGAATTCAATGAAGCAGATTTTGGGCCTGAAGCCACCAGACAACAAAAAGCTGTTTTGAATTTATGCCTGTCTTTCACACTGGAGTACAATGTTGAATTTAGAATTTTACTCAGTATATCACTCCAGCCTATTGGTCAGCGACTGAGTGGACTCTTACAGCTGTGGAATTGCCAACAAAAAGCTGTTTTGAATTTATGCCTGTCTTTCACACTGGAGTACAATGTTGAATTTAGAATTTTACTCAGTATATCACTCCAGCCTATTGGTCAGCGACTGAGTGGACTCTTACAGCTGTGGAATTGCCAACAAAAAGCTGTTTGAATTTATGCCTGTCTTTCACACTGGAGTACAATGTTGAATTTAGAATTTTACTCAGTATATCACTCCAGCCTATTGGTCAGCGACTGAGTGGACTCTTACAGCTGTGGAATTGCCAACAAAAAGCTGTTTGAATTTATGCCTGTCTTTCACACTGGAATACAATGTTGAATTTATAATTTTACTCAGTACATCACTCCAACCTATTGGTCGGCGACTGAGTGGACTCTTACAGCTGTAGAACTGCAAACAAAATTGCTTATTATACATTATTTAATTTGATAATAGGTCGCTTGCTGCAAACTAGCCATTCTTGTACCAATGTCTTAAAGGATTTCAAATCCCTAAATGCCAGGCTCCATAATATATATGCATTTAAGAATAAAGGAATATTTATCTTACTGGTTAATTAATAAATGAGATAAAAGTAAGGAATGATACAAATAGATATCAATATCTTAAAATGATTCACATTGTGGTATGTATGGAAAAAGACAAAAAAATATATAAGAGTCAGTTTTGTTGTGAATAAATGGATACCAAATTTGAGCTTGGAAACTGACAATTTAACAAATACATTGTGAGGTCCTGTTTAGGATACAGCAAAATTTAACACTTTAATAACATAAACGTATCTGAGCTTGTGCACAAACAAGATTGTTGTTGCTTCAAGTAGTGAAATATAACGGAACAAAGTAGCGCTCAGAATTGTAAGCTATGTAGTGACAATGATCAAATGACAAGAATATTTTAAGCATATGAAAAATATAAACACAAAGCACCTCATTTATACGCAAAGGTAGGCATTAGAACATGTTTGTTAAGCTTTTTTACATAAAAAGGAATTTCGTCTTTTATTTAGCTTGCAAATGGATTTTGGCCGCAAATAGAAGTAACACTATATATCATTTCTTCTTCTTCATTTGTTCTCAGTCTTCTGCTATTAAGCCCTGAAAAGGCTTTGTAAGTAGGAAAATGTTGTCTGGAGAACCGAATGCGTTGGGTTGTAGTTTACAGTTTGACTGTCATATTTGCACCTATCGGTCCTACACATCCAACTTCAGCAGGAGATATCATTTTAAAAAAAAAACAAGACTAAAACAGAAACAAACAAAATCTCACCTTAAAATATTTAGATTCTTGCAAAAATGAAAGATAAAAATTAAAAACCATGCTCAGAAAATGTTTGTTAGAACAAACTCAAATTCGTATGCAAGAGTTCTGGTTTTAATTAAAGACATTCATATGAGCAGATGTTCATAAACCGAGTATACATGCAGCGAGGAACTACTGTAATAGGTATTATAAAATGAACAAACAACCTATAAGTGAAGATTGCACCTTTCTGCAAGAAACAAAATGACTTTGGGAAGTATTTGTCACTAGGAGGTCCCATGTTTGATTTCCTGGTGCTTGTTACTGTGTTTGCTTTTCTGTTGTTTATTATGTATTTTTTTTAGCTCCCTTAAAGATAATTGTCTTTGTGATCATTGTTACCATTACCTTACAGGTGTTTACTTGAAAAAGTTTTAGCAAACTTGTGATGTTAATTTGGTCACAACTCTGACGGGAGAGAATCAAGTATTATACATCAGTTTTCTGGAGTTTTGGTTTGACTTTTCTGTTAGATTAAGATATAAAGGTCAAAGTAGTTCTGCAATAGATATTGTTGTAAGGGATATAGTGATAATGAACAATTGATTATGCTAAGATGTTCAGTTTTATGACATGAGGTGTCAAAATGTTCAGTTCAATGACATGAGGTCTCAAGGTATTCAGTTTTATGACTTGAGGTGCTGAGGTATTCAGTTTTATGACTTGAGGTGACACGATGTTCAGTTTTATGACTTGAGGTCTCAAAATGTGCAGTACATTTGTTCTTTTACTCCACCATTTATGTTTTGCTAGGTTCAAAGTGTGACAACAGGTGTAGACAAAATAGAATCATTGTTACCAAACACATTGTTAAAGGCCAATACAGAGGGTTGTGTATGGGGCTGGCTACCACATTATGTGGAACAAATTGCTACAGAAACCACTGATGCAAGTACACATATAAGGGCTTGGATAGAGGCTTTCTGTAAGGAGTCTATGCTTTCACTAAAGAGAACAAGAAACAAGAAGGTTAAATAAAATTCACAACCTTCCGCAGGGCATTTTCAAAAACAAAAAAATAAAATTTTTGTCAGTTTTAAATATAACGAAAATGATGTAGACAGTCCCATGTGCATTACTTTGAGGTGGTGGGACAGCTAGAGTGCTTGGATGATCACAGGAACTATGTTGGATAAAGTTTTATACTCTTGGTACGTTCGACCAAACTGAACAGGTCATCCAAGAGATCAGATTAAAAGGACACAACCCTCCCCCATGTTTGAGAGTTGAGTTTGGACGAACAACTCAAAGTTGGAAAAATAACTTTGTTACAAACACCGCAATAGATAATCAAAATAGCAATGCTACTGGCCACCAATGAGAATCTTTTACAACTAAAGAATATCGGGGATCTCGTGGACAGAACTCCAGAAGACAGGGATGTCTACAACATAGTAACTGAATGTTGATATATATATATAACATTAAGCATCAAGGACGACTCACTGCTGGGGAGGAGCTGCATGTGATCTACGGGCTGAGGAAAAAATATCACTTGTCTAGTAGTCACTGCACAGTGTGAAAATTAGGCTTTTTCATTTCACCTGCAACATGAAAACAAAATTTTGGCATACTGGGTTCAACTTGTACCAATTAAAAAAAAAAAAAAAAGAATTTCAGCGGGGGCTCGACTTCATTTTTTTCCCCCCATTTTAGCTCGGTCTCTCTCGGCAGATGGGTACTCCGTAGCTCCAGCGATGAACCCAGGGATCTCTGGAAAAAATTTACATGATGGACCAGCCGTCGCAATTCGAAAACGAACCCTGACCGTCTGAACACGAGGCAAATGGCTTGACCACTTTGCCACAGAGACCCCCTAGGTTTAACTTGTACTAATAAACTTGGGCATACTGGGTTCAACTTGAACCAATAAATTTGGGCATACTGGGTTCAACTTATACCAATAAATTTGGGCATATTGGGGTTCAACTTATACCAATAAATTTGGGCATACTAGGCTCAAATTGTACCATTAAATTTGAACATGATGGGGTTCAATTTGTAACACTTCTTTTCAAAAATTGAGATATTTTTTTGCAATTGATTTATTTAATGTCCATATCTGACAACCACAAGTCGCCATTGGGATAATGCATGTCCTGACCTATTGGATTTTTTACTGCTTGCACGTGCCTTGTCATACACTTTTCATCTGTATTAGCAATTGTATAGCAACCGCAGGTCTTCGTTTGATTTCAATTTCACATCCATCAGTATTACTGATGGTAGATCTTAAACTTATCAAAAATAGTTGATCATTTATTATTTTTGATAGTCTGGTTGGTTCAGCCGTTGACTTCCTATTATCATTTTCACCAATGTAACATTACACAATTATACTGAAAGGCTTTCTTTTTACACGATAAAGAAAAAAATATGTGCTTACATTTTATGTTTATTGTGTTTTCATTATCAATAATTCCGTGGTCATTCTAGTCATGATTTATGGCTGTAAAAAGTGGCAATTGCAGAAAGCAGATGCTGAAAAGCTGTTACTCAAAAAGCTATGGAATGGTGTGTACTAAATATATTGATAAGGGATGAGATCTGAATTGGGGATCAAGGTGCTGAGCAGCACATGAGCTGCAGTGGTTAGTGACCCATAGCTGACTGCTAGCGTCAGGGCCAGCGAACCATAGCTGCCAGGACCCTTCTACACCTCCACGCGGTGATCCTGGATAACAGGCTGCAGCAGGGCAGACTGGCTAAGGAGACGGGATCGTTCTGTATTCAACAAAATAAAAATACGTACAATGCATCCAATATACAATGATTAAACAAAATGTGTACACATACAAATATAGATCAGATCGGTGCTAGGGATCAAGATGCTGTGCATCGCATGACCTGCAGTGGTCAGCGACTCACAGCTGACTGCTAGCGTCAGGGCCAGCGAACCAGAGCTGCCAAGAACCTTCTACACCTCCACGCGGTGATCCTGGATAACATGCTGCAGCTGGGCAGACTGGCTAAGGAGAAGGGATCGAAGAGGGAATGCTAACCCGGTACTAAAAAAATGCTTGCTGAAGTCGGATGTGTTAGACCTAAAGGTGCAAATATCGCAGCCAAGCTGTAAACTACGACACAACGCATCCCGTTCCCTGGACTACATTCTGCTACTTAAGCCCTTTCAGGGTTTGGTAGCAGGAGATTGAGAACAAACGAAGAAGAAGAAGATCTGAATTGAAGACATTTGACATAAAGCTCTATTTCGGGACGTCGTAAAAGCAGCATTATCGCACAAATACAGCTGGGCTGGTCATGCATGCCTGACAACAGATGGACACTTGAATGATGATTTGGTGACCTTATGGTTATAAATGTCCATGGGGTCACCCAGGGGAGAGAAGACTAAGGAAAAACATACTGATCAGACAATGTTAGTCATCATCATCATCATCATATGCGTCTCAGTCTATGGAGACCATGCTTGTGACATCCTGTGAGTAGCCTCTCCAGGGCACAAGCCTGGGCATTGAATATGGAGACCCTGGGCTCCCCAAACTGCAGGATTCTCTTCTCTGCCTAAGTGGAGTAATCCAAAGCATGACAATTTGGCACCAGCTTAGCTGAAGCGCTGCCGGAATGAGTTTGCAATTTTGAAACTGTCTGCCTTAAGTGCTACCACTAGGTGTTACAAGTGCCAGGGAGTGCTGGCTAGTCTTGGGACAATGAGAGTATCATCAGATGTCTTGAGTAACTAGCATCTGCGGGCAGCAATTCCACTGCCTTGTGGAAATTTCTGGAGTGGGTAGGGCTACGGGAGTAAACCCAGACATAAATGTTAGACAAGGTCAGTTAAAATATACTGACTAAGAAAGACAGACATTGTTGGACTGCTGGTGTTTAAGAAATACTACCAAAGCATGGATTGAAAATGACAATGGCCAAACATTGGCACACGAAAGAAGATTGCATCTCCCCATGGATCTAACAACATAAGTAAAAAGAACCTATGAATAAAGAATACACTAACTCAAAAGAGTACAAATGGATTAACGCTAAATGAAAACACAGTTAAAATGCAGTTTTAGGCAAGAACAGAAATAGACTCTCACTTGTATATGTGCTAACATAAAACATAAATTTTATCTTTTTGTGTTCTTGTAGCCGCAATTGATTTCTAGTTTTACAGTAATCCTTACCATTTTTAATGCAGAGTTAGATATCTACAGTTTATTTTATTTTTATATATATATATTTATATATATATATATATATATATTGACATATATATATATTTTGATCAATTTATTTATATGTATCATTTTAACATTTTAAAAAGAAATTAATATTTTATAATAGGTTTTTAGTCTATAACAACATATATAGGTAATGGCTCAGTGACTATGATCAAGATGCTGAGCAGTGCTTGAGCTGCAGTGGTCAACGACCCATAGCTGACTGCTAGCGCCAGGGCCAGCGAACCAGAGCTGCCAAGACCCTTCCACACCTCCACGTGGTGATCCACGAAAACAGTCTGCAGCACAGCAGACTGGCTAAGAAGAAGGGATTGAAGAGGGAAGGCTAACCAGGTACCCAGAAATGCATACTGAAGTCAGATGTGTTGGACCAAAAGGTGCAAATATTGCAGTCAAGCTGTAAACTACGACACAACACATTACATTCTCCAGACTACATCCTGCTTCTTGCAAAGTCATTTTCAGTATTTAGTAGCGGCAGTTTGAGAATGAATGATGAAGAAGAAGAAGCTCAGTGACTGTACCAGGACAAAATCAAAATGATATGGCCACAAGACTTTCATCAGGGACACAAAAATGAACAAAAAGGCATTGTAGGCATGACAAAGTTATTTTGTTTTGTCCTAGTTTGGTTACTGAGCCATTACTTATATCTGTTTGGATTCATCAGTGTACAAAATACGAAAGGAATAGCTCAAGGTGCAGATCCTCCAGACATTGTCTTAAACGATAAAAATCTGGAGGTAGTAAATCACTTCAACTACCTTGAATCTATCATCACAGACCCTTCACTGGACGCAGAGCTGCAAAAGCAATTAGGAATGGCCTCATTAGCACATGCCAGGCTCTCACAGAGAGTGTGGAATAACAACATGCTGACCATCTTCACAAAGGTTACTGTGTACAGATCTTGTGGGATTAGTACCCTAAACATGGACTCTGTATACCTAGCATGAAAAAAGGCTACATGTTTTTCATATGCGATGCCTGAGATGCATACTTGAAATTTCATGGAGTGACTAACAACGAAGTGTTGGACCGTGCAAAGATTGTCAGCTTAGTTACAATTCTCCGCCAGCGCCATTTGCGGAATACCAAAAGATATCATTTACAGAGAGCTGACCATGGGTAAGCGTAAAAAAGGTAAACCGTTACTCCACTACAAAGATATTTGCAAGCGTGACCTGAAGGCGTTGGATATGAACACCTGAAACTGGGAGGAACTTGCCAAGGACAGACCCGGCTGGAGACAGGCTTTGTGCAGACTACAAACTTTTGCGGTGAAAGTTAGGGCAACAACTGACTGTCCTCTCTTAGTGTGATGTCTATTGTCTCTCAAGACTGACAGGATGTCAATCAATCAAACTTATATGTTTTTATAGACGTTCAGTACTACTGCAGAATCGTTCTATTTTTTAGGTTTTCACTAATTTTTGCAAGTTTTTTTAAATGATCCAGCCTATGGGTTGTCATCTAGATAGGTCAATCATCATCATCATTCACCTGTCACTTCAGTTGGTGGTGTATAGGTTCAACCCTGTATTTAGTGTACCACAACCAGCTTTTAAGAAATCTTGAATCCATTGATGGTTTTAGTAGCAATGGTTTTAACATAGTGAGGTTGCTAGCCCATGCACAACCCACCCTTATCACCTTTCATGATATGCCGGGAAAAGAAATATAGGTTGATAGGTATACTCAAAATATCAAATAAGTAAGGACAATAAAACAAATTATCATTATGGTGATCTTCCTATTGCTGAAGTCAGTCCCAAAGATTTATGGAGTTGAAGAAAGAAGACCATTTGTCTTTAGCTAGTTGCAGCGGAAAGATCTTTCTAGATTTTCATGAAAAATGTATTTTAAAAAGAGTAGAATGCAAAAAATGCAGTTATTAAATTGAAGTTTTTTGGTTTTGTCAAATAATAACTAGATCACTAACCTTAGACTGTAAGTCTACATGCATGTTCCAGGACAGGTAATCAGTACTGACATATTCTCATATGGAAGATTATTATCAATGAGAAATCGGACATGTACTTTCCATTGAAGATAACTGTTTAAACAAATTTAAAGTTTCAAACTTTAAAAGGCAAAGTTGGATATTTTTTAATATTGACGGAGAGGCAGTGCTGCCTGACTCGAAGATGCATAAATTATATTAAGACGTGTCCAGTTAGCATTTTGAGTCTAAGTTCTGTCACATTAAGCCATGTTCTCTGTTGTGTGCGGTCTATTATTGCACCTGTCTGATTACTGTGGAGCATATAATAGACCCATTGCACCTGTCCAATCATGCCATAGAAAGCAACTAAAGATGGTTGTGCATGGGGCTAGCAACCTACAATCTGTTATAGAAATAACCCCTGAAGCAATCCACAAAATGTTTAAGTGCGGAATTTAGTAGATGACTAACTGTGGTGGTATTTCTATGCTTCGTAAGGAACAAATACAGATAAGTAAAGTCTCTTATTAATAACTCTTTAACTGATCTCTTACTAATAACTCTTTAGCTTGTCGATTTCTTATTTAAAGATCTTTAATTAGCAGATCTCTCATTACAAACTCTTTATCTAGCTGATATTGAGAGCTCATACTAACTTTAAAATAAAAGTTTTTTATCATAGAGAAGAAAATTTTACTATATCATCTTTTGAATCATTACAATCTTCCCAACGTAAGACTCATACAAATTTGGCGAAACAAAAATTTAGGACATACAAAAATAATACTACATGAATGTAAACACACTATAAATTTACTTCAAGCAGTCAATATAAAATTCAGATGCCAAAATGAATGACTATAAATTGAATGACTATAAATGAATGTAATTTGAACATCTATCAAATTAACGCCCATGAAGCACTTAAAGCTGATCTTCAATGATTCCCCCTTTTACGCTGTTTGTCAGAGATTTTCTCTTTCCATTTTCATGGCTGTCAAAGTCAATGGCATCATCGATAGGTGCATGGTGGTCTTTCTGGAGTTCATGTCGGGATAAATGCTCCACAACTGCTGCACCAAAACTGTCCCCAAGAACATTTGTGGCTGTCCGAAACCGATCCCTAGAATGAAAGGTTGAAATGAATTATTTCAAGTTCTTTTATTCAGAATTTATACTAATAAATAACATAAAACGTTAACCTGTGGATATTATCCACAATTGGAGAGGTATGTTATGTCAGGGATGGGTAGTACCTCTAGTGGCGGACATGTCGTCCCTATCTTGGATAGTTTGTCCATTATTGGTCCTCACTTGGCACTCAATTCTGACTTGTGGCTCCATGTAGCTGCCAGCATGTGGCAGTAGCCATGCCGTGGACAACGGTCTCGACATGACCGGCTAAACCAAGTGAGGGTAGCCAATGAGTCTAATAAATCCACAGCGATATAGAGCTTGTCTACCTAAAGTCAAGACTGGATTTGGTGGACTGTGCAAAAAAAAAAACTACTGGGTGGTCAACGGGCAGCAAGACCACTACCAGCAATGCGATGTGGAGCGTCTGGAGCAAGGCTAAACGCAGAAGATCCCCTTAGTCGTCCACTGTATTCGGAGTACTGCTCCAGTCATCTTGATCCTATCTTGCAACAGGGGTGGCGTGGGCTAGTGGTTATGTGACATGGCTCACAACCTGAAAGTGCTGTGTTCGATCCCCATCACAGCGCCGGCCGTTACCCCAGGGAAGCAAACCCTTAGAAAATGCAGGAGGAAGCAGACACTTACATAAAATGCATGCCAAAGTCGAATACACTGGGCCGACAGGCGCAAAATTAAAACATAGTGCAACGTACACTGCCTTGGGTAACAGAAAAATTAGGCGAGAGCAAAAAAAAAAATATCTTGCCACTGGATCAAATGGAATCAGGACGAGAGAGTGAGATTGACGGTGCAAAACTCTCCCTCATTTAAATCCAATTCACGCGCAAGTCATATTATTATCTCGACAGATGACAATGTGATCCTCGTCAGAAACAATGGACAAACAACAACAATCCACTATTTCTGGGTCATTTCCTAAGCTCCAATCTGGATCTTTCTTTAGTTAATTTGCAGCTATCCCGTCTTGTTCTTGTAGGCAGTTGTATTTTAAAAAACTTGTTGTAGTCTAATTTATTCATTCCTTTGATCATCTTATGAACCTGTATTAAGTCACCTCGAATTCTTCTCTTTCCTAGACACTGTAGGCCGGTTTTTCTGAGTCTTTCCTCGTAACTGTAATTCTGGAATCCCACTATCAATTTTGTCGCTCTTCGTTATATCCTTTCCAGCATGCTTATATCTCCTCTACGATAAGGACCCCACACCAGTACATAGTACTGCAATCTAGGTCTAACTAATGCTTTATACAGTTTGACTATTACTTCCTTGCTTATATGTTTAATATTTCTTTTTATCATACCTAACATTGCATTTGCCTTTTTCACTGCAACCTGGACTTGATCACTCACCTTACCTGTATGATCTAGTATAACGCCTAGTTCTTTTCAGGTTCTATCTTTCTAATATTGTTCTTGCCCATTCTGTAATTATGTTCCATATTGGATCTACCCATGTGGATAACTGTACATTTATCTACATTAAACTCCATTTGCCAACTCTAAAACCATTCAAAAATGTTTAACTCGTGAAAAGGATTACAATGTCGATCCCCACCTCGTTGGTGAGACTGCCGTAAGAAGCTTGTTTCCATGAGCATGAGCGCGGACATGAAGCAGTGTCTTCATCAGTACTTTTCACTGACTCTGATTACCCTTCTCGCTGATCATGGATGATGTGTTAACGACTTCTTGGTTTTTAAAGGCCCAACCCTTTGTTGTTTGATGCTGTGTGATCATTTATATTTCTTGTTCTTTCCCTAATTTAAAGTCAGGTAGCCATTTACAGCTGAGTAGACTACTGTGTGAGAAAAAACTACTCTGTCTTACTGACACTCACTTTACTTCCAAAAAAAATAACAAAACACGACATATCCTGTTTGCATGTCATGTGGTATATTGAGGATATGCTGTTAGACTCATATTTACTGACCAGTGGCACACTAGGGGTATTGTTGTTGTCGAATGCACATGATAAGCAAGTTTGCTCTTTTGAGCACCATGACAAGAGCGTTAACTGCTGGGTGACTGACTTTTCTCACATCCTGAGCATGCTTATGAACTTTACTTAACTTAATTTAACATCTTTATACTGTTTTAAAGGACAGTGAGCGGTCATCCAGGCATTTATGCTATGCTTGGCCTCATCTGCGTGATGCTGACAACTACAGGGATCACATCAATCCACATCTCATCAGCCAGACTGCCTTGAAAGCAGCCTGTTCCCAGGGAACATTTTATGGAAGAGAGATAGTGGTCTTGGTCAGTGTATTGTGCCTGACCCTGACGTGGCGTCCTGGGCAGTAAAGGCTGTGTCAACCATGGAGCCGTTTATGAAAAGAAATATATCTTGCACCAACTGGGGATTGAACCTAGACCGCTTTGCTGTCAACCAGTGCATTAACTACTGCACTATGATGGCTATGTTTCTACTTGAACAAAAATGGAAAGATATAATTTGA
This sequence comes from Ariolimax columbianus, assembly GCA_036924085.1. NCBI lineage: Eukaryota > Metazoa > Mollusca > Gastropoda > Stylommatophora > Arionidae > Ariolimax > Ariolimax columbianus. Next base: position 7,112,810 of record JAVGWX010000011.1, on the reverse strand, counting down.
AAGCACAGCACAAAAAAATAACTGTCTGGGATATGAACAGACTTATCTGGCATAAACAAACTTACAGAAACCAATCAACAGCCAAGATAAGACTGACATCATCAGCTGGGAGTCCTACAGATTGCAGCACCATCACCATGGTAACGAGACCTGCGCTTGGGATGGCAGCAGCACCAATACTGGCGCAAGTTGCTGTCAAACTGTAAACAGCAAACACACATTTTAAGACTTTGTATACAACTTAAAAGTAAAAAAAGTTACAGGCATATTTGAGTATTTGCAACATATTTGGTTCCAGACCAGGATATATCAACCGATGTTTTGTTTCTTCTTCTGTTCCTTTGGCCATCCTCCTGAAAAAGATGTTTGTGATGTTGTGTCGTAGTTTATAAGGCTGCAATATCTGCACCTTTTGGCCCAACACATTCGATTTCTGCACAACAATTTTGGGATGGAATTTGGCTTTCCTCTTGGATCACTAATTTCTTAGCCAGGCCCCCTGGCTGCAGTCTGTTTTCATGACTGCCATTTAGAGGCAGAATAAGTTCTTGGTCAGTTATTGGTCACTGGCTGCTGCCAGCTGAATTGCTGCTGCATCTTCGGCCCTATGTTTTGCTGAACTCTTTGGTTCATCTTCTTCTTCTTCTTCGTTCGTTCTCAATCTCCCACTACCAAACCCTGAAAGGGCTTAAGTAGCAGAATGTAGTCCAGAGAACGGAATGCGTTGTGTCATAGTTTACAGCTTGACTGCAATATTTGCACCTTTCGGTCCAACACATCCGACTTCAGCAAGCATTTTTTGAGTACCGGGTTAGCATTCCCTCTTCAATCCCTTCTCCTTAGTCAGTCTGCCCTGCTGCAGCCTGTTATCCAGGATCACCGCGTGGAGGTGTAGAAGGGTCCTGGCAGCTCTTGTTCGCTGGCCCTGACGCTAGCAGTCAGCTATGGGTCGCTGACCACTGCAGCTCATGCGCTGCTCAGCATCTTGATCCCACTCTTGGGTTCAGCGAAAGGCCATTATGCTTTTGACAAGATTGTAACTGAACAAAATTAAAATGAGATCATTTTAAAATTAAAACAATGCCCAGCTGTAGGCAGAGGATGATTGTCTCTATGTGAGAATGTGTAATTAATATTTTATTTAACATTCAAACTGTTTTGACCCAATGATTTTTTTGTAGTTTAAATAAATTATTCAACAAAGGCAAAACATTGTCACTTGAATGAGGCCGATTCTAACAAAGATGGCATCAAGACATTGTGGATAGTCTTGAGATGTCTTTGTATAATGGGGGCGAACTCACCCTAAGCCGAGATGCATACAGAGCTGTGACAGAGACTATGTTTTGAAAAGAATATGTCAGATGATGATTGTGATAATATAGAAATAATGATTTTAAACTCTGATATGAAAACCATGCTGTTGTATGACTCCAACATGGTAATGTTGTTGAATGAGAACGACATGGTAAAGCTGATATATGACTCTGACATGGTACAGCTGTTGTATGACTCCGATATGGTGAAATATCAAAGACGACGAAAAAGATGCATACTTTCACCAACAGTTATCTTAACCTGATTAAATGGCTATGAGGCTAAAGTCACTAATACTGATTTACCAATCAGAGCTGGCCAACTGCCAATAGAACAACAAATTTGAGGTAGCTGATAGTGTTGGATTTAGGAGTCCTCTTGATAGCACTACAAAATAATCTCTGTTTTGTATTCCCCAGAGCAAGAACAGTAGATCATATAAGATCATATTGTGTAGATCATATAATCATCAGGGAACAAGATGCTGAGCAGCGCATGAGCTGCAGTGATCAGCAACCCATAGCTGACTGCTAGCATCAGGGCCAGCGAACCAGAGCTGCCAAAACCCTTTTACATCGGCACGCGGTGATCCTGGAAAACAGGCAGCAGCAGCGCAGACTGGCTAAGGAGAAGGGATCAAAGAGGGAATGCTAACTTGGTACTAAAATTAGCTTGCTGAAGTCGGATGTGTTGTACCGAAAGGTGCAATTATCACAGTCAAGCTGTAAACTACGACTCAACGCATTCCGTTCTCTGGACTACATTCTGCTTCTTAAGCCCTTTCAGAGTTTGGTAGCAGGAGATTGAGAACGAACGAAGCCAAGCCATATCCTGATCATGCTGAGACTCACAACAAAAAAGGAGCCAATATGTTGACTTATAAAGTACCCATAGTTGATATGGGTAAGGAGGGCATACTCAATTCAATCAATCATGACCACATATTAGATAATGCCACGGACACGATAAAATAGCAAACCACGGATGGCTTCAGTTTTTAATAAATAGAGATTTATAGGGCTGAGGAAGAAAGACCATTTGCCCTTGCAATTCTCACAGAATGTATAAGATAGGATTTTATTTTAAAATAAAATATATGTGTCGAACCAATGGTTTCAACCAATGTTCCTTAGGTCAAGATGTCGGTATTCTAACCGCTCCTCTGTATAAGAGGTATATTAAAGAAGTTTTACAAAAGAGTCCTGAAACATTTTGAACAGAAAATATACAGCTTCAAAAGTTAACACTACTTTCTTACCTGATAGCAATAATTTTGCCAAATGTCAATTCCATGCCATTCATTTGTGCGATGAAAATTGGAGCCACGGCTTCATAAAGGGCCGTTCCATCCATGTTGATGGTGGCTCCTATTGGCAGGACGAAGCGTGTCACTCTCTTGTCTATGTGCAGTTTATCCTCTAGACATTGGAAGGTGATGGGGAGGGTTGCGGTGCTGGGGATATATTTTACATTATTAAAATATGAATACATCCTCTTCTGCGTCTTCCACCTTGTCGTGATTGACGGAGTGTGTATGTCCTTATAATTTAAGAATACAAAACTTCTCTATGGAAGGAAGGCTAATGTCTGGTCAGGCAAAATATACTGTTTAGACATGGTAGTCAGGGTCAGACAAAATATACTGATTAGACATGGTAGTCAGGGTCAGGCAAAATATACTGGTCAGACATGGTAGTCAGGGTCAGGCATAATATACTGATCAGACATGGTAGTCAGGGTCAGGCAAAATATACTGGTCAGACATGGTAGTCAGGGTCAGACAAAATATACTGATTAGACATGGTAGTCAGGGTCAGGCAAAATATACTGGTCAGACATGGTAGTCAGGGTCAGGCAAAATATACTGGTCAGACATGGTAGTCAGGGTCAGGCATAATATACTGATGAGACATGGTAGTCAGGGTCAGGCAAAATATACTGATCAGACATGGTAGTCAGGGTCAGGCATAATATACTGATCAGACATGGTAGTCAGGGTCAGGCATAATATACTGATCAGACATGGTAGTCAGGGTCAGACAAAACATACTGGTCAAGATCCTCACCTTGGCTTCCTCATAGCCCTTTCTGGAAACGGTCTGTTTTCATGGCAGACTGGCTAAAAAAGTGATGGATCAATGTGATCCCTGTAGTAGTGAGCAACATGCTGATGAAGCCAAGAATAGCACAACCGCCTGGAGGACTGCACGCTCGGGATGTGAGGAAAGCTACTGCAACCAGTCACTTAATGTACTTTTCAAGAAAGAGAAAACCTACTCATTGTGGACATTCAAAACAACAACATCTTCTCTAGGGTAGAGTACTCTCCAACTCATAGTTTGTACCTCTCCATATATAACATTTAAAAAAAATCCCGGCGTACAAAGGTCAGTGTGGTCACAGCTAGAGGACCGTGATCATGCAGACGACTTGGTGTTGCTGTCACACAACCATAGCCAGATGCAAGATGACCTAAATAAGGTGAGGCAGCATTCAGCCAAACTGAGACGAAGTCTTAGCATGAAGTAAACAAAGCTGTTTAAACAACACCGTAAAGGAGCCAGCCATGCCTAGAGGTGAGGCGTTGGAGGGGGGTGGACACCTTCACATATTTTGACAGCAACATTGATAATGCACAGGGGATGGTATGGGCTAGTGGTTAAGTGACACGGCTCACAATCCGAAGGTGCTGGGTTCCATCCCCATCACAACACCGGCCGTTACCCTGGGGAAGCAAACCATTAGAAAATGTAGGAGGAAGCAGACCCTTACATAAAATGCATGCTGAAGTCGGATGCTCTGGGCCGACAGGTGCAAAATAAAAAACCGTAGTGCAATGCACACCGCTTTGAAGAACAGTGAAATAAGACGAATGGCCCAAAAAAAAAAAAAAAAAGATAATGCACAAAGGCAGTGCATTTCAAAATGACAAATTGTTTAAAAGTTATTGACATTAAAATATATATTTTATTAGATTTGCCTGGCCGAAGACGGATGTGTCGGACTGAAAGGTGTGAATTTCGCAGCCAAGCTGTAAACTAGCGACACAACGCATTCCGTTCTCCAGACTACATCCTGCTACTTGCAAAGTCCTGTTCAGGACTTGGTAGCGGGAGATTGAAAACAAACACAGAAGAAAAAGAGTAGATTTGTAGCAGATGTATGTGATAGTTTCATATGTTGTTTGAGCTGCAGAAGACATTTTGTCATATATGAATTAAGCTCCTATGTATGTAAACAGACAAGGCAGTGTCAAATTTTGACTTGGTGAGGCCCTAAACTATATAAAGTTTAGAGGCCCTTTGCTAAAAGATTGCACCAAAAGGCTTCAAATAACTTTAAAACATCTGTGCTCTTTAATTACGAGGCATGTTAAAATTAAACCACCAAATTGCAGCAAGTAAACATACATATGATGTGCATGATGACGTCACATCTGGTGTAAACAGCACACATCAACAGTCAAGTTTGCAAAATTTAATTATTCTCCGACTCAAAGTTTCCTCGAGTGGTGATTCGGTTTCTAACACCTGAAGGATGTCGACCAGTTGACATTCATTGCAGAATGCAAACAGTGTACGGTGACAAGGACATGAGTTAACGAAAGATCTTCCGATGACCAGGTCAGGCGCATGTTGTTGCTTGTGAGATGTTGTTGTTGAGACTTAACCTGAGGGATTTTGTTTTAGAGACTTGACCTGAGGGATTTGTTTTATAGACTTGACATGAGGGGTTTGTTTTATAGACTTGACATGAGGGATGCAGTTTTATAGACTTGACCTGAGGGATTTGTTTTATAGACTTGACATGAGGGATTTGTTTTATAGACTTGACATGAGGGATTTGTTTTATAGACTTGACATGAGGGATGCAGTTTTGTAGACTTGACATGAGGGATTTGTTTTATAGACTTGACATGAGGGATTTGTTTGATAGACTTGACATGAGGGATGCAGTTTTATAGACTTGACATGAGGGATGCAGTTTTAGAGATGACCTGAGAGATGCAATTTTAGAGACTTGACCTTGGCATGTTGTTTTAGAGACTTGACCTGAGACTTGGTACCTTAAACAATGGGACAGGTTTAGTACCTCTGTAAGGCATATTCTATTGAAGGTAAAATAAATGTTTATCCTGTGCACTACATGGTGACTGCAGGTGCAAGCAGCCATTATTTCTCAGCCATAAAAATCTTTCAGACTGACCACAGCAGTAAGAATAAATGCTGTAATAATAGTTCTTCTTTAAAACAAATCCCTTCCTTGCTGCTGTGGTTGCTGCTGCTGTAAGGCAGATGCCCATTTAATGCTGAAGCAAGCTCTGACCTACACTGTGAGAGGTAAGAGCTCCTATAGCCCTGCCAATTGGTTCCTACAAATATAATTAGATAAAAAAATGAATGTGATTGATGAACAGAACAACTGTACCTGGATGCTGTTCCAATTGCTGTGACCCAGGCTTGAAATACACCCCACATGATGCGGAACGGGTTTTTTCGTGACACGATGAAGTAGATGCTTGGCAGGACGGCCAGAGTGTGGATAGTTAGACCCAGGAGGACGGTGACCATGTACATACCAAGCTGTTGACCCACTTTTGCTGGGTCTTTTAGGTCAAGGATCTTTCCAGTGATGAGGAACATGATACCAACTGGCGAATACCTGAAAGTAAGGGAAGGATTAGATATCACAGTAAACCTGAAAGTAAGGGAAGGATTAGATGTCACAGTAAACCTGAAAGTAAGGGAAGGATTATATGTCACAGTAAACCTGAAAGTAAGGGAAGGATTAAATGTCACAGTAAACCTGAAAGTAAGGGAACTGTTTGATGTCACAGTAAACTATAAAGTAAGGAAAGAATTAGATGTCACAGTAAACCTGAAAGTAAGGGAAGGATTAGATGTCACAGTAAGCCAGAAAGTAAGTGAAGTGTTAGATGTCACAGTAAATCTTGTTGAAAGGTTAAGCCCCAATTATTGCTATAAAATAAATGTATTTAATTATGTTAAGTATTCGATATTCATATATGTTTGCCCCAATAAAGTACGGAGAAGGAGCCAGTGACTTCAGCTTGTGAGGTGGCTATCTGAGACCTTTTAAATACTATATGGCATTGGGCCAAAGGGCAGGAGCCCATAGGCCATTAGATCATTAACCAACCAACCAGACCTTTTTAAATAGTGTTGTAATCATCTCTGACTCTCAATCCTTGCTTCAAAAGGTACAGAAAGGCTGGATATGCCATGAGTGGACAGTGAATATAGAGGTCTTGAACAATTAGGATCTTATGTGGATCTACTGTCCTGCTCATGCTTAGGCTTGTGGAAAGGAAAGAGCTGACATCCTGGCCTCATGGGTGCTTGTAGAGGTGACATTTTGAAGTTGATCATCAACCTCCACATAGATGAGGACACTGCAATCAATGAGCCGGTGGTGCACAGGTTGACAAGTTTTGAAATATGCAAGAGGGTCCAGTAAATAAGGATACTGAGAGGACAGCAAGTGTGTACAGCCATCTGGCTACAGGAACCATCAGTATCTACATGTTTCACCTTTTACTGAGTGGAACTAAGTACCTATCAGTCTGCCCAGAGTGTACTGATGTTTAGTTCTTAACAAAATAGAACAGGGACCAATATAGACAAAGTAAAAGGCAAAGGTCGTCGTCCATCGTAGACGATGATGGCATAATTAATTTTGCTAGGGCTATTTTTAGTAAGGATTAACTGTTCTACTTTTTATCCTCACTCTCTCGTCTCGTGCTGCCCGACCCCAGTGGCAAGTCAAGGACAAGACGACTAGGGGAAATGAGATAAATTATTAAATTGAGTTCAACATAAAAAGTAATGTGTTTATTTATCTCATCTCTGACAAAACATAACAATGAAAATACCAAAAAAGATTGTTAAACATCCAATGTCAGACAAAATATACATAATCTTAGAAAAGATGTATCAACAGGCAACTTACCACATAACAATAATAATACCAAAAAAGATTGTTAAACATCCAATGTCAGACAAAATATACATAATCTTAGAAAAGATGTATCAACAGGCAACTTACCACATAACAATAGTGACCATCTTCATAATGATCTCGTTGAGGATAGTGAAAAAGTCAATCATGATTTTACCTCGTGAACCCATGTTACTGATGAGAATACCAAAAGCTGTGCAGAATGTGATGATACCTGACAACATTAAATATTTCATTAGTCACTTTTGTGTCTGAACGTTGCCGCGAATTGAAAGGGGAACAAAAAGTACTTAGGACCTGTCAAGCATGTTGCAAGAGTTGACCATTGTTTGGCCTCTGATGTGTCCGCAGGGGAGGAGACTCATGATGATATTTTATGTGCTATCCAGTTAAGTGCGTTTGAAAAAAACTTCTTTATGTGTTCATATTTCCATGTCATATATTCTAATGCTATGTATTTCATTTTCCTGTATTCCTATGTTATGTATTCCTATGTTATGTATTCCTATGTTATATATTTCTATGCTACCTATGTTATGTATTTCTATATTATGTATTTCTATGTTATAACTTAACTTAACTTAACTTAACTTAACGTCTTTATACTGGTTTAGAAGACCCTGCAGAGTCTGTATACAACCAGTTACATTTACATCACCTTGCTCTAAAATCTATGCGCATCCAGTCTATTCTTAAACGCATTAACTGTCCCTGCCTCCACCACCTCCCCTGGTAATGCATTCCAAGCAGACACCACTCTCTGACTAAAAAAATATTTCCTAATATCTAACCTGGACCTCTCTTTAATCAGCTTGTAGCTATGCCCTCGTGTTATTGTAGGTGGCTGTATTTTAAAAAACTTGTTATAGTCTAATTTATCGATTCCTCTGATCATCTTATAAACCTGTATTAAGTCACCACGAATTTTTCTCTCTTCGAGACACTGTAGGCCCGTTTTTCTGAGTCGTTCCTCATAACTGTAATTCTGGAATCCAACTATCATCTTTGTCGCTCTTTTTTGTATTCTTTCTAGCATGTTTATGTCCCCTCTATGATAAGGACTCCACACCTGTACACAGTACTCCAATCTAGGTCTAACTAAAGCTTTATACAGTTTGACGATCACTTCCTTGCTCCTATGTTTAATATTTCTTTTTATCATACCTAACATTGCATTTGCCTTTTTCACTGCTACCTTAACTTGCTCACTCACCTTTCCTGTATGATCTATTATAACCCCTAGGTCCCTTTCCTTATCTATCTTTCTAATATTGTTTTCTCCCATTCTGTATTTATGTTCCATATTGGATCTACCCATGTGGATGACTGTACATTTATCTACATTAAACTCCATTTGCCAGCTTACAGACCATTCTCGAATTTTATCTAAATCCGACATCAATATATCCACTTCCGCTTTAGATGAGACACTACTGCATAGTTTTGTGTCATCAGCAAATTTTGCAATCATGGATCTCATATCAATGTCCAAATCATTTATATATATCAAGAACAAAATTGGTCCCAAAACCGAGCCCTGTGGCACACCACTTTTCACTTCACTCCACTCAGAGTACTCCTTATTTATGCCCACCCTCTGCCTTCTTCCTGTTAACCAATTTTCAATCCATTTGGCAACTTCGCCACCTATTCCATGTGATTTTAACTTTCGAAATAATCTTTGATGAGGTACTCTATCAAAGGCCTTTGCAAAGTCTAGATAAATAACATCCACTGGCTCCCCTTTATCTATGATTTTAGTAACCTCCTCCATGAATTCTAATAGATTTGTTAAGCATGATCTCCCTCTAGTAAACCCATGCTGACTATTTCTAATTAGATTAAATTTTTCTAAATGCATTACAATGTTTTCTTTGATTATTGACTCTAACAATTTACAGACTATGCTCGTTAAACTCACCGGTCTATAATTTGCCGGATCTGATTTTTTGCCTTTTTTGAATAAGGGGATCACTCCTGCATCTTTCCAATCCCGTGGAACAATCCCTTTTGTAAGTGATTGAGAACATAATATAGCCAATGGTTTTGCTAGTTGGTTTCTAATTTCATACAGCAATTTTGGGTGAATACCATCTTGACCTGGACATTTATTCACTTTCAACCCCTCCAATTTTTTAAAAACCATTTCCTCTGTAATACAGATTGATCTTAATCCCGCTGTATCCATGTCTCTTTGAAAAATATCTATAGGCTCTGGGATCTCGGAGCAGTCCTCCTTTGTGAAGACTGTGCCAAAGTACTGATTAAGCAGATTAGAAGCCTCCCTATTCTCACTTATTATTTTCCCTGTACTTTCTATGAGAGGGCCTACTTTGTCTTTCGTTCTTTGTTTATTTCTAACATAAGAAAAGAAGCTTTTACTGTCAGTCTTGATCCTCTGAGCAAGTTTTTTTTCAAAGTCTATTTTTGCTGTTTTATTCGTATTATTATGTATTTCTATGTTATGTATTTCTATGTTATGTCTTCCCATGTTATATATCTCCTCTATGATTCGCAAATTTATTGTTCATTATCCCTGATAATGGTCTTTGGTCGTACGTAGGTTCCGTTTTCGTTTTCACATCATCACAGCATCTGACCATAACTATAAATGTATTTTACACTAAGAAAGTCTGACATCGGGCTGGGTATTCTGTAGAAATGATAAGCCACAAAAATGTTAACAAATGTGGACAAGTAACTTACAAGAAAATACGGCTCAACTATCCAAGAAGAAGATCCTGCCTGAAGAGGGCTAATTATGAGGTGCAGAGAAAGCCACAAAAAATATTCATAACTGACTTGCTTGTTTTCTGCTAGGAAAATCTCCAGATTTTACATAAAGGAAGCAGGTAAAATGTGGATGGTGCTGGAACAGATGACCTAGACAGCAGGACCTGGTTTGTATTTGTTAAAGATAAGACTTGTACATCCACAGGGAACTTAAAAGTTTTGATGATGATGATTTTGAGGATCCCAAAGTGGATTTCTGGGTCCCTTACAAAGTGGAGCATGTAGACTAGTTGACAGTGAGCTGGCTTGCTTTAATTTGGGATTACAGCATGCCAGGGTTTGAAATTATGGAGGTACATAAATAAATCAGGGTGTGGTTAGTTCCTAACCGCTTCTCCAGTCGATCAGGCTGTAAATGGATACCTGATGTTTGAGTTGGGGAAGGTATAAATAGCAATGAAGAGAACTGACCACCCCACTTCACATAGGCTGTGGCTTAGTACATGAAGAGTAATCTTAACCCCCGACGGCAATCACAGAAAATGGTTCATAGAACTGATTTCTGTGCACCTGCACTCCTCCAAATGTGCGGCCATACCACAAAAAACAGCTCTGACATGCCTGGTTGTCAAACTGAGCACTATATGATTCGAACCTAGTTTATTAGGATTGTGAACCGAGCTAACAACCCCTAAGCTACCAAATGTCCAAAGTAAAATATAAATTGCTACAGAAACCACAAAAACAGCAGCATACAAACTACTTTGCTTAAGCTTCTTAAATGATATCAACAGTAAAGCTGGCTCTTTGCTCAACCTGGAGTAAAACGCACAAGAAGAAGTAGATGACGAGCAGCAACTTTTGTGCTAAAAAAATGTGACTTGTCTAAGAATGTTGAGAATTAGCACCTGTAAGCTGATAACAATATGAAGAGGTAGTATCGTTCTGTGTCTTGGACTATATCTGTCTACAATGTTATCACCTATAACGTGCAACGCACACCGCCTTGGGGAATAGAGAAATAAGGTGAATGCAAATTTAAAAAAAAATAAAAAAAAATATGTATTAAATATAGATGTCTTCTTCTCGTTCGCCACTTAAATATTCATGTGTAATCCAGATGCATGATTGTTGGGCTAATAAAATAATAAATAATTTCTAGCTTCTTGAAGTCAAAATTCAATTGCATGAAAACTACATCTTTAAAACATTTAACAAACAAGTAAATATTAATTGATTGCCACGTAATCTCCATTCAAATTAAGTTTCTCTTGCTGCAGATATTCGACCATCTTAAGGTTATTTCAAAACCCAGATCATTGTAGTTCTTCTTCTTCTTTTGTTCGCTTTAAAATATTGTCTACATCTGCAATGTTGTCTCTTGTATAAACTTCACTGTCTTTTGTAGTTCACATACAGGTTCATAAAGTGTCTCTTCCAGTATTGTTTCTATTGGCCAGTGAGTTTTTCTCTTTATATCATATTCGGGGCGGTTCGGTAGTATGTGCTCTGCTATCTGGGATGCCTGTCCGCATGTACACATGGCTGAGTTGGCGCTGGGTCCTCTTCACTAATAATAGATGCCCATGGCAAGGGAAGATGGCGATGGCAGCAGACTTTTGGTGAAAAATGTGTTCTCTTATGACTGTAAAGACCAATCCTGTAATGGCACACCCTGCCACATGTGGGGCAGCAGACCCTGCCACATGTGAGGCAGCACACTCGGCTACATGTGGGGCAGCACACCCTGCCACATGTGGAGCAGCACACCCTGCCACTTGCGAGGCAGCACACCCTGCCACATGTGGGGCAGCACACCCTGCAACATGTGAGGCAGCACACTCGGCTACATGTGGGGCAGCACACCCTGCCACATGCGAGGCAGCACACCCTGCCACATGTGAGGCAGCACACTCGGCTACATGTGGGGCAGCACACCCTGCCACATGTGGGGCAGCACACCCTGCCACATGCGAGGCAGCACACCCTGTCAGATGTGGGGCAGCACACCCTGCCACATGTGAGGCAGCACACTCGGCTACATGTGGGGCAGCACACCCTGCCACATGCGAGGCAGCACACTCGGCTACATGTGGGGCAGCACACCCTGCCACATGCGAGGCAGCACACTCGGCCACATGTGGGGCAGCACACCCAGCCACATATGTGGAGGCACACATGTAGGAGCTGGCTGTGGAGTCGCTTGCGTTACAGTTTTTGTACAAGCAACTCCCAGTTAGTGATATCAATATTGAAGCTTTTCAGAGATACTACAAAGGAGTCTCTGTATCCTTGTTTCTCAACCCCTGTTTGACACCGCTGGTGACTGGGAAGACTACAGATAATTCTTCGTCATGTAGTGCTGAGCCATCATAAAATTGATGGACAATTGCAGTGAATCTGCTAGGGCAGCCAAACTTCGTTATAATTTGCCAGTCCATCCCTGTTGGCGGTGTCACAGGCTTTGGTCAGATCGGCAAAGCTGTGGTGTACAAGTCACAGTTCTGTTCTTGACATTTTTCTTCAAATTGACCCTTCATGTTCATAAAAACATATTTATTCATACCCAGATTCTTCTGTTGTTGTGCCATTGCCATGTTGACTTGTTACATTTATTTTACATTTCTAAAATTAAACATTTCCCCACCAAGGTCCGAAATGGAGAGGAAAAATATAGTAACACTATAGCATACCTAAGAAATGACTACGGTAGACCAGACGTAGGATTGGCGACCCCATAATTTCAAAACTGTGAACTTCAAGAATATGTTCTTTATTTCCTAAAAAGGATGTTATTTACAGTGAGGCTGCAATATCTGCACCTCAACACATCCTGTTTCAGCAGATCGCCTTTGGGACTTTGTTTACTATTTCTCTTCAATCCTTATTCTCTTAGTCAGACAACACAAATGCAGGCTGCTTCCAGGGCCACCACTTGGGAGCAAATATAATCTTAGCCAGATATGAGTCACTGGCCGCTGTCAGCTCATTTCCTGCTGCATCTTTTACCCCAGCCACAAGAATGAGAATAGAAGACTTTTAGAGACTTTTAGCTTTTAGAGCAAGGTGATGTAAATGTAACTGGTTGTATACAGACTCTGCAGGGTCTTCTAAACCAAAGACGTTAAGTTAAGTTAAGTTTAGACCTTTATAGCTAAGGGTAGAAAGACTTTACATACTGAGAGAGCAAGAGATGTTATTCCATGCTAGCTTACCAAGCACGTTGACTCCGTCATTCATAGGATAGGTCCTGACCCATTTAGTGACCTCCTCTTTAATGACTACAATTGTCTGATTAGTGTTGGGATCAGTCAAGTCTGATATTGTCCTCGCTGTGGTAGTTAGAACGGTGCTGACTGACGCAGCCAGGGAAGCATTCAGTTTTGCCAGATAATCTGAGTTATTGGCCCTTGTGTATATGAATTCCTCTGGTTCTCTTATGACATACTCTGTCTTGGTATGCTGGAAGCAAGACTGGATAATGTTGCTGGGAAAGATGTTCCTGGGGACACAAAGTAAAGACATTTTTAAAGATAGATTTTCGAAAGGTACTGAGAATCAAAGTAAAATATTCAGATCCTAAACTGACACTAGAGATTAACATATAAGCTGCTTAATTAATTAAAATTAGGACACACAAGATTGTGTCTGGGGTAGACAGTCCAACAGTGTGTTCTCAAAGTATGCTGAGTCCATGAGAGGAACACATTGACAGCAAGGGTCTTTTCAACCATGATGAGGTATAAACTGTATAGTACTGAGAGAAGTCTTAGACAGACAGTGAAGTCAATATGGGAAGTAGATGTGAAATATAAAATGACTTGAGAAGTCATCTAAACCAGTAAAAAGACATTAAGTTAAACTACGATGGTCATGTCCTCAGAAAAGATTCCACTAGAAATGCTATGCACCGCAGAAGAAAGGTGAAGGTGAGGTTCTGAAGTAAAATAATTGTGCAGAGAACTATAAAAGCTGCAATGGAAGTCATGAACCAGACCTGGGGCACAACATGAAGGATGGTCACTCAAAGACCAAGAAAGATGGAGGTAGTTTGTTACTACATGGTAAGATGAGTTTGTTACTACATGGTAAGATGAGGTTGTTACTACATGGTAAAATGAGTTTGTTACTACATGGTAAGATGCCATCAGATGTGATGACCTTGACATGTTTCATCAATCAGCAACCAAGAAAAAATAGATCAGCATTGCCAGCTGAAAACTAACACGAATTCTAGAATCAATGAAGCAAGTAAGGGGAGTAGTCACTATCTATTTATCTTAATAATGAGAAGAAATAATGTACAGTAATCAACAAACATACATCATCCTTATGTTTACCTGTCTGGTTTCTCCTGGAGCATAGGACCAAGACAGATGCTCTCAATCTGTTCTTATTCTGGGCTGACTTCTCAAGTTCCACCCAAAAGAACCTGATTAAACTGACTTCCTCTTCAACTGTTCACCACCAGATTTTTCTTGGTCTTCCTACTCGTCTCTTTCCATGTGGGTTTCAATCAAGCGCATGTCTGATTATGTTGTCCATCTTCTTTCTGAGAGTCCATCCCCCTTTCTCTCCCCAATCTACCATAGTGTTGATTGTTGCAGTGTTCTTTCCCACAGTAGCAATCACATGGTATGGGTGGCAGAGTTGCCAATTGCATAAACAATTGGTTAACGAGCAGAAAGCAGAGAGTTGGCATAAATAAGGAGTACTCTGACTGATGGGGTGTAATGAGTGGAGTGCCTCAAGAATGGGCATTGGGACCAATTTTCTTCTTAATGTATATAAATGATTTGGACAATGATATCGTATTCCATGATTGCAAAATTTGCAGAGGACGCAAAATTATGCGGCAGGGTCAGTTAATGCATTCAACAATAGATTGGACGCTCAGTTATTTTTAGTATTGGTGGAGTGAAATAAACTGGCTGTATACAGACTCTGGAGCCTAATAAACCAGAATTATGAAGTTAAGTTAAGTTATGTGTTTTCCATTACCTCTGTTGAAAAAACATTCAAGATACCAATGTTAAATTTCTAAAACTAATTTGAATAAACGAGAACACATTGTTCATGTTGATTTTCCCTTTTGTTCCATTTATGGAAGCACAGATAGAACACTGCATTTGGCCCCTTATCGTAATCATTTTAAAGGAAACCTATATTCAGTTAATTGCAGTGACAGTATCAAAGCAATGGTTTTACATGTGATTGCCAGTCCCATGCACAACCCTCTGTATTAACCTTTTGCAGCATGTTAGAAAGGTGACTGAGGTTCTATTATTTTTTCATTCCAGGTTTGATCTGGGTGAGTCTATTTATTTGACATACAATAATTCTTGGACAAGGAGGTGGGTGGCCAAGCGGTTTGGATACAGAGCATTTGACCAAGTTCAAAACGCTGGTAAAGAATTGGTTTTTTTCTATCAAAGATAAAAAACACTTAGTCTGCATGGTAATTGCATAGGAAAGGCCAAAGATGCAACAGCTAATGAGCTGACAGCAGTCAGTGACTCATAGTTGGTTGCTTGCGTCAGGGTCAACGTACAGGGTCAATAAAAAGAGAAGAGTTCGAGGTGACTTAATACAGGTTTATAAGATAATCAAAGTAACAAATAAATTAGACTATAACAGGTTTTTAAAAATACATCTGCCTACAAGAACAAGATGGGATAGCTACAAATTAACTAAAGAAATGTCCAGATTAGATATTAGAGATATTAGGAAATATTTATTTAGTAAGAGAGGGGTGAATGCTTGGAATGCATTACCACAGGAAGTAGTGGAGGCAGGGACTATTATTGTATTTAAGAATAGATTGGATGAAATTAGCTTTTAGAGCAAAGAAATGTAAATGAAACTAGTTGTTTACAGACTCTGCATGGTCTTCTAAACCAGTATAAAAATGTTTAGTTATGTTAGAACCTGTAGAGGAATATCAGAAAAGGAAGACAAAGTGACCAGAACATTATTGGCAAAGCAAATTATAACCTAAAATAGAAGTCAGTGGTGAGCAACAGTTGCAGCTTTATGCTTCATGGGGAGCAAATAGGATGGATGATGATGATAGTTTAGTTTACCTGATCAGATCTAAAAAGGCATCTAATGAACTAGGTGGATGCTGCTCCTTTTTGCTGCGTTTTCGGATGCCGTCATCACGGTCTCCAGGGTGGATAGACAAGACGAGAATAATACCCAAAATGATGGCAATAAATGTTGTCGCAAAGTAATACACGATGGCACGTAGTCCCATACGTCCGGAGTTCTTAGGATCTAGAGATGCCAAACCTGCATGAACAAACAATATATACAATGGCACGTAGTCCCATACGTCCGGAGTTCTTAGGATCTAGAGAAGCCAAACCTGCATGAACAAACAATATATACAATGGCACGTAGTCCCATACGTCCGGAGTTCTTAGGATCTAGAGATGCCAAACCCTCATGAACAAACAATATATACAATGGCACGTAGTCCCATACGTCCGGAGTTCTTAGGATCTAGAGATGCCAAACCTGCATGAACAAACAATATATACAATGGCACGTAGTCCCATACGTCCGGAGTTCTTAGGATCTAGAGATGCCAAACCTGCATGAACAAACAATATATACAATGGCACGTAGTCCCATATGTCCGGAGTTCTTAGGATCTAGAGAAGCCAAACCTGCATGAACAAACAATATACACAATGGCACGTAGTCCCATACGTCCGGAGTTCTTAGGATCTAGAGATGCCAAACCTGCATGAACAATCAATATATGGAGTGAAATATGATAAATTAAACAACTCACAATGCTATGTGAACAATTCATACATCTAATTTTTCCATCCAGCCACAGCAGAACGGCACCACTAGAGACAGCCTCCTTCAGGAAGCCTGTGCTACAGAATTGTGCATGCTCTTACAGTGGTGGAGTCTGTAACATATTGTTTTACATGATGAAGCTGCAAATCCATGCACAGCTGTCTTCAGTTTATACATATATGGAGGTGCAGTTTCGTGATCCAGTAAGGTCATAATGCCCAGGCATTAATATTTTATAACGGAGCATGCTGAAAAATATAATTTTGTGTGTTGCGTGGGACTGGCATGAGAGGAATGCTTATTCGCACCTAGCTGACATCAAAGTCAATATCTTCTTTTCTCCATCTTCGATCAATTGATGTATGCTTCTAGCCACGAAGGATAGGTCCACGAAGGAGACTGTGCATGACAGGTCTTCGACGGTTCCCCCCTCCACAGCTTTTCCAGAATGGTCGCTCCCCCAGGGCCAGACTGCCTCCCTTTGGTCTGCTTAAGTAGTGTAGTCCTGCAGGTTATGTTCTGGTGTTTACTTGGGTGTTCCGCAATCGCATGTAGAAGTATCTCTGAGACCCTTTCTGTGGAGGTGGGTCTTGAGTCTACTACGCCTGAAGATCTTTGTCTGAGTAAATATGTAAATTAGGTGTCATAATGTGTCCAGAGTTGGGATGGATTTAAAATGGCCTAATAGATAAGAGAAGAAGAGAGATGAGTGAGAGAGAGAGAGAGAAAGAAAGAGAGAGAGAGAGAGAGAGAGAGAGAGAGATAGAGAGAGAGAGACCGAGAACCAGAGAACGAGGAGAGACAGAGAGAGATAGACAGAGAAAGAGTGAGAGAAACGGAGAGAGAGAGAGGCCAGAACTATTGTATGATAAGATAGATGTGACAGTGTCATCAATATCTTCAAACCTCCTTGACGGTGAACCCACAATAATCTGTTGTGGTCTGTATGGAGTCTGAATATGATTATTTCTTCACTTTTTTTGTAGCTGATAACATGCAACCCTTTATTTCCTGTGGCCTTGATGCTGCGTGGTCCATGTGTTCTTGTATACACTACCATAAACATCTTGGCCTGTTCATAAGTTAAACCTGTATCAGGAAGATTATATGCTCTGTTTCCAGCTTCTTCTTGTATCTTAGTTTAGTTAAGTCTTCTTCTTCTTCTTCTTCATCTTCTTCTTCTTCTTCTTCTTCATAAGCTGTCAGACGTCAACTTGAATTTGTTCAAAGAAAGCAGCTGTCATCCTAAGACTGTCGACACTGCTATAGAGATTGTCTAGTGTTGCCACTGGTGATGACCACATGTGATTTCTCTGATCCTCGTATGTCGGGCAATTTTGCAGCAGATGTTCAGCGGTCATTTTCCCTGTACCACAGGTGCATTCGTCAGTGCCACCTATCCTCAGTTTATTGAATAGGTACCTCAGTCTGTTGTGGCCTGTGCGGAGTCTGAAGATCACGACCTGTTCTTTTCTGTTCAACTGGTAGTAGGCATAATTTTTTGTGTAGCCAATATGTTCTGTTTCCCATTTGGTCATGTATCTGGCCCTAATAAACCTTTTGGACTCTTCGTAGGTCACACTAGGGTCTGGTTGTGGTAGTCTTGCACTTTCTTTTGCCAGTCTGTCTGCCTCCTCGTTTCCTTGGATGTTACAGTGGGATGAAACCCACTGTACCACTACTCTTTTTGATGCGGACTGCTGGCATAATTGACAGAGTACTGCTCTTAAATCATTAAGTTCTGTATTTTTCTGGCTTTTTAGTGCTGTAACCACGACCAGGGCATCTGTAAACAGGACTATCTGGCTTTCATTGCTTTTACTGCAGCCTTCAGTGCCTCTGCCTCTGCTCTGAAATCGCTTGAGAATTTTCCAGTTGCCACTGACAGTGTTATTTCTCTACCATTTGTTAGGTTCAGGAATACCCCTCCCCCTCCATTCTGTGTTGTGTTTGTTACAGAACTGTCGGTGTATGCATGGGTCCAGTCTATGCTTGGGTAGTTTTCTGCTATGTACCTCAGGGTTATGTCTCTTCTTTCTTTTTCCGTCTGGCTGTTCTTGTTTCCAATACCTGGTATATTTTCTACCACCTCCGGAAGATTGTATGCTCTGTTTCCAGCTTCTTCTTGTATCTTCATTTAGTTAAGTCTAAGAATCAACGCCATTGCAAAGGGTCCAACCCATACATGCTCTGTTCTCAATATTTTTGGAGAATCTCAACACAATGCATGAACTCTATAGCACAGGCGAGGATCACGTAATAGGTTGGGTAGATTTTTGACATAATTTTGAATTTTGTCAAGCTAGCGGCTGTTAAGCTTACTTTTTTCGATTTTCAACTGCCATGGGATTATTAGCGTGTGCAACACTGCAAACAGGCGTCCGATCTCTATTACCCAGAGATCCGGGGAAATACCAGAAAGTCCACGTGAAAAAATCCTGGTTTCCATCGTGATTTACACCCATGACCCCCAGCACCTAATGCTGGTGTCTTACCTCAAGACCACTCAGCCCCTCTCGTGTTTTACTCCTGATAAACCTACTGACAACTTCATCAGTTATACTTAAATCTTGGTTATTGTTTCCAGCCTGTTCTTGTATCTATTCTTGCTAAACCTACTGACAATTTCATCAGTTATAATTAAATCTTGCAGATGCTCTCCATACCAAATCTGTATGTATTTATTCATTTCTCATAAACCATTTGACTTCTGGATACATTCCAACCATTCACAATATGACCTTGATAAGTACTCACTGGTTATCATACTGCTGATACGTACTCACCGGTTATCATACTGATGATACGTACTCACCGGTTATCATACTGCTGATAAGTACTCACCGGTTATCATACTGCTGATACGTACTCACCGGTTATCATACTGCTGATACGTACTCACCGGTTATCATATTGCTAATACGTACTCACCGGTTATCATACTGCTGATACGTACTCACCTGTTATCATACTGCTGATAATCAGAGGAACAATCAACATCTTCAGCATGCTCATCAGCATGTCTCCAGGGAAGGAAATCAACATGATTGTGTCGCCTGACATCTCTATTGACCGAAGCGAAAAGCCGAGAAGTATCCCAAAAATGACTCCGATCACTGTCAGCACCAGTAGAAGATTCTGCCGACACCATTTTGGTGTCTACATGAGAGAGGTATTAAACAAGAAAATGGCTTTTATGTACCTTAAAAATATACTATTTCACAGCTGCGAAATACAACAATAATAAATAACTGAAAAGTGTATATATTATTACTTATGTACTGTACCGTCAAGTGCAGAAATTCAAATATTTTAATTCAGGATGGAGGTTTAGATAAAGAAATTGAGATCAGGTGATAAAAAGCAAAAGCAATTGCATACCATCTGTCACCATTATTGAAACACCCCAAACATAAACATGTCCACAAAAAGAATGCTAATCGACAGTATATCAATACCAACTCTGTGGTACCTGCGCCAAACGTAGACTTTAACAAAAACTCTAGAGAGAAAGATCACGACATGTCAAATGACATGTCTCTGGAGAACAATCAACGTAACTAGGAGAGACAGAATGTGCAATGCAGAGGTGCGAAATATATTTGAAGCAAGACCCTGCACTGAATATTATGATGAGGAGAGAATCAAATGGTTCGACCACCTAATGAGACCAAACTGACCAACTACCCATGTGCGCCTATAATGCACGGCATTCAGGTTTTTCGCAACTGTGGCAGATCAAGAATTAAATGAATAGGAAATGTTGCGAATATTCTAAATCGTCTGGGATGACGACTGCTTCAGTGAAGCGTCTGGTCCTGGACAGAGAACTATGGCTCTCTGTGACGCCTCATGATCAAATGGATAAGACAAGACAAGACTGTATCGTCTTGAGGCCAAATATAGCTGAGAGGGAAGGTGCTCGTCTCTCAAGAAACAAATTAAATAAAGTGCAAAACAGTCGCTGTTCAAATTAGCAAGTTTCAAGCATCAGCTTAAGGAAGGTGACCCCCCCCCCCTTCCTCTGAGGTCAAAGTGGAGCAACTAAGAGAGGAGACAGACCATGTCATCTTTTTTTTTTTTTTATGTGTTCGCCTTATTTCTCTAATCCCTAAGGCAGTGTGCATTGCACTGTGGTTTTTAATTTGCGCCTGTCGGCCCAGTGCATCCGACTTCAGCATGCATTTTGTGAAAGGGACTTCTTCCTCCTGCATTTTCAAAGGGTTTGCTTCCCCGGGGTAACCGCCAGTGCTGTGATGGGGATCGAACCCAGCACCTTCCGGTTGTGAGCCGTGCCACTTATCCACTAGGACCACGCCGTCCACTGTAACTGGATATGAATTTGATGGATCCTCCTAACTTCTTGAGTGTTTTGTCAACGACTCTGTCATGGACCATATTCCACACCATGATATTATAGGTGAATGTGAAGGTGAGTTCCATGGGCCCCAGTTGCTGTCGGGAATGAAGATAACTCTACATGGACTAAATGAACTATCATGATATTATCAAGTTAGTTATTATCAGGTCAGGTAATTCTGTAACCAGTGAGGTCATTGATGCACACACGAAGACATCCTCACAACCCCACGTCCCCCTTCTCTGTCAGCAGCCGCTGCCTGTGCCTCTTCTGGTCGGAGATTGGTCCATTCTTTTATGTTGTCCTCCCACCTCTTTTTGGGATGGCCTCTTCATCGTCTGCTTTGCACCTTTCCGTGCAGGATCGTATTTGCAAGACCATTTGATCTCGATATGTGACCGTACCAAGCGAGTTTCCTTCTTTTGACAGTTGCCAAGAGGTCTTCAAAAGGCCCTATTGCTGTTGTAATTCTATCTCGTATTTCCTCATTTGTAACTCGATCTTTGTACGTGATGTTTAAAAGTCTTTGGAAACATCTCATCTCCAAGGCCTGTATGCTTCATTGAAGGTTAGTTGTAACTGTCCATGTCTCACAAGCATTGAGGAATATTGACAGGATCAATGTACGCATTAATCTGATTTTCGTGCAAAGTGCTAATTGTTTGTCTTGCCAGATTTTGTTAAGCCGTACAAGAGCAGCTATTGTCTGTGCTATTCTGGCCAACAGCTCCCATTTTGATCCTTCATCACTGACAATCAAACCCAGATATTTAAGACGGTTAACCTCTTAGAGTTCCTGGCCATTAGGTTTTATCCTGCTGTTGAAGCCCTCGTGGTTGTTGGTCATTGATTTTGTCTTTTCAGCGTTTATCTCCATACCATAGCCGAGAGCTGTTTCATTGAGCCTCTGACGCATTCCTGGACTTCTGCTCCTGAACCCACCAACCCATTGATGCCATCTGCAAAATGAAGGTTGGTAATCGTTCGGCCCCCTATCTTGACAGTACCAACGTGACCTCCAAGTGCCTCACTGACAATTCCCTCAAGGAATATTTTGAAAAGAGTTGGAAGGGTGTACACCCCTGTCTCACACCAACTGAGTGCGAAACCAGTCCCTGTGCCTCCCATTCTTCTTCTTCTTCTTCTTCTTCTTCTTCTTCGTACGCAGTCAGACAGTTACCATTATTTTTTCGAAAAAAGCGGCGGTCATCCTGAGGCTGTCGCCACAGCCATAGAGCTTGTCTTGCAGTTCCACTGGTGATGGCCACATCTGCTCTCTCTGATCCTCGTATGTCGGGCAGTTCTGCAGCAGATGTTTAGCGGTCATTTTACCAGTACCGCACGGGCATTCGTCGGTGCACCCTATCTTCAATTTGCTGAATAGGTGGTACCTCAGTCTATTGTGGCCAGTGCGAAGTCTGAAGACAACGACCTGCTCTCTTCGGTTCAACTGGTAATAGGCATCGTTTTTGGTGTAACCAGTATGTTCGGTTTCCCATTTGGTCATGTATCTGGCGGGCCTCGCATTCACAAGAACTGCGCTGGACGCCTTGTCATACAGGTGTTCAAGGACCTTTATAATATTTCTGTTGATTTTATACATCATCATGGTTGCCCATAGCGCTTTATGCCATACCCTATCAAATGCCTTCTGAAAATCAACAAACACATGATACAGTTTTTTGCTGCTGTTCTAGATATTTCTCGCTTAGCAGCCTTAAATTAAATATATGTTCTGTGGTGCTTCTTCCCTGTCTGAACCCTGCTTGTTCCTCAGCAATGATGTTCTCTGCTTGGGGTTTCAATCGGTCGAGGATTAATCTAAGCATGACCTAGCTAGGGTGGCTGATGAGGCTTATTGTTCAGTAATTTTGGCACATCTTTAGGCTTCCATGATATTATGCAATTCATAAATTCCTCTCTATTGTACCACTAATACCTTTTCCCCACAATTCTGGCTATTATTAGTACTATTTGGATTAGTTAATTCTTTCATTTTGTAGTGTTTTTCCCTTCCATTATCCTGGCATGGTCATCAGCTAATTTAAATAGTAATTTGGTTACCCTGTGTCGTATTTCCACGGTTCAGAGCACACGTCCAAATTTGCTAACAGTGCTGGTTTTGGTGTGGCTAGGAAATGTACCCCCAGGGCAATAATGGACTAACACATCACTCAGGAGAGATTGAGTCCTGTCCGGTTAGCAAGATGCCCGATATGGATTACAGGATATCAAGCCAAGACAAAAAGTGAAAGAAACCGGTTGTATACAGAATCTGCAGTCTTCTAAACTATAATGACGTTTAAGTTATTTAGTTAAGTTATGTGCTTCTAACCTTATGTTCTTATAACATGTCTACATATAATATAATTCAATGTTTATATATTAAATGGAAGCAGCGTAGCGCAGTGGTTAGAGCACTGCCTTCGCATCTGAGTGGTCCTGGGTTCATTCCCCAGTTGACGCGGAAATGTTTTTTCAGACCGCAACTGCTCCCGGGTCGACCCAGCCTTAAATGGGTACCGGTTCAGTCTGGGAAGTAAAAGCGGCGATGGAGAGGAGATGGCTACCGCCTTCATATAGCCGAGCCTTTGAAATGTGAGATCGCTAACATCTTACACCCCTAGGACAGTAATGCTATGGGTTACTTTATTTATTAAATGAAGAGAAAGTGTGTCATAGTTCATGTTGTTGTTCAATGCCTACAACTCTTTTGTGCGCCCTGAAAAAAGCATTAAGTAGTAGGTTGTAGTAGTTTTCTTCACATCCCGGGCGTACTGATGAAGATGTACCATGGTCATCCAGGCGATTGTGTTATGCTTGGCTTCATCTGCATGACCCTCACTACTAGGGGGATCATGGCTATCCACATCTCGTCAGCCAGACTGCCTTGAAACAGCCTGTTTCCAGGGAATGGTACATGAAAGAGAAATTGTGGTCTTGATCAATGTATTGTGCCTGACCCTAATGCAATATCCTGGGCAGTATGTTGTGCCTGACTGAACTAGCATTTCAGTTCCCCCATAGTTCATGTAAAAAGAAACAAAATTATGAAGTTGATCTCAAAAAATACATTTCACAGTCTATGATTTACTTTGTTCTGCCTAGTTCTCCTTTGATATCTGAAACAGCTGCTTCTTCTTCTTCTATCAATTGATGCTGTGCTTCTAGCCCATTGAGGTTCACGAAGAAGACTGCGTTTCAGATATTCACCTGTTCCCCACAGCTTTTCGAGCATGGTCGCTCCCTCAGACCAGACTGCCTCTCTTTGGTCTGCATAGGTTGGGCAGTGATGCAGAATATGTTCTGGTGTTTGCTTGGGTGCTCCACAATCGCACGTGGCAGTGTCTCTGAGACCCATTCTGTGGAGGTGGGCCTTGAGTCTACAATGTCCCGTTCTGAGTCTCAAGATCTTTGTCTGCCCGTCTCTGGCAAGTTTGTCTACACTATCATTTTCTGGCTTGTATTCTTTCTGCTGGTCTCTCCATTCTGTTCTCATGGATTGATTGATGAGTGTCTTTGCTTCTTTATAGTTTGCGTGCCTCCACTTCCGGCTTTTGCGAGCTCATCTGCTTTCTCGTTTCCAGGGATCCCACAGTGGGCTGGAATCCCCTGTAGGACTAAATCTGTTTTTTAAGACAGCAATCCGATGTTGTATATTATTTCATGTGAGAGTCTATTTTGTTTGGGGCTTGAGATGGCTTGGAATACACTTCTGAAGTCTGTTAGAACGACCGTTTTCCTTGTAGTTATGTTTTGGCTGATAAGAATCTGAGTTGCTGCATGAACAGCTCTTGCTTCAGCTCTGAAATTGGTACACATCTCTCCTGTTGGTATAAAGTGATTTTTTATGTTGCCATTGGAGTGTTTGATGTAAATTTCACCTGATGCTAAGCAACAATTTGTATCAAATTAATATGTATTTTATAGTTTGTATCAAGTGAATATCGGTATTTTATAGTTTCTATCAAGTGAATATCAGTATTTGATAGTTTGTATTAAGGGAATATCAGTATTTCATATTTTGTATAAAATGAATATTAGTATTGCATATTTTGTATCAAATGCAGATGGCCTATTTCATAGATTACATATAAAACTGGTATGTTAGCCTGTCATTAGTAGGCTGGACTGTATACTCTGGACATACAAGGAGGTTAAACCACTTCCACACAGGTTGCCTGAGGCGAATATTCCACATCCGATGGCAAGATCGTGTCACTGACACCGAGGTTCTATCGAGGGCTAACATGCCCAGCATCCATGCACTGCTAGAAAAAGCACGACTAGGATGGGCCGGACACCTCGTCCGTATGTCAGACGAGCGGCTCCCAAAGAAGCTTCTCTACGGCGAGCTGAGAGAGGGATGGCGCGAGAGAGGGCGCTCAAAGAAACGTTTTAAAGACGGTCTGAAGTACTCACTAAAAAGTTGCCAGATAGACATCGACACCTGGGAATGTCTTGCGAAAAACAGATCTGACTGGAGAAGCGCAGTCAAATCGGGTGTAGCTGCTGGTGAAGATGACCGTGTTGTGAAAGCCCAGAACAGACGCAAGACGCGGAAATCCTGAGCAGCGGGAACACCATCCCCTTCTACAAATCTCGTGTGCCCGATATGTAGCAGATGTTTTCGTGCTCGCATTGGCCTGTTCAGCCACATGCGCACCCACACCCAACAGGGAAATCTGTGACAAGGATGATGTCGGCGGTCCTCATCGACAACGACGGACAGCTATTATTATTAGTAGGCAATGAAGAGCTTGCAATGTTTACACAACCTTATCCATGCAAACAATTCACCAGAGTCATTTAAAAGAAAGTAATTAAATATTCTAATATATTAGTGCATCACTATACGAACATTTGCTGGTAGGAATAGCTTCAATTATAATCAGAACATTTGGATATGAACGTGAGTTCGTTCTTACTAACATTTTCCAAACATGATTTTTAGACCATCCGATACATCCGTTTCAAAATTGACTATGCCGATATTTTAAGTTAGCTTCCTTTTCAATGCCATGCATAACACAGTCCTTCAAAACTGTTCATGCGCACCTGTTATATTTGTGTTTCTAATATTCATATTGGATCCTGCTTGTGGAGATAAAGATAAAAATACAAAACCTAAGCCCTTCAGTTTGAATGAAAGACATGAACTAATCAAACATGGCATTTAGGGAACAGATTAGGTCACCAGCTAGGCCTGTCACAATCTTACTAAATAATTCTTACGTTTAAAAGCAAATCCTACTAAATAATTCTTACGTTTAAAAGCAAATCCTACTAAATAATTCTTACGTTTAAAGGCAAATTATTAGAGGCAATTTAAAAATGCTAAACTAATGCATCTAATGTGATCAGAAAGCAGAATAATCTCATTTCTGATATGGAAAAGCTTGATATAACTTAACTTAACGTAATTTAATTAACTTAATTAACGTGTTTATACTGGTTTAGAAGATTATACAGAGTCTGTATACAAGTTTCATTTATATTTTCTTGCTCTAAAAGCTATGCGCATTCAATCCATTCTTAAATACATTACCTGTCCCTGCTTCCACTACTTCCTGTGGCAATACATTTCAAGCATTCACCACTCTCTGACTGAAATAATATTTCCTAATATCTAATCTGGACCTTTGTTTAGTTAATTTGTAGCTTTGCCCCCTTGTTCTTGTAGGTTGTTGTATTTTGAAAAAAAAGTGTTATAGTCTAATTTATCCTTTCCTTTGATTATCTTATAAACCTGTATGAAGTCACCTCAAATTCTTATCTTTTCTAGACACTGTAGGCCGGTTTTTCTGAGTCGGAAATTCTGGAATCCCATTATCAGTTTTGTTGAAACTTCTTTGTATCCTTTCCAGCATGTTTATGTCTCCTTTACAATAAGGACACCACACTTGTACACAGTACTCCAATCTAGGTTTAACTAATGCTTTATACATTTTGACTATCACTTCCTTGCACCTATGTTTAATATTTCTTTCTATCATGCCTTGCATATGAACGCAAAAATCCACATACATGTGGATTGAAGACCTAATCCGTCACAATATTCATATAACCCCAGGCATTAGCAGACTAAATCAAAAACTCTTTTTAATATGTTGAAGATTGATAAAGGTGATAACACAGGTGAAAAAGGTGTGAAACTAACAAAGACTGGTTGGGTAGGTTTAAGGCAAGGGCAAATTTCCATTAAATAAAAGTGCAGGAGAAGCAACAAGTCCACAGCTGCTGCAGAAACTTATCCTGCATGAGAGCCTGAAAAAATGATAGAAGATGGGGGCTATTTAAAGCAACACATTCTCAATGCAGATTGGACAGGTCTATATTGGCAGAGAATGTGATCTAGAACTTTCTAATGGAACGAAGAGAAATCTATATCTTGCTCCAATGCTGCTTAAGACAGGGTAACACTCTTGTTAGGGGCTAATGATGCTGCAACTGCGAGCTAAAGCATGCGATTATTTACTATTCAGAGAATCCTAGGGCTCTTACAAACTATTTAAAATCTAGTCTTCCTATTCATTACAAGCCTGAATAACTGCTGAATTATTTTAAACCATGATTCTCTTATTATTTCAAGTTTGCATTTGAGCTCTTAAAGAACCGAGATCTTCTTATGGCTGACGAGCAAAGAAGGTTGTTTCTTGAAGAGGAGCATCATCTAAAAGATGGGGCTCACTATGGACTGATGGGTACTAAATATATCAAGGTAAAAGTCAGTCCCATGGCAACAATTGTTGTCCGGGATGTAGATAACTCTTCATGTACTAAGTGTGGGAGGTAGGGTGGCCAGTTCCCTTCCTTGCTGTTTTTACCTTCCCTAATTCATACATCATACATATAAAGGAAGAAATAACCATATTTCAAACTACACATATTTAAAAGGGGTAACAGTACATACATTGCTGTAAAATTCAACAGCCTGATACAAGGAACTGCTTCGAGAAGAGAATCAGACACCATTGTGAGGAAAACTACATTGCCTTCTTTTTTTGTCAATGCGAAAGTACAGATGCGCCGGTTGTGTGATCTGCATGACTGATGATAGATGGATAAGGAGAGTGCCTTTCTGGGTGTTATACAACTATAACCGCCTGTGCTGTCACCCGCCAACAAGATGGAATCTACATGACGCCTTTGGACAATCAGGTACTCCAGGGTGAAGGCCAGACACAGATACAAGCAGCTTTTGGCTACCTGGCATGAGGCGATCTTACCTGATTGAATAGCAGTACCAGGTTTCAATTAATCTCCAAGAAAATAGACAATTCCCTTCAATGTGGGGCAAATTACATTGCATTTCTTTTTCAAGAAGCAATCTCCAAAAAAAGAGGGCAAACTACATTGCAGCCTCCATAACCATCACCAGCCACTTTGAATCCTTCTTCAAATCTATTGCAACCATCACCAGTCACTTTGAATCCTTCTTCAAATCTATTGCAGCCATCACCAGCCACTTTGAATCCTTCTTCAAATCTATTGCAGCCATCACCAGCCACTTTGAATCCTTCTTCAAATCTATTGCAGCCATCACCAGCCACTTTGAATCCTTCTTCAAATCTATTGCAGCCATCACCAGCCACTTTGAATCCTTCTTCAAATCTATTGCAGCCATCACCAGCCACTTTGAATCCTTCTTCAAATCTATTGCAGCCATCACCAGCCACTTTGAATCCTTCTTCAAATCTATTGCAGCCATCACCAGCCACTTTGAATCCTTCTTCAAATCTATTGCAGCCATCACCAGTCCCCGTAAGATGGCCGTCACATTTCTCTTCTCCAACAAGCAAAAAAATGACATTCACTAGATTTTCACCTGACAATGAGGCTTTATTCATCATCATCATTCTATACATTCATCTCCAACTTTTGCAAATATCTAAATATCAAAAGGTTAGATCCTGCTTATTGATGTTTGTTTATTTAGCTTTTTTATACATTTTCAAATAATATAGTGAGTTACTGACTATTTTCCATCGGCAAACCACGTTTATACGGAAATAAGACACATCTGCCTCTTCATTTACGCTAGGTATTTGTATTAACAAATTTCTAAAAGTTACTTTCTGATTGGCTGCCAGACCATGCGACCTATTAATCTCGGTAGATAAGTAGGATTCCAAGACAGATATGTTTCAAGCTGTTTATTATTTATTGCATGTGGGTTCAAAGTTTATACATTTTATTTCAATATAAAAATGAAATAATTATCTCAGGACCAATGTCCAGTCAATGGTGGCCGCTTAGGAACGGCGTCATCCAGAGAAGTATCATTAGTATCATAATAATATTTTTTTAAATTTTACATGTTTGCCGTACTAGTTTCTACTGGCGGAGGCGCGCCTATTCCACCCTAGACTGTAGTCAATTTGCGCGATATTAAGACGCATAAACTAGTGCTTGGATGTATGTGTGCGTCTGACTATCATGTATGTACCTATGCGTATGCTAGGTTTGTGCGCTCTGAGAAGCTAGCCCAACCAAAGTGCAATGAAAGGGTCTCACCCTGAAGGCGCGTATGAAAGTTGTGCAAGAGTGTGACTGTAGGACAGAGTAAAATGAAACAGAGTGAGGTGAGAAGTGGACATAATCATATTGCTATCATTATCAATATGAGTCATTTGAGTCATACTTAACTATGGTCCTTTGTGAAATAATGGTTGAAAGCGTAGTTCCTCGCCTTATTTAGACAAATCTCTATTGCTGAAGTAAAGCAAAGTACACAAAAAATGTATCCACTGAACAAAAATAAACGGACAGCTTCAAGAACATAAACTAAGTGACCTACTGAAGACAAACAAGACAGACACGCTCCTCCTGGTCCTGTCCTGTCCGTGAACTTCACCCCTGGAATCCGGTCCTTCTTGTCAGAGTCTATCATAGGCTCACCTGCCCCGCCCACATCTGCCATATTGACCTCTGACCCTGATGGTTATAAAACTGGACCTGTTGAAAAAATAGAAAGGGAAGGCGACATTAGAGGTTACTTGTATGTAGGTTAGGATTTATTGCAACTGGTACCTTAAGCACTGCCATGCGCGATGGTGATCCATTCAACTCTTAATCCCATTCACAACCCATGTGTGTTATGATGCTAGCATGTAGTATAAAAGGTGAATGAAAAGTTAAGTTACCTGGAGAAATAGAATGAGAAAAGTTATCAATGTTAGTTTTATTACAAGGAGAAATAGAATGGGAAAACTCAGCAATGTTACAAGGAGAAATAGAATGGGAAAAGTCATCAATGTTACAAGGAGAAATAGAATGGGAAAAGAAATCAATGTTACAAAGAGAAATAGAATGGGAAAAGTCATCGATGTTAGTTTTATTACAAGGAGAAATAGAATGGGAAAAGTCATCAATGTTACAAGGAGAAATAGAATGGAAAAAGTCATCAATGTTTCAAAGAGAAATAGAATGGGAAAAGTCATCAATGTTACAATGAGAACTAGAATGGGAAAAGTCATCAATGTTTCAAAGAGAAATAGAATGGGAAAAGTCATCAATGTTACAAGGAGAAATAGAATGGGAAAAGTCATCAATGTTTCAAAGAGAAATAGAATGGGAAAAGTCATCAATGTTACAAGGAGAAATAGAATGGGAAAAGAAATCAATGTTACAAAGAGAAATAGAATGGGAAAAGTCATCGATGTTAGTTTTGTTACAAGGAGAAATAGAATGGGAAAAGTCATCAATGTTACAAAGAGAAATAGAATGGGAAAAGTTACCAATGTTACAAGGAGAAATGTTTGAGAAAAGTCACCAATGGTACAAGGAGAAATGGCCGAAAAAAGTTACTAATGTCACAATAACAATTGTTTGAGAAAATTAACCAATGTTACAAGGAAAAATGTTTGAGAAAAGTTACTTATGGTACAAGGAGAAATAGCTGAGAAAAGTCACCAATGTTACAAGGAGAATTAGCTGAGAAAATTCACCAATGTTACAAGGAGAAATGGCTGAGAAAAGTTACCAATGTAACAAGGAGAAATGGCTGATGACAGTCATGAATATTACAAGGAGAAATGGCTGAGAACAGTCATGAATATTACAAGGAGAAATATAATGCGAAATGATGACAAACATACTGTGAGAATTAGTCCTTGTGCTAAACACATAACAAGGCAGATACATGAGAGACAAAACAATGCAACCTGGTGAACTATAACTCGGGCATGTTGCACAAAAACATATTTTTACCAGGCATAAGTAAGGTCAAGTGACGGATATATAGATAACATAACAGACATGTTACAAAAACACAGGCTTACACGTCCCGACGCACCAGATGTGACATAAGGACGGGAAACCTGATTTCCCCATGTAGCTTAAGTGGACGGAAACAAATACAGTTAAGTAAGTGCATTTTCAATACAAGAGTGGAACCTCGCATTAATCAAATATAACAATTTTTAGAAGAGTGAACAAGATGGGACATGCAGCTCCAGCCTATTGATAGTTTGTCCATCACAAGTGATGAAGACCATTCTCTTTGTTCAGCCGTGTGGACAGTCGTATCTCTTGCTGTGTTGATAGTTTGTCCATCACAAGTGATGAAGACCACCCTCTTTGTTCAGCCGTGTGGACAGTCGTATCTCTTGCTGTGTTGATAGTTGTCCATCACAAGTGATGAAGACCACCCTCTTTGTTCAGCCGTGTGGACAGTCGTATCTCTTGCTGTGTCCGCTGAAATGGGTGACTTGCGCGGAGATTTGGATTAAAGTGAGGAAGAAACTGCGCCTTTTGTCAACCTCACTCACAGAGCCTAAGCTACCTTTTGCCAGTGGCAAGACATTCATCGAGACGACTGGAGATAGCATAGGATGCATTTTTGCCTCAGGGTTACCACCGAAGCCTTTCCGTAAACATGTAACCCGCAGGGTAGAAAGGTGGGAAGGCAGGCATCTTACACAAGTGTAAGTCGTCGACTAGTGTGAATTCCAGGCAAATCCGTAGTCAGGCGGCATCCATAATGATCCAAAACAGTAGAGAAATGTAGACTCGCAGCCAGTTACGGCGCCATCTTATATCCGCACTAAATAGTTGCCTAATGTACTACACTTACATTACTATTGTTGTCTTAACTGTTGTCTTGGGTTGCTGTGGTCGAAAGGTAAGGTACTCGCCTCTCAAAGCGATGGATGGAACCGATGTGGGTTCTTCTTTTCTTCTTCTTCATCGTAGGCTGTTTACAGCGATATACGTTGCAGTGTTTTATTTTGTTAAGCCTGTGGCTCAGTGTATCCGATTTCAACAGGCGTTTCTGTAGGGATGCCCTCCTTAGCCTTTGGCTGTCCCCAGCCTAACTGCAAGGCAGCAGTTGTTTTTGGTCAGAGTTGTCTCTCTTAGGGAAGTTGTCTTGCAGGACTAACGAGTCTTCCCCACTCGTGGCTATAGGGTTTGGCAATGATATGATATGATGGACTATGTACTAGTTTGTACTATCCCGGAAGAGAGGCAGTCCAGTGTGACTGTGTCTCAGGATCGTCACGTCCTGCCAGGAACGTAGCATATGCATGTGAGTAAGGTATCTCTTTGCTCCCTTTATTTTCTCGGCTCATCTGCAGTGATGGCAGGCCTAGCATTCCCCGCCACATGGGAGGTTGTCACAATAGGGCAGGGGATGCAATTTCCGCTGGACTGCATCTCTTCTGCGTCCATTGGGATGACTGATAGCAGACAGAGGTAAAGAGCAAGGCATGAGTGCATTTAACCAGGTGCATTTCTGCGGCTTGACCGGGCCGGGCTGAGACGCGAGTCCCAGGTCCCAGCCATGTCGTAGCCTCCCATCACAGCGGTGCTGAGATTTAGGGCGGGATTCTGGCTTAGAGGCGTTCGGCCGTAGTCCCTCAGATGGTAGCTTCTCACCATTGGCTTATCAGCCAAGCACGTGGACCAAATGTCAGCGACCTGCGATTTCTCTCGAAGGAGTGCATTTGACCAGGGGACAAGCCTGATCATGGCACGGAGATGTTGTTGGCTTATGAGCATAGTACGTGGACAAATGTCTGCGACTCCTCTCGAATTGAGCAGGATTACCGTAGCAACGCCCTGTCTTTAGTAGGGTAAGACTGACCTGTCTTCCGAGGGTCTAATACCAGCACCCGTTCACTATTAGACGATGTGGGTTCGAGCCCCACTGGTTTCAAGCGACCACTGGTCTCAAAAAAAGTAAGACCAGAGTGCCTGTATCCTGAATTACCTCCAGTGCTCTTGACTCATGTCTTGCCACTGGTCCACGGTAGCACCGGACTAGAGAGTGAGGTTGATGACCAGCGCAATATCCTCATCACTTTAATCCAAATACAGCGTGAATTACATCAAGACAAAAACGTCTGATGGTGTATCCATCATCGCTTTCTATGGACAAATGACTTAGCTGAAATATTTGGGAGCTATGGGCAAATGACATAGCTGAAATATTTGGGAGCTATGGGCAAATGACTTAGCTGAAATATTTGGCAGCAAGGGGCAAATGACTTAGCTGAAATATTTGGGAGCTATGGGCAAATGACTTAGCTGAAATATTTGGGAGCTATGGGCAAATCCCTTAGCTGAAATATTTGGGAGCTATGGGCAAATGACTTAGCTGAAATATTTGGGAGATTAATACAATAACTTTTAACTAGTGTCATTTATTGATGTGTGTGTTCTATTTTTATCTGTAGATTAGATATCGAGTCTAGTTCATGTTCGTTTTCATCCAACATAACTGTGGCATCCTTATATGTGATATTATTTATTGATGATGTTCGTCCATCATATGTGATGAAGATCACTCTCTTTGTTCAGCCGCGTGGACAGTCTTTTCTTTTGCTGTTTCCGCTGAAATGGGTGACATGCACAGTGATTTGGATTAAAGTGAGTAAGACTCTGCGCCTTTTCTGAACCTTGCTCTCTCGTCCTGCGCTACCCTTGGCTAGTGGAAAGATATTTATTGAGACGACTGGAGGTATCACAGGATGCATATTTTTCCTCGGGGTTTACTCCCGAAGCCTTTCCCGTAAACAAGGTATCCCGCAAGGCAGCGGAGAGGGAATAATATATATCGTTGTGTGTCGTGCTTTTCCCATAACCGCTAAAGGTCGTAGGGACATCACACAGTGTGTGAGTGACTTGGACATCTCTCCCAGGCTGTATTCCAGTCCATTATAGTCCTTTCGCACACCACAACCGGCACTGTTTGCAGCTAGGGCGAAGTACGCCAATCTCGTGAAGTTCAGCCGTGTGAACTAGACAGTGAAATATGACTCAGGTTTAAGAGTATTTAAGGTTTAAGCTATTTATATAGCAAGCCGATGTCCAGGTCAGGATAATCGGACGGAAAAAACACATTAAAAAAAATAAACGAACGAATTAACCAGTCCAAATGGAAAACAACAACACGTTTCCGTGAACACAAGTATAAATTGTTGACTAGTGTGAATTCCAGGCAAATCCGTAATGTACTCATAATTAACTAAAAACAGCAGTGCAATGTAGACCCGCAGCCGGTTATGGTGCCATTTTTGTTGCTATATTGTATTTATTGATACACCACCGATAATACGTCCTTGAATTTCTTCAATATTTCGACAACATTTTCAGATAAATCGCAGACAAGGGAATTTATCAAGAGAAATAATTTTTTGCAAACTAGTTTACTTCCCATGTACCACCATAACAGCTTTTAACATTTCTTGATAAAACCTAAACTTTTTTCAGGTTTGTTAGGAATTAATTGATTATTTTATTATTTTGATGTTTTGTTTTATATGACTATTTGTAAAAAATAAAATAAAATGATTTTATAAATTGTTAACAAGCCAAGCAAGTAGTCCATACACAAACCATTTTAATTAGAAACGTTTATTTTATTTTAAGAATATCGTTTGTCTGTGTAGTTGCCTAACTTATATAACATTTATTTTACATTATTTAAAAAAATATGAAAACGAATGTTAAATGAGGCTGATGAAGATATTTCTGACGTCAGATTGATGGCGGTGGATGTGGGTTTCTGGGACGGAGTGTGGTGGGGATTAGGGAAGCCAGAGGAGAGGGTGTTTAGGTGGTTAAAAACGAATAAGATTGTAAGATATTATAAGTGAAGGACCCATTAGCAGGATTCGAACCGATGTCTCCAGATTAGTGTTAGTGCTACTTCCCGTCTACCCGCTCCTGTCATGTTGTTGTTGTTACGGATCCAGCAGCATCCGGGCTCTCACCCTTCGGCCCAATGCCATACAGTGATATCTGCACGTGTTTATCAGCTGTTGTCTAGTGCCATGCAAAGTGTTCCATTTATCTGGTCTCGGAGGAAGAAGGATTTTCCTAACATCGTTGAGCCCTGAGCACTCAAAGATATGATGATCAACGGTTTCATATGGGTGTGTACACAGCTGGCACTCAGGAGTGTGTTGTGGTTGGATTCTGTTCAGGTCTTTGTTTAGTGGGATGTGTTTGGTTCTCACTCGGAAAATGATGCTATGATTCCTCCTTTTGAGTTGGTTTATACTATCATTTGGACTGGAAGTTGCCATATGTCTGTAGACCTTCATCTTCGTTTTTCCCCACTGGCCCATCTGTTCAGCCAAGTTCCTTTGTTTGTTGTTCTAATGAACTGTTTGGCTATTTGTAGAGTTGCTGATGTGTGTGGCTGTTCTTGTATTGATCCCTTCTTTGCTAGTCTGTCTGCCTTGTCATTGCTCCTGTCAGAAAAGAACTTAAGTGACTTAAGGCTGACATATGAGACAGTTGCTAACACAACGTTGTCTAAAGTTGTGTAGAAGGGTCGCTTAGCTATTATTATAATAAAATACAAAGAGTGTCTCATAGCAGACACTGTCATCAAGGATGAACTATAAGAGGTCTGATCGTACTGTGACGAGGTATAATTAGTTCCAATCATGTTCTCCTTGTCTCCCCTAGCTGTACAGGAGGTACCAATATACAGCTGGGTGAACTCAAATATACCAGTAAACTGGCTGCAATCTCTGTCCCTTGGATGTGATCATGAAAGGAGCGCTCTCTAACGCTCTTGTCTCCAAACACAGCATAGAACTATCACAACAACTGATTCCTTACATAAACCTGCGGGAAAGCTCTTTGCTTACTTTCTCAGTAATGGTTTGTGTAGCAATGTGTATTATGTGTAAAGGTAAAAGTAGTCCCATCGCAGAGACTGCTGCAGAAGATGAAGTGTTAAGGAATTCATTGTACGAGATCACAGTTTCTTTATGATGTGCGGTTACCAGTTCTCTTCCCAGCACTTTCATTCCCTTACAGTAAGTCAGATATCACAGGACCGCCTTCCCAGCACCATAAGTCTTGGGCAAACTAATCCATTTGACCCTCTTATTAAAATTAAATATCAACATTAATAAGTTGGTGACGACTGCAAGAATCGTGGCACACCTGGGCAACTTTTAAGTGTACCCATCCATTACAACAGTAATGAGGTATCCATTTACTGTTGGGTAGACTGAAGTATATTGGTAACGGGAGTTGAACCTGGCACTTTTGCTTAAAAGCGAGTGCTCTGCCACTACGCTAATCAGACGCTGTACTTGACCATGCCGTTATGTCCAAGAATGACAGAAGACGACACGCGCAAGTTAAGGTAGCAGTGAAAAAGGCAAATGCAATGTTAGGTATGATAAAAAGAAATATTAAACATAGGAGCAAGGAAGTGATAGTCAAACTGTATAAAGCTTTAGTTAGACCTAGATTGGAGTACTGTGTACAGGTGTGGAGTCCTTATCATAGAGGGGACATAAACATGCTAGAAAGAATACAAAAAAGAGCGACAAAGATGATAGTGGGATTCCAGAATTACAGTTATGAGGAACGACTCAGAAAAACCGGCCTACGGTGTCTAGAAGAGAGAAGAATTCGTGGTGACTTAATACAGGTTTATAAGATGATCAGAGGAATGGATAAATTAGACTATAACAAGTTTTTTAAAATACAGCCACCCACAATAACAAGAGGGCATAGCTACAAGCTGACTAAAGAGAGGTCCAGATTAGATATTAGGAAATATTTTTTTAGTCAGAGAGTGGTGTCTGCTTGGAATGCATTGCCAGGGGAGGTAGTGGAGGCAGGGACAGTTAATGCATTTAAGAATAAACTGGATGCGCATAGCTTTTAGAGCAAGGTGATGTAAATGTAACTGGTTGTATACAGACTCTGCAGGGTCTTCTAAACCAGTATAAAGACGTTAAGTTAAGTTAAGTTATAACACGATGATACGTGCAATGGACGTCATAAGTCTTTTCCCTGACTATGAAGGAGTAGGAAGAGAAAGTTGAAATGTGGCACATATGTAGCTCCTTTAATTTGTAATGGACTTGAGAAGTATGAAGTTCTCTGCTTGACGGGTTTACCCGGTATGGTGCATGACACAACACATCTTATTGACCGGATCTGCTACTCTAACGGTTTGTCAGAACAATGGAGAAATCAGAGGTCAGAACTGTGATAACATTCTTGATGTTGCAGGAAAAAAACACCTGCAGAAATACACAGGGAGATGGAACCAGTGTTTGAGGAATTCTTTCCTTCGTATGCTGCTGTAGAAAACTGGTGTAGGCAGTTTAAGTGTGGCCGTGCCCATGTTGCTGATCTTCCTAGATCATGAAGACCATCCTCAGAGTTAAGCGAGGAAAATGCTGCAAGAGTGAAGAAAATCATTGACCAGGATAGGAAAATGACAATTGCAGAGATATATAGGACAGCAAAACTGAATGAAAGTATAGTTTTTAGAATTTTACACAACAGACTTAACTTGAGAAAAGTGTGTGCCCGCTGGGTCCCGCGTCTGCTGACATGTGAGCAGAAACAAACGAGGGTTGATTGCTGTGGCCAGTTGTTGAAAATGTGTACGTCGGAAAACATGTTGCCGACCATGGTGACAGTAGATGAGACTTGGGTTCACCATTATGACCCAGAATGGAAAATTTCCAGCATGCAGTGGAAAACCCCGGGCTCACCAACACATGTCAAGCCAAGAGCATAGACATCTACAAGAAAAGTGATGCTGACTGTTTTTTGGGACGTCAAAGGTGTCATATTGAAAGATTACATGTCTCATGGCAACTCGGTTAATTGCCAATATTATGCAGACCTCCTTAACAAACTAAGAAAGACTCGGACCAGAAAACGAGGAATAGCGCGGACTCAAATTCTGCCTTTGCTTCAAAACAACGCGCTCTCCCATGAAGCAAGACTCGTGCTGCATACAGCTAGCGATTTGAATATTGAAATTCTTCCACATCGACCATATACTCCAGATTTAGGTCCATCAGACTTTTTTCTTTTCCCAAAACGTAAAAAACAGCTGAAAGGAAATCATGTTGACAGTGACGAGGAAGTCACACTGGCTTGTCACACTGGCTTGTGATAACTGGTTTAGTTCGAAAAATAGATTACTTTATTCTGAAGGACTTTTCAAAGTCATGCAAAGACGGCAGAAATGTATACATTCAGGTGGTGGCTACATTGAGAAGGAATACGCACTGTGCCAAATTTCAACTGTCTCCTCCTACTCCTTCATGGGCAGGGTAAAAACTTATGACAAGCCTCTCGTATTAGTTGACGGTGTTCCGTGGGAACAGAGTAAACCATATTTTCTCAACCTGTTAACATACAAGAGCCCTCGCAATAACGATCTTCTACATCCTCGCCATTCGTCCTCAAGTGAGGTGTTTCTTCCGTTGTGTGATATCTTACATACAGGCTACGATATTCGTGCATGGCGGCCCGTCACATTCGAATTCAGCATGACATTTTTGGTTCCGGGCTAGTGTTCACTTCTCGATCCTTATTTTCTCAGCAGTCTGTTTCCAGAGACGCCACTTGGACAGCTCTGGATCGCTGACTCTGATGTAAGTAGTTGGCTGTAAGTCGTTGACTGCTGTCATTTAGTAAACGACGCACACACCCCCCCCCCCCTTCCCTCCTCCATTTTCAATCATTATCAGGTCTTAGGGAAACCAAACATAAGACGATTATACTGGACATCATGACATGACAAATTCTTTCCAGAACGTCGCCTCCCTCACGGCAGCTGGGTATGTATCTCGGTTTTCGGCGAGTCGGTCCGGGCCTCCGCCACGGCAGCTGGGTATGTATCTCGATTTATGGCAAGTCGGTCCGGGTCACCGTTACGGCACCTTTGTATGTACCTCGGGTTAGGACGAGTCGGATCCGTGTCAGACAAAGACATCCACAGACTGTCCATAACGCTATAATGTCATCTTTGTCTGAACTGACATTTTTTCCCATCAAGAAACCGTTGCCTCCATTATTCCAGACCGTTGTCTCCAGACCCCAGACCGTTGTATCCATACCACAAACCGTTGTCTCCAGACCCCAAACCGTTGTCTCCAGACCCCAAACCGTTGTCTCCAGACCCCAAACCGTTGTCTCCAGACCCCAAACCGTTGTCTCCAGACCCCAAACCGTTGTCTCCAGACCCCAAACCGTTGTCTCCAGACCCCAAACCGTTGTCTCCAGACCCCAAACCGTTGTCTTCAGACCCCACACCGTTGTCTCCAGACCCCAAACCGTTGTCTCCAGACCCCAAACCGTTGTCTCCAGACCCCAAACCGTTGTCTCTCCACCTGACCGAAATGTCAAAACCATTTTTCTTTCCATGTTCTCTAGCAGCCACTTTTCTGTAATTTGCAACGATTGCAAAGTTTCTCTGTATTTTTCTGTCCGTCACATATATTTTGAGCATCCTTCAGTAACAATTAATTTCATAAGCTGTGATTTATTTTTCAATGATTAACTTGATGTCCATCAATGTCTCACAACCGTATATCGTCACTAGGAAAATGCATGTTATGATCAGTTTGATCTGTGTCTGCTTGCACATATTTTGCTACAAAAGTAGTTTGTGTGCAGTAGGCATGAGGAAGTCTATAAAATCTATGAAAATTGTCCAGCCTCTTCAATAACACACGTTACAAGAGGCAGCGAATTTTAAAGTAAACAACATTTGGTGGAGGCTGACGGAGTGGTATGTAGCCGGGTGGAGGCTGACGGAGTGGTATGTAGCCGGTTGGAGGCTGACGGTGTGGTATGAAGCCGGGTGGAGGCTGACGGAGTGGTATGTAGCCGGGTGGAGGCTGACGGTGTGGTATGTAGCCGGGTGGAGGCTGACGGAGTGGTATGTAGCTGGGTGGAGGTTGACGGAGTGGTATGTAGCCGGGTGGAGGCTGACGGAGTGGTATGTAGCCGGGTGGAATCTGACGGAGTGGTGTGTAGCCGGGTGGAGGCTGACGGTGTGGTATGTAGCCGGGTGGAGGCTGACGGAGTAGTATGTAGCCGGGTGGAGGCTGACGGTGTGGTATGTAGCCGGGTGAAGGCTGACGGAGTGGTATGTAGCTGGGTGGAGGCTGACGGAGATGTATGTAGCCGGGTGGAGGCTGACGGTGTGGTATGTAGCCGGGTGGAGGCTGACGGAGTAGTATGTAGCCGGGTGGAATCTGACGGAGTGGTATGTAGCCGGGTGGAGGCTGACGGAGTGGTATGTAGCTGGGTGGAGGCTGACGGAGTGGTATGTAGCCGGGTGGAGGCTGACGGAGTGGTATGTAGCCGGGAGGAGGCTGACGGAGTGGTATGTAGCCGGGCGGAACTAGTGAAACCATCGTGCGTGGTCAGTACTGGCCCTCTGATCAGGAAAGAGCTGGCCAATGTCAAACTCAGGTCCATCAGGTCAAGTGCCTTCAGCGCTAGTATGGCTTCGCGGGGGCGACTTAGGGGGACATGAACATCCCCATCGTCCACTGGCCACTTTGTGACAAAACTACACAACTGCAATGTAACAATGCTTGTCTAACGACGCTGCAGAGTCTTCTTGTGTAGTTGTGGTCGAGAGGTCATGCACTAGTCTCTCAAAGCGATGAACAGAAACAGTGGACTAACGAATCCCACAAGTTGTAAAGTGGTCACGTGAGGAAGGACCAAAGTGCCTGCATCCTTAGTTACCTACAGTCATCTTGGCTAATGTCTTGCCATTAGTCCAAGGTAGCTCGGGACCAGAGACCGATGTTGATGACCAGCGCAGAGTTTTCCTCACGATAATCCAAATAAAGCGACAGTTACATCATCAAGACAAAACCGTCTGTTGATGTGGCCATCATCGCTTGCGGTGGATAACTAAAAGGGTTATGTGCAACAATCACAAGTCTTCGTTTGATTTCAATTTCACAGTCGTCATAATTATTGATGGTAAATCGCAGATATTCAACAACCGTTGCAACTTTTTTTCTACATTTTTAATTGAGAATACTGATTGGCTCTTCACATTATCTGTTCTGCAAATTGTAGTTTTCTTGATGTAAACATGATCATAAAGCTGATAATATCATAATGTAACAATAATTGCTCATGTCCTTCTGATTGATTTAATTAAATTATGTATACACCGTAGAATAATTTTGGGCTGGCCATAGTTATGGGGTAGGTGAGTGAGCAGATCATAACAAGGCGGGGGGGGGGGGGAGGGGGAGGGGGGGTAGGTGAGTGAGCTGATCTTAACTAGGGTGGAAGGTGAGTGAGGTGTCAATCCCCAACCCAAGAGACATTCCGTCAAACCCCAACCCAAGAGACATTCACTCAAACCCCAACCCAAGAGACATTCCCTCGAATCCCAACCCAAGAGACATTCCCTTTTACCCCAACCCAAGAGACATTCCCTCAAACCCCAACCCAAGAGACATTCTATCAAACCCCAACCCATGTGACATTCCCTCAAACCCCAACCCAAGAGACATTCCGTCAAACCCAAACCCAAGAGACATTCCCTCAAACCCCAACCCAAGAGACATTCCCTCAAACCACAACCCAAGAGACATTCTGTCAAACCCAAACCCAAGAGACATTCTGTCAAACCCTAACCCAAGAGACATTTTGTCAAACCCAAACGACATTCCCTCGAACCTCAAGCAAAGAGACATTCCCTCAAACCCCAACCCAAGAGACATTCCGTCAAACCCCAACCCAAGAGACATTCACTCAAACCTCAACCCAAGAGACATTCCGTCCAACCCCAACCCAAGAGACATTCCCTCAAACCCCAACCCAAGAGACATTCCCTCAAACCCCCAACCGAAAAGACATTCTGTGAAACCCCAACCCAAGAGACATTCCCTCAAACCCCAACCCAACAGACATTCCGTCAAACCCAAAGCCAAGAGACATTCTGCCAAACCCCAACCCAAGAGACATTCCGTCAAACCCCAACCAAAGAGACATTCCATCAAACCCCAACCCAAAAGACATTCCCTCAAACCCCAACCCAACAGACATTCTGTCAAACCCCAACCCAAGAGACATTCTGTCAAACCCAAACCCAAGAGACATTCCCTCGAACCTCAACCAAAGAGATATTCCGTCAAACCCCAACCTAACAGACATTCCGTCAAACCCCAACCCAAGAAACATTCCGTCAAACCCCAACCCAAGAGACATTCCCTCAAACCCCAACCGAAGAGACATTCTGTGAAACCCCAACCCAAGAGACATTCCCTCAAACCCCAACCCAACAGACATTCCGTCAAACCCCAACCCAAGAGACATTCTGTCAAACCCAAACCCAAGAGACATTCCCTCGAACCTCAACCAAAGAGACATTCCGTCAAACCCCAACCCAACAAACATTCCGTCAAACCCCAACCCAAGAGACATTCCGTCAAACCCCAACCAAAGAGACATTCCCTCAAACCCCAACCGAAGAGACATTCTGTGAAACCCCAACCCAAGAGACATTCTCTCAAACCCCAACCCAACAGACATTCCGTCAAACCCAAACCCAAGAGACATTCTGCCAAACCCAAACCCAAGAGACATTCCGTCAAACCCCAACCCAATAGACATTCCCTCAAACCCCAACCCAAAAGACATTCCGTCAAACCCCAACCCAACAGACATTCCGTCAAACCCCAACCCAAGAGACATTCCGTCAAACCCCAACCCAAGAGACATTCCGTCAAACCCCAACCCAACAGACATTCCGTCAAACCCCAACCCAACAGACATTCCGTCAAACCCCAACCCAAGAGACATTCCCTCAAACCCCAACCCAACAGACATTCCGTCAAACCCCAACCCAAGAGACATTCCGTCAAACCCCAACCCAAGAGACATTCCCTCAAACCCCAACCCAAGAGACATTCCGTCAAACCCCAACCCAAAAGACATTTCGCCGAATTCCGAGAAACATTTCGTTGAACCACATGACACCACGAACATAAGTTGAGAAACGGTCCAGTAAAGAGAGGCAGCACACGTTAGAAAACGTTATATAACGATTCGGGAGGGTAAATTGCAGCTGACGACGAGAATCGTGCAAACATTATCAGGAAAGAGGTGGGAGGGCTACGGATAACTACATTTTTTCACATGATTAATTTAATTGATGGAAATGAAATGGCGGGAAAAGCTTGCTTTGTAAGCATGTCTCGCGGGAATAAAGGGGAATTATTTCACTGAATGTGTACTAAACGCAATGATGAGATATATATTTTACATTAACAAGACTAATTCATTACTTTGTACACGTAAAAGGTTTATTAATATTGCAGAAATATTAGTTAGGTTAAAGAAATGGTTTGGTATAGGAATACAAATGTGGGTCGCTTCTCTTCGCTTCTCTTGAAGCAAAGGGTAACAACTAGGGTTGGAACTTTACTAAAGAATGCGCGAGAAGAGTTGTTGTTTGCTCTTGGAGTGATGATTTAAGTAGAAATGTATTTTACATGTTACAAGTTAAACCACTTCCACACAGGTTGCCTGAGGCGAATATTCCACATCCGATGGCAAGATCGTGTCACTGACATCGAGGTTCTCTCGAGGGCTAACATGCCCAGCATACATGCACTGCTAGAAAAAGCACGACTAGGATGGGCCGGACACCTCGTCCGTATGTCAGACGAGCGGCTCCCAAAGAAGCTTCTCTACGGCGAGCTGAGAGACGGATGGCGCGAGAGAGGGCGCCCAAAGAAACGTTTTAAAGACGGTCTGAAGGACTCACTAAAAAGTTGCCAGATAGACATCG
This sequence comes from Ariolimax columbianus, assembly GCA_036924085.1. Classification (NCBI taxonomy): domain Eukaryota; kingdom Metazoa; phylum Mollusca; class Gastropoda; order Stylommatophora; family Arionidae; genus Ariolimax; species Ariolimax columbianus. Next base: position 7,068,549 of record JAVGWX010000011.1, on the reverse strand, counting down.
ACACCTGGGAATGTCTTGCGAAAAACAGATCTGACTGGAGAAGCGCAGTCAAATCGGGTGTAGCTGCTGGTGAAGATGACCGTGTTGTGAAAGCCCAGAACAGACGCGAGACGCGGAAATCCCGAGCAGCGGGAACACCATCCCCTTTTACAAACCTCGTGTGCCCGATATGTAGCAGATGTTTTCGTGCTCGCATTGGCCTGTTCAGCCACATGCGCACCCACACCCAACAGGGAAATCTGTGACAAGGATGATGTCGGCGGTCCTCATCGACAACGATGGACAGCTATTATATATTATATATTTTACATGACGAGGTTGCTAACCCCATGTAATCCATTTTCCACAAGTCAATCAATGACCTTTCAACTACCAGAGGAGCAAAGGACTGTCCCGAATAAACAGTGCAGGCTCACCTCACTACTTCCCTAATATTTAATGTTAGATTTCAGCTCTCCTTTCCGGGGAACCCCGATCCACCTTCATTAACACGCTCGGAATGTGAGGAAGGCTACTGCGACCCGCCAATTAACGTCCCTTTCAATGCACATAAAAGAGTAACACTACTCTTTGTGGCATTCACAACAACACTTATTATTGTAGAAAGTCTATATTAGTGTTTATATAAGTGTCAAATGTATTTTATACAATTTATTTAAATTCCTTCTTGTTTATAAAATTATGAAAGAACACAATTGTATCTCAGAAGATCTTTAAACAAATACATTTTCAACGAACAAATGCTGTGTGAAAGTAATTCTAGAAACATTGAATTTTAAGAACACAACATTCTTATAATGTAGCACACGTTGTATTAAGTAACAGGATACGCCTATGACTTACTTATAAACTATAGATGGCCAATAGTACGCTGCTGCTGATATCTAATCTAAAGAGGTTACACAGGGCACAGTTAATCGTCTATTTGGTTCAAGATGGCCACATACAGAGCCGTTACGGGAACTACTCAGAGTACTTTCGTACATTCACAGAACTGTACGAACATCCAGTTCTGATATTCATCAGAAACGTATTTGACGCTATATTAACATCTATCTGATACTTCTACATATCTTTGGAAAGCACATATACTGATTGCATCATTTTCACAAAACAAAGACCTGTCGCTCTCGAGTATGGAAGTCAAAGACTCCAACTGCATAGTAGCTGGAGACTTCAACAGCCACTCGGAGAGATGGGGATACTCGGACACAGACAGCAGAGGTGACGAAGTGGAAGATTGGGAGACAGACACAAATCTCTATCTAATCAATAGGCCGGAGGATAGCCCTAGCTTCGAATCTAGAACATGGCATACCACCTCTACTCCAGACTTGGCATTTTCCACGGTAGACATTCACCACAAAATAGACCGCCAGGTGCTCAACCAACTGGCAGGTAGCGACCACAGGCCAATTAGGCTAGAAGTTGATATGGAAGTAGGCCCACAGGAAACAAAACCGCTCCCACGTTGGAATTACAAACGAGCCGACTGGGACAGATTTGCAATCCTGACAGATGGGCTGTGTGAAACCATCAACACACGGAATAACAAAATGAAGCCCATGGTGGAAAGCCTAAGCAAAGCAATAATGCAAGCTGCCACTGAAACCATCCCAAAAGGGGCAAGGAAAAATTATAAGCCCTATTGGAATGATGAATTGCAGAAAGCGGAAGACGAAGTCACAAATGCTAGGAACATGGCAGAGAGAACAATCTATGGAGGCAAATATCGCCCTCAAAGCCACCACGGCGAAATACAAATACACTCTAAACCAAATAACAAGAGAAAGCTGGAAAAACAAAACAGAAAGCCTCAATTTAGACAAAGAAGGGAACAAACTATGGAAGCTAGTCAGAGCCATGAATGACGAAACTCCATCAAACAAACAAATTACAATCAAGCAGGGTGACAACATGCTCACTGGAAAAAACGCAGCAAACGCTTTTATTGAACATTATGCCAGAGCAAACCACATTGATGTCCCTGCAGATAGGCATACAGACATTAGTGAAGAGCAAAAGGGGCACGACAACATCAATATGGCACCAGAAGAGCACATGATGGCAACATTAACAATAAATGAAATGGAAGAGGCCATGAGAACGTTATAGAAAAGGAAATCTTCCGAAAAAAAGGGATAACAAACGAAATGCTGATGGGGCTGGGCCAAACAGCAAAGAGGGAATTACTATCAGTCCTGAACCAAAGCTGGAAAACGGGTATTATACCCCAGGCATGGAAAGACGCAGTACTTGTACCAGTACCAAAGAAAGGAAAAGATAAAACGGATCCAAATGGATACAGGCCTATCAGCCTACTGAGCTGTGTAGGCAAACTGATGGAAAGTATGATAAATGTCAGACTGATGTGGCATCTGGAAGAAAAACACATACTAATTCCACAGCAAGCAGGCTTTAGACAGCACAGATCCACTGAGGATCAGGTCACCCTCATAGCCCAGGAAATAGCAGATGCCTACCAAGAGCAAAAACACACAGTAGCGGTTTGGGCGGACCTAGAAAAGGCATTTGACAAAGTCTGGAAAGAGGGACTTAAAGTCAAGCTACGAAGAAGTGAAGTTTGTGGGAAAATGTACAAATGGATTAGCCACTACCTCAAAAACAGAACAGCCAGAGTTCAAGTACAAGGGCAGATGAGCAAAAAGGTGACACTTGAGCAGTGAGTACCCCAAGGGGGAGTACCGTCACCAACACTCTTCCTGGTGTATATAAATATCATAACAGAGAATATACCAAGAAGAGTCCATAGCTCAATGTTTGCAGACGATCTGGCTATGTGGACCTCTGAAAAGAATCTCACCATAGCAAGTAATCGGATGCAGCAGGCCCTAACATCGTTGGAAGAGTGGCTCATGGCTGGTAAAAATAAACGAGCAAAAAACATGTACGATATTCTCGCTATCAAACAAACCCCAAAACACCAAATTAAGTCTTAACGGCAAATACCTGCATCCAAACGACAACCCAAACTACCTGGGAGTCACATTTGATCGGCGCATGACATGGAAAAGTCAGATCGCGAGAAATCGAATGAGAGCCAGAGAAAGAATGGCAATCATGAGGAAACTTGCTGGCACAAGCTGGGGAGCAGACGAAAGTATACTAAAGAAACTGTACACTGGAAGAGTGAGACCAGTTCTGGAGTATGGCATTGCGGCATGGACAACAGCAGCAAAGGCGAACTTCGATAAAATTAGCAAACTCCAAAACCAAGCCATGAGAGTTATAATAGGAGGCATGAAGTCAACGCCAATTGTAGAACTTGAAAAGATTACAAAACTGCAATCCATGACCGACAGAAGAGACTGCAGAGCCCAGCAGCAATCAGAGAAACTCAGAAGACTGACTGACCATCCAATGCACAAGAGACTAAACAATTTCGGAAATGGGAAACTAAAGCGGAGAAACTTTGCAGAAATCCCAAAGCAAAGATGCACGAAGACCCCATGAACGCACTAACAACACCAAAGCCCATCCCTACTGTACGAAAACCTACATGGAGGCAGCATATATTTCCAGAGGTGGTAGAAAATATACCAGGTATTGGAAACAAAAACTGCCAGACTGAAAAAAGAAAGAAGAGATACAACCCTGAGGTACATAACGAAAAACTACCCAAGCATGGACTGGACCCATGCATACACCGACGGCTCTGTAACAAACACAACACAGAACGGAGGGGCAGGGGCATTCCTGAGCCTACCAAATGGCAGAAAAATAACACTGTCACTAATAATAGTTGTCCATCACAAGTGATGAAGACCACTCTCTTTGTTCAGCCGTGTGGACAGTCGTATCTCTTGCTGTGTCCGCTGAAATAGGTGACTGGCACGGAGATGTGGATTAAAGTGAGGAAGAAACTGCGCCTTTTGTCAACCTCACTCCCAGAGCCTAAGCTACCTTTTGCCAGTGGCAAGACATTCATCGAGACGACTGGAGATAGCATATGATGCAGATTTTGTCTCAGGGTTACCACCGAAGCCTTTCCGTAAACATGTAACCCGAAGGGTAGAAAGGTGGGATGGCATCTAACGCAGTTTGTCGTGCCTTTTCGATAACCACAAGAGGTCGTATGGACAACACTCAGCGTGTGAGTGAGTCTAGCATCTCTCCCCAGCTGTATTCAGCTCATCATAGTAGCATCTAAAATTCCCACACGCCAAATTCGTGAAGGTGAACCGGCAGAACTAACCCGTGAAATACGACACATGTATAACTATAAGCGTAGTGCCATTCAGCCGGCGTCCAGACCAGGATAAACGGATGGAAGAAATCACAAAAAAAGAACGAAATAACAAGTCCCGACGGAAAACAACACCACGTTTCCATGAACACAAGTGTAAGTCGTCGACTAGTGTGAATTCCAGGCAAATCCGTGGTCTGGCGGCATCCATAATGATCCAAAACAGTAGAGAAATGTAGACTCGCAGCCAGTTACTGTCACTGGCAACTGGAAAATACACAAGCAATTTCAGAGCGGAGGCAGAGACACTGAGGGCGGCAGTGGAAGAAATGGTGACAGCTAAAAGGAATGAAAGCCATATAGTCCTGCTTACAGATGCCCTGGCCGTAGTCACAGCACTAAAAAGCCAGAAAAATACTGAACTTAATGATTTAAGAGCAGTACTCTGTCAACTATGCCAGCAGTCCGCACCCAAAAGAGTAGTGGTACAATGGGTTCCTTCCCACTGAAACATCCAAGGCAACGAGGAGGCAGACAGACTGGCAAAAGAAGGTGCAAGACTACCACAACCAGATACTAGTATGACGTACGAAGAGTCAAAACGGCTTATTAGAGCTAGATACATGACCAAATAGGAAACAGAACATACTGGCTACACAAAAAACGATGCCTATTACCAGTTGAACAGAAGAGAGCAGGTCGTGGTCTTCAGACTTCGCACTGGCCACAATAGACTGAGGTACCACCTATTCAACAAATTGAAGATAGGTGGAACTGACGAATGCTCGTGTGGTACCGGGAAAATAACCGCTGAGCATTTGCTGCAAAACTGCCCGACATACGAGGACCAGAGAGAGCAGATGTGGCCATCACCAGTGGCAACACTAGACAAGCTCTATGGCAGTGTCGACAGCCTCAGTATGATCGCTGCTTTTTTCGAAAAAATAAAGGTCGACGTCTGACAGCGTAAGAAGAAGAAGAAGAAGAAGATTGCATCATTGTGATTGACAACTACAGGTCACTTAACCTAAATATAGATGAACGTCACGGAAATTTCGAGGTCAGATAAACGGCTCAAGCGTTTTATACACCATTCATGTGATATACAAACATACTGGATAAGTATGTAAGAGTCTTTGAATCAACCGCACCTTTACGGAACGAAGAGCTGGATAAACAAGAATCCGAGCATACAAAAGTTCAGAAAAATCAGAGAATAATATAATTAATTATTATAGATTATCAATATCAATATTTCCAAATCAAATTGCCTATGTACTTTCTCTCTTTCTCTCTCTCTCTCTCTCTCTCTCTCTCTCTCTCTCTCTCTTCCACCCTCAGAATTCCTCTCACATTCTCTCTTTATGTCTGTCTCCCTCTCTCGCTCAATCACACTATCGAATCTCCTGTAATGTAATTTTCAAGCATCTCTCGATACAAAAGACAGGGTCACAATGAAGCTATAGTGTACATTCTCATCAATATGTCACATCTCGCATGTTCTCCAACGATTGTTTAGATTCTAAACGTTTCTCAAGAGTCGATGATGGCTTTAACAATCTCATCACTCCTTCTCTCCTTCACCAGTCGATTCTCTACACTTTTATTTGCCCTTCTTTCTTTTCGCATCCCGTCAATGTAAAACGGAAATATAACCTTTTGGGACAGAACAAGGAACAAAAAATGTATTAACAAAAGAGTCCACTCAGAGATTACACAAATAACGGCCTTCTCAATTAATAATTTACATCAACATTAAATTCATCGCGGTTTAACTCAAAAAAGAGTAATTTCCCTACAAGTTTTTAAGTAACTAAACTCATTAAATAAAGTAAACGAAACAAAAGACTAGATAAATGTTCGGGGGGAGGGCTCAGATTCTTGTCATAAATACATTAAACTACACCATCGCTACAATAAATGGATATGACGCAATACGCAGAAGATCAGATCAGCGCCATCCATCATTGAAGATAGTCTGCAATGAATTCAATGATTTCTATCTCTGGCCTTGATTGTGCAATGTGACAAACGTTTTTCTGTATTTCTCTTGATGTAATTGTTCCATTATTATCGTTGTTTCTCTCTGGCACGTTTGTCCTGCACTCTTTCTTCAAATATGGTTATCAGTTCTTTTGATACAAGGTTTTCCTCTCTGTATTCTACTGACAGAGGCACGTTTCTTTTCGTCCTAGACCGTAGTCTCTTAGGCGATATCATGATGTATTAACCAGTGCTTGAATGCGTGTGTCCGTCTGTGTGTACGTATGATAGTTTGGGCGATCAGTGGTCAACCTTCACCAAAGTGCAATGGAAGGGCCTCAACCTGACGGCGCGTGTTAGTGTGTGTGTGTGTGTTTCAAAGGTTTTAAACACTGTTGATCTTAAATATGGTTATCTTTAATTAACCTAAGTATTTTAACTGTCGACTGACTGGATTACTTAATTGTGTTTTCACTCCTAACCCTTCTAACATCTCCTTATTTGTTTTCTTTACTCTCCATAAGATGACCTCAATGTATGCGTATATCCACATTTCAAGGGCCCAATTCTTCACACAGACTGTTGATTAATTGTCCAGGTTTCGATCTCAAGCAGTAATGACACGCAAAGACAACACTTGCACGCTCTTGTGTTTGTGTTCTTTGTTTGAGTGTCAATATTTCTATTGTGTATTTTTAGCCATTCTATAATTTTATTTCAAGATATGAGAAGGTCTTGATTTTCTCTTCTGTCCTAGTTTTTATTCGCATCTGCAGATCTGATTTATGATCTACTTTTCTGATTATATCGTTGTCCTTTAGTTAGTGTTAAGGTCCAGTTAATAATCATGTTTATTGTTCATTTACTTTATTCAATAGTTCCCGCAATTCTTGTTCGTTTTTAGCCATCCGAATGAACTTTCTCCTTCTTCTGTCGTCTTACTTTCTATCGGGTTGTAGCCCAGTGTCGTCTCACTTTCTGCCGGGTTGTAGCCCATTGTCGTCTCACTTTCTGTCGGGTTGTAGCCCAGTGTCGCCTCACTTTCTACCGGGATGTAGCCCAGTGTCGTCTCACTTTCTACCGGGTTGTAGCTCAGTGTCGTCTCCCCTTCAATCGGGTTGTATGTAGCCCTGTGCGTTCTCACTGTCTGCCGGGTTGTAGCCCAGTGTCGTCTCACTTTTTACCGGGATATAGCCCAGTGTCGTCTCACTTTGTACCGGGTTGTAGGCCAGTGTCGTCTCACTTTCTACCGGGCTGTAGCCCAGTGTTGTCTTACTTTCTACCGGGATGTAGCCCAGTATTGTCTCACTTTCTGCCGGGTTGTAGCCCAGTGTCGTCTCACTTTCTACCGGGATGTAGCCCAGTGTTGTCTCACCTTCTACCGGGCTGTAGCCCAGTGTTGTCCCACTTTCTACCGGGCTGTAGCCCAGTGTAGTCCCACTTTCTACCGGGCTGTAGCCCAGTGTTGTCCCACTTTCTACCGGGCTGTAGCCCAGTGTTGTCCCACTTTCTACCGGGCTGTAGCCCAGTATTGTCCCACTTTCTACCGGGCTGTAGCCCAGTGTTGTCCCACTTTCTACCGGGCTGTAGCCCAGTGTTGTCCCACTTACTACCGGGCTGTAGCCCAGTGTTGTCCCACTTTCTACCGGGCTGTAGCCCAGTGTTGTCCCACTTTCTACCGGGCTGTAGCCCAGTGTTGTCCCACTTTCTACCGGGCTGTAGCCCAGTGTTGTCCCACTTTCTACCGGGCTGTAGCCCAGTGTTGTCCCACTTTCTACCGGGCTGTAGCCCAGTGTTGTCCCACTTTCTACCGGGCTGTAGCCCAGTGTTGTGGTATGTATTTGTCTTCCCCCCCTCTCGTGACCCGAGTGACCATTTTACGGCAGGTCTCGTTTACTCTATCCACCTTTCCCTCGGTCTATCTCTAGCCCTTCTTTCTGATGTTCTCCTGTAGAAGGTTGCATGCACACTGTTGGCCGGCTGCATTATCACGATGTGGTCAAACCATTTCATTCTCTCTTGTTCGATGCAACTGACGCATGGAATTATCCCAACCTTCCATCGAATATTAATATTTGGTGGTTCTGTCTCATCTGGTCTTGTTAGTGACCTTCCGTGCGCACCACATTTCGCATGTGGATAACTTTCATTCCTGGACCTTATCCAATGCCCATGCCTGGAACTGGTAGCACAGGGTTGGAATGAAGATACTATTTATCATCTGCTCTTTTGCTTGGAGGGAAATATTGGGTTGTCTTAGTAGTGGAGACAGCTGGCAAGTAGTTGCAAATGCACATAAAACGAACTCTTCTGTTCATTTACTTGTTTTCTCTTCTTATTTTTTGTTGTAGATTTGTCTCATTCTAATGTAGCACGTTATATCCAATAAATTGCAGTGATTGTCCCACACGCTTACTTGACCCACAAAAGGAATATTAATAGCAACATTAGATAATGATCTCCCAAAACGTAGACTATATTTGCTGGTTGCAGACAGTGCCAGTTGAAATAGCTATGTACCTAAGACAAGATTGCATTTTCTTACGAAAGTAAAGTGAAGAACACAAACAACATTCAGAGGAAATATAGACATACATTTTTTGAGTTTTTTTGGGCGGTCGTCTTATTTCTCTATTCCTCAAACTATGGCTTTTATTTTGCGCCTGTCGGCCCTGTGCATCCGACTTCGGCATTCATTTTATGTAAGGGTCTGCTTCCTCCTGTATTTTCTAACGGTTTGCTTCCCCGGGGTAACGGCCGGTGCTGTGATGGGGATCGAGCCCAGCACCTTCGAGTTGTGAGCCGTGTCACTTAACCACTGGCCCACGCCGTCCGTCGTCGTTGGGGCACACTTGAAGACACGCCCACAACCCCACGTCATCTCTCTTTGTCCGCTGCCGCCAGTCGTGCTTCACCGTGACGAAGGTTTGACCACTCAGTGATGTTGTCTGCTCATCTCTTCCTTGGAGGTTCTCGTCCTCGATTTCCCGGTATCGGGTTTGTTATTCTGCTAGACCTCGTGACGTGCCCATGCCAAGCCATCTTTCTCCTCGTGATAGCCGTGAACAGGTCATCAAAAGGCCCAATTGGGTTTTCCCCTCTTCGTCGTATTTCTGCGGTCGTGACACGATTCTTAAATGTAACATTTAAGTCTTTTAAAGCAATTCTTTTTAGCTCATGCAAAATTCGTCAAATATTTCAAACATGTGAAAGATATTTGACTCCGTCTTAAGAATTTACACTCGCAGAAATCAAAAGAGCCATCATAAACTAAAGAATTTCAAGGCAGTAGGGGATGATGAGATAACTGGTGAAATGTTAAAAGCCGCAGATGATACCACCCTCACTCATCTCCTATCCATCATAAATGATGTGTGGAAAGAGGAAAACCCACCTCAACAGCGGAAAGATGGTATTATTGTAAAAATACCAAAGAGAGGAGACTTATCCGATTGTAACAACTGGCATGGCATAACACCCCTGCCAGTGCCTGGGAAAGTACTCTGTAGCATGATATTAGAAAGACTCAGGGAACAGGTAGATGTCACCATAAGAGAAGAACAGGCTGGCTTTAGATCAAAGTGTTCCTGCATTGATCAAATTTTCACACTCAGAACTATCAGAGAAGAATCAGTAGAAATGCAATCCCCACTAATCATCAACTTCATTGACTTCCAGAAGGCCGTCGACAGTCTACACCGTCCAACATTATGGACTTCCAGAAGGCCGTCGACAGTCTACACCGTCCAACATTATGGACTTCCAGAAGACCGTAGACAGCCTACACCGTCCAACATTATGGGCTTCCAGAAGGCGTGGACAGCCTACACTGTCCAACATTATGGACTTCCAGAAGGCATGGACAGCCTACACCGTCCAACATTATGGACTTCCAGAAGGCGTGGACAGCCTACACCGTCCAACATTTTGGGCTTCCAGAAGGCGTGGACAGCCTACACCGTTCAACATTATGGACTTCCAGAAGGCGTGGACAGCCTACATCGTCCAACATTATGGACTTCCAGAAGACCGTAGACAGATTACACCGTCCAACATTATGGACTTTCAGAAGGCCGTAGACAGATTACACCGTCCAACATTATGAAAAATCCTTAAGAACTATGGTTTACCCTCAAAATATGAAAATACTATCACGGCATTATATGATAATTCACGTTACTGTGTTGGAACAACCGAAGGCAACACTGAATGGTTCAACATCAAAAGAGGAGTAAAACAGGGATGTATTTTATCACCTCTACTATTTAGCAAAGCTATAGATTGGATTATCAAACACTATACCCATGATAAGCCTTTAGGCATAGAATGGACAGCTAACAAGACCTTAGAAGACCTTGATTTTGCAAACGACCTAGCGCTACTAATTAGCATTAATGAAAAAACACAAGTATATATATATGCCAATGGTCAGAACAGATAGAACTTCAAGTGAACGCCTCAAGAAGAAAAACATGGCTTCCACAACCACAACGGTTGATATCAAGCTACGGGGGAAATCTCTACAAAATGTCCAACACTACACATACCTGGGAAACAAAATGAGAAGATGGAGATGTTACGAAAGCAATTTGCACTAGAATTGATATGGTCTCGTGCGCCTTTAATCAGCTCACCAACATCTGGATATCAACGACACTGAGCAAACATACCAAGCTCAGACTATTCAACTCAATCGTAATATCAGTCCTGACATATGGATGTGAAAGCTGGAAGACAACAAAAGCGCTGGAAAACAAACTAAATATCTTTGAAAATAAATGTTTAATAAAATTATTGAATATACGCTGGGGCCAGTTAATAAATTAATGACTCGATAAGAACAGAGACAAACCAAATACACGTGTCGACATCCATTGGACATGTCCTTAGAATGAACAACAACCGTCCTCCATTGTAAGAACTCGAATGGACACCAAGGGGCGTTTGAAATTTTTGGTGTTGCTTAGATGTTTGCCTCACTGGTTTCTACTGGCGGAGGCGCGCCATTTTCCACCCCAGACCGTAGTCCATTGGGCGATATCAGGACGCATAAACCAGTGCTTGGATGCGTTTGGAAATTTTTGTTGTTGTTGTTGTTGTTGCTTAGAGAGTGACCGGAGGAAACACTCAGAAGAACAATCATCCGAGAGGACTCAACCATAACCTACAGTTTTCAATGGCTCAACCATGGCCATTTGCAATAGAAGTAGGTCATGGCTCAACTATTGACCTCAGCACCATACACGAACTAAAAACAGTGACGTCACACGGTTCCAACCGGATATCATTTGTTTCTGCATTGTGCGCGGTATTTGGCGCGCAAAGAACACAGATAGATGGATAGATAACAAAACGAACGGTGATGTGAACATGTGCAAAAACCAGGGAACTGATTACGTTTGTCTCACGGTATTACAAACACGGCACGAGAGGGGAAGACAGAAGGATTATCAGTGTAACTAGAAACACCTTGATCAAGTTAATCATATTTGCTAGGACAAGTCTTGGGTTAGAGTTGTAGTCTGAAGTCACTTCTGATGATGCTTCGTTGGTAGCAGGTTACACTGGCTCTGCTTATATCTGGATGCATAATGAAAGATGATGATTTAGGTCATCATCGCTGTAGTGCAATGCGAGGATTGTCAGTAGGATCACCACTATAGATATCACAGTGTCAATCCCCGTTTTGCTTAAAAGGCTGATGGGAACGCAGTCTTAACATCACTGAGCACGAATTAAACGTGATTTGAGGGGAGGGGGTGGGGCGTGGAGGATGTGGTATGGTGGAAGATGGGAGCGGAAGAGGGGAAGATGGGAGCGGATGAGGGGAAGATGGGAGTGGAAGAGGGGAGGATGGGAAAGTCTTGGTCAGTATGTTGTATCAGGCCCTGGCGTTAGTATTGATTCTCCAACTCTTTGGTCAAATATTAAATAAACACAGGGCCCGTGAAAGAACGGTTTGACTCAAAATAGGCCTCACAATGAGCTGACCAATTGTCCATGCTGACATCGACAGGATAGAGACATCTTTGCATTCATCTTTTTTTTTTTTTTTTTTTTTTTTTTTTTGTTTTTTTTTTGGTGTTCGCCTTATTTCTCCAATACCCAAAGGCGGTGTGCGTTGCACTGTGGTTTTTATTTTGCGCCTGTCGGCCCAGCGCATCCGACTTCAGCATGCATTTTATGTAAGGGTCTGCTTCCTCCTGGATTTTCCAAGGGTTTGCTTCACCGGGGTAACGGCCGGTGCTGTGATGGGGATCGAACCCAGCACCTTCTGGCATTCATCTAAAGACACTGTGAATTGCCCTTTTCATGAGATTTTAAGTTAGGAAGATATTGCGTCATCATCAACCCGTCTCTCTTGTCGTGGAATACCTTGGTCCAGTGGCAAGACGTGTAAGTCGAGGCGACTTGAGGTAGCACAGGGTGTCGATTTTTTTTTCTCCACGCCACGCGGATCGGGTAGGAATGTAACTATTTTCCTAACGTTTTTCCCCAAACAACGGATAACAGGCTGGTCTTTTCGATTTGAAACGGCCAAGCGATCTTTCAAGTGCGTGGCGCATACAAAGGATCATCACATTTATCGTCCGTCTCGGTTAGGATTAAGTACACGATCTACCCTGTGGTAGCTTGACACTTACCGAATTTAAATACTCACTTCCGTGCTTTCGTTTCTGGGGCGACAAGCGCCTTATCTCTCTGTTGTAGCGGTCTCGCATTATGAGGTGAAGGAACGCCAAGGGTTTGGGAGGAGGTAGAACAACGCAGCAACTGAACTACACAAAAACTTTGGAATGGTTGACTCAAATTGTTCCTTTTATAGATTTTTTCCGAAAATTTTTTTCAACATTGAGGCCCTAATGTTTTTTTACAACATGGCCAGTCACCAGGCACGAATTAGTCCCCACTTTTGCTAAGGTCAATCTTAAATAAATCCCTCAAGGGTTGTTGTTGTTTGCCAATGTCCACAATGACTAGGTTACTCTTTTGTGCGCCCTGAAAATGATGATTTGGCGGGTTGCAGTAACTTTCCTCACATCCTGAGCGTGCTGATGAAGGTGGACCAAGGTCCTGCAGGCGGTTGTGCTATGCTTGGCTTCATCTGCATGTCACTCACTACTACGGAGATCACGTCGATCCCTCACCCCGTTAACCAGGCTGCCACGAAAACAACTCGTTTCCAGGGAGGGCTACTAGAAAACCGAGATGAGGGACTTGGCTAGTATGTTTTGCCTGACACTGACTAACATGTCTTTTCAGTATATTGTGCCTGGCCAGACGTTAGCCTTCCTTCCCATCCCTCTAGAAACATAACTTTGCACAACTTTGTCTATCCCACAGTCCAGAACATGCTGAGCTAGGAATAGTCAACTTGGGTTGAACGACCGATTAAACAACAATGTCCCAATTTGTGTTGCTATCGCCTTATATCTCTGTCCTCCAAGGATGTGTGCGTTGCCCTATGTTTTTATTTTTCGCCTGACTGTCCAGTGCATTCCACTTCGACATGCATTTTATGTAAGGATCTACTTCCTCCTGCATTTGCTAAATGTTTGCTTTCCCAGGGTAACGGCCGGTACTGTGATTGGGGAGCGAACCCAGCACCATCGAGTTGTGACCCGTGACACTTAATCACTAGCCCACGCGTCCCCATATCCTAAATTAGAGAACTAGTAAAAACGAATAAAAACACTCATTTATACAATCGGAAAAAGCAGATCTTACAGTATTTAAAAATGTTTATCAAAGTGTTCCATGATTTCTTGTTTGCTCAGCTCTCGTTCTGCATATGTGTCCGAAAAATGCTGCCGTATTAATTAGCTCGTTATTGGTCTCAGCTCTTACCAGTTATCCTTTTAGAATTGAGTCAGGTTATCTTGTGAGCACCCGGTTCTATCAATGCCAAACAGGATTTAACTACTCCATGCCAGACTGCCATATTATTGAGCATTTTTGGATTACAAGTCGCATCTCTAGAAGATCCTAAGTGTTGTCCATTTCAATTTTGTTCCTCAAATTCAAATATACGAAAGTCAGCAATAGAACACTACACAATTAATGGTTAATATACAAGCAGGGTTAAAAGACAGAATGGAATTAAAAGAATGACACACGAGTCGATGTCTTGACCAAAATAAGCCTTTGTCAAGGAACTGTGCAAATGGAAACAACTAAATAAGGGAGTAGACTATCACAATTACAGATAAAAATATCAGACGTGATCTCATTCCTAATTAATAGCTGTAGAAGTTGGAAAATGAGAAAGATACTTGAAAATAGTTTAAATGGATTTGAAAATATATCCTTGATGTATATTAGGCATTGGCTGGATATAGTGGCTGACTAATGAGCATGTATAACTACAGTTCAACCAAAATTATTTATACTTCTTCTTCTATGTTCGTTCTCAATATCCCGCTACAAAGCCCCTGAACAGGGCTTTGCTAATAGCAGCATGTAGTCCGGAAAACGGAATGCGTTGTGTCGCTAGTTTACAGTTTGGCTGCGATATTTGCACCTTTCTGTCCGACACATCAGTCTCCGGCCAGCAATCAGAATTATGGTATTAATGTCATCAGAAAGTGACGTCGAGCGTAAGCCGAGCACCTGGTTTGGGTGAACAGTAATAGTCTCTCTTTACAGGCGATTTTGTGGACACCACGCAGCAAAAGGAAGCGAGGAAGGCCAAGATAGATTCCAGGCAGGACAATCACCAGGGATTGTGTAACTACTAAATAAAAGAACTACATGAACTGGCGTCGGACCAATCGAACTCTAGAACTGTGAGTTCTGCGTTATGCTACAGTCTTTGGTACTGAAATACCAGAGAGAATACTGGAAAAAACTAACAACCTATTTGATTTCAATTATAATTTATTTTATCCTCAGTACGAGGGAAAGTTAGTAAGTAAGTCACACAATTGATCACGGATAGCTGAAATGTGTAGTTGGTAGTTTCTAAAGATGTCATTAGGTGGCAGAAACAACCAAAATTGTGACTACTGTGATTAGTAGACCCTCGGTGCTGCGTAATGATAATAATAAATAAATGTTCACCTAGGCATCAGAGGCCTGTTGCGTCGGTCGAACGTCACCATGGCCAATCAAAACGGTGCTCTGCCAGACCTCGTCAACAGCAGGGAGGAAGTTGCTATTCGTTGAAGCCACGTGTTTCGGAGAAGGCCTCTCCTCTGCTTCCAGTCACGTGATTGGATACCCTTAGCACTTTGAACTGACTTGAGGAGGACCTGGTGAGCTGGAACTTCTTGATCTAGCCAGACAACATGTCCAAACAAGGAACGGCGACGACGGTCCAGGACTTTCGATGCAGTTGGGAGATTAGTCTTGGCAGAGACCTCAACATTACGCATGAAATCGTACCAACGGATTCCAAGAACACGTGCACAAACCAATTACAAATTGGCCCCTGAACTCACAAAGTTTACAATCCAAGAACAGCAAACTGTTGTATGTTATTTGTGGAGAAAATGACGTTTTGCAAAGGATATGACTTGGCTTCGTTCGTTATCAATCTCCCGCTACCAAACCCTAAAAGGGTTTAAGTAGCAGAATGTAGTCCAGAGAACGGAATGCGTTGTGTCGTAGTTTACAGTTTGACTGCGATATTTGCACCTTTCGGTCCAACACATCCGACTTCAGCAAAGCAAAGGATATTAATCAGGAAATGATTTCTATCAGCAAAGCAAAGGATATTAATCAGGAAATGATTTCTATCAGCAAAGCAAAGGATATTAATCAGGAAATGATTTCTATCAGCAAAGCAAAGGATATTAATCAGGAAATGATTTCTATGAAACTCTCTTGATGCTCTGGATGCAATTCAAAGAGAAAACATCTATACCTTCTGACCAAATGAATAGTGCTCCTTCATGGCAATACCAAACCCCATACGGCTCGATTAATCCACGAGAAAATTGACCAATTAGGATGGCAACTTTTTGGACATCCACCTTACAGCCACGACTTAGCCTAAGCTATGTTAAACTGTTTGGTGGACTTAAAACAAGACCTTGGTGGTAGACGTTTCGCGAATGACGAAGAGGCTGGACAAAGACTGCAAAAATAGCTGAGACACAGACCAACAAAGTCTAAGTGTTGGTTCGCTGATAGAGGGATGGGATAAGTGTTTCAATGTTGATGGGCATCATGTTGGTAAGTTAGAGACAATGGTTTTTCCAGGTTCGTATGTATCTCATAAAAAAATAATAACCACATGTGACCTACTTACTGACTTGCCTTTATACTGATATTCGTGACTCTGCTACTGTTCTAACTATACAGTAGAGGTTTAAGCTCTGGAAGACAATTAAATAACATACTTTGAGAGAAAGCGAGCTATCCAGGCTGCTAGAAGAGAACAGCACCAACTCGACGACGACTACCACACTCTTGACCCGCAGGGACGGATCACTATGCCCCAGGATAGAGTATAACAGACTAAATAAAAACATGCGATGCTTCATCTGTCTGCTTCATCTCTGTGAAGGTGTGGACGTAGCCAACACAATGCGAGGTTTCATTTATCGGCTTCGCCTCTGTGAAGGTGTGGACAAAGCCAAGAAAAAGTAAGGTTTCATTTGTCTGCTTCATCTCTGTGAAGGTGTGGACGTAGCCAAGAAAAAGTAAGGTTTCATTTGTCTGCTTCACCTCTGTGAAGGTGTGGACGTAGCCAAGACAAAGCAAGATTTCATTTGTCTGCTTCACCTTTGTGAAGGTGTGGACGAGCCAAGAAAAAGCAAGGTTTCATTTGTCTGCTTCACCTCTGTGAAGGTGTGGACGTATCCAAGAAAATTCAGAGCATGTTTTACTGGACTGCACTCCGTATAGCCACTTGAAGAAGACTTGTTGAACAAATAATTCAACACTTAAACTCAAATTGTACGGAGATAAACAAGAGATGCGGACCACGCCCGAAATCATCATGGAAAGTCGTTTGAAAGCGCAATAAGCGTTGAACGAACGTAAGAGGAAGAAGAAATTCACATTTGTTTACTGCTTTCATTTGTGCTGTTTTCGTTTGCCCACAACCCAATCAAAGTTTACTTACGAATAGTCATTGAGGAAAGTTTGTCACATGTAGCATTAAAAACGACATTTTAAATCTCTGAACTGCGTAAAGGAGGGGGGAATTCAAATTAAAACCTCAAAAGTGTGTTATAAATTAGAAAAACATGCCATTGTATTCTAACTTGTTAATATGGTTGCTGGGGATGTCAAGAGTGTCCTGCACGTGTCATCACGGTGCAAACTAGTACCTTGATGTCAACATTGCAGTTAATAAATGGCCGCCCCACTGTTGACATGAACCAAAGAGCAGCAAAGTAGTGAACCCAGAAACCCATAGACATGTTGCTGTAGTGAACCTAGAAACCCTATAACTTAACTAGAGCAGAGCAAGTCATCATCTTTAGACTGAGAACTGGGCATAACAGACTCAAGGATCATCTTTACAACAAAATGAGGATTGGGACCGATGACAGGTGCCGATGTGGGGAGCATATCATGACCGTGGAACACATCCTGCAATGCTGCATGCTGACGCAGGGAGAGAGAGAACAATACTGGCCTCGTGAGACAGATATGAGATAGAAGCTGTATGGAGATGAAACAGCCTTACAAACAACGGTGTCCTTTGTAAGAGAAACCGGAACCTTGATCTGAGGATGAACGAAGAAGAAGAAGAAGAACCTAGAAACACATAGACATGTTGCTGTAGTGAACCCAGAAACCCATATACATTTTGCTGTAGTGAACCCAGACTTCATTTTCAGTAACAATTATTGCTAGGAACCATCACCTTCTGGTTCAAAGCGTCCCAAAAGTTCCTGACAGGCATCAACGCGTTGTTGTTTTAATTCTGGAGTAAGCTGCCGTGGCACCGACTTCGTAGACACTTGTTGGTACTGTAGCACATCATGGGTGATGGGGTGTGTTCAACCTTGACCGATGTCCAGTTGTGCGGCAAATTAATTTATAGTCAACCGGCGATATTCCTTTAACGAGGCAGTCAACTGCTGCAATCAAGTCTAGGGTCACTACTCGATATGCCTGGCCCGGTCGTCAGCAGTCTGTAATAACACTCACAATCAACTCTAGGGTCAGGGTGTGCCTGGTGAGGTCGTGAACAGTCTGTCACAAAACTTACAATCAACTCTAGGGTCAGGGTGTGCCTGGTCAGGTCGTGAACAGTCTGTCACAAAACTCACAATCAACTCTAGGGTCAGGGTGTGCCTGGTGAGGTCGTGAACAGTCTGTCACAAAACTTACAATCAACTCTAGGGTCAGGGTGTGCCTGGCGAGGTCGTGAACAGTCTGTCACAGAACTCACAATCAACTCTAGGGTCACTACTCGATGTGCCTGACCCAGTCGTGAACAGTCTGTCACAGAACTCACAATCAATTCCAGGGTCAGCGTGTGCCTGACCCGGTCGTTAACAGTCTGTTACAGAACTCACAATCAACTCTAGGGTCAGGGTGTGCCTGACCAGGTCGTGAACAGTCTGACACAGAACTCACGTCGTTGTGGAACTTCCTACTCCACTCATACACTCGCGGGAGTGAAAGGCATGAATCACCGTATTGGATCTTCATTCGACGATGAATTTCTATGGGTAAACAAAACGAAACAGAGCACTGCTTCTCTTTGCTGCATGTCATCAGTGGGGCGGCCATTATTTAGACTGTAATGATGACGTCATATTGTTCGTCTACACCGTGATGGCAAGTCCAGAACACTCTTTAACACTCCTTCTAACAAGTTACAATAGAAAGGCATTGTTTTCTAATTTCTATCCCACTTTTGAGATTTTAATTTGAAGTTCCCTCGTAAATGTAAACATAACCAAAACGAAGAATGATCACCGACAAATCAGGAAGTCAACATAAATTCAAATACGGGGGTGTGGAAATAAAACAAGTGACGAACTTCCAGAATCTGCGCTTAATAATTGACAAAAATGGCGACTGCTCAAAAGAAATCAGAAAGAGATTGGCAATGCAAAGCCCACACAACCTGAAGAAATACCAGCAAACCAACAAATGTGATACTTTTTACAACTTTTTTTTTATCCGGTGGCAGCATACGGCTACGAAACATGGACAGTTACCCAAACTTCAAGGAAGAGAATCGCGTCTTCCGAGTCGAAATGTTATAGAAGGGTTCTCACAAAATCATAAACAAATTTAAAAAAAAAAAGAATGCACACATTCGACAAGAGTTGGGCAAAAAGAGAATAGGTTCATAAATTCCAGCATGAACAGAACATTGCATTACTTTGGCCACATCAAAAGATACAACGGCCTTGAGAGAACGGTAATGGAAGGGATGGTGTAGGGAAAAGGGAGGCAGAGGCAGACCCAGAAGGCGATGGCACCAAGATGTCAATGATTCCTTGGACATGACTCTGGAGCAGGCTGGAAATTTAGCAAGAAATCGAGTTTCTTTCAGACGGGATGTGACATGAGGGACGTTCTGCAAGGGACATGATCCATGATGATCACCGCATATAATTCCGGTTATCCTTTGCTGAACTTATCGCACCAAGTTACAACCTCCACTACATAATAATATCGAAACCTCTTTCTGATATTACGTTTGTCCTATCTCGCAGGGTAACGCTAATTCTTATCGTTTAAAGTTGGCGTGTTATATTTTAAGAGATTTTTGGGGGGAACTTAAACGTCTTTATTCTGGTTTAGAAGACTGCAGGATAAATCACAGAATGATCAGAGCAGAAGATCCACATCGTCACCTGCTTCCCCTGAAGGTTTGACGATGGAGATGCCTATCCTCGGAACACATACCGACAGTAAGAATGCGACAGAAGGTTCGTATTAGACACTGCTGTAAGAAAAAAGGCCTAAACACTCTCCACCCCCCCCCCCCCCCTCCTTTCCGTAGAAGACGAGCAACTAGGTCAGGTCATCACACCAGTTTCCTTCTAATCCACGAAAACCCCTATCTTTAATGTTATTTTTTTTTAAATCGGCCTTTACAACAAACCACGAGAGCGTCTCAAACCTCTATACGATTTCTTGCGATTGAGTTTATAATCGATTTCAGAAGCTGATTTATCGGTGTGTTATTTGATTCAATATTTTGTCTTGGAATGAAGACGACATTGAAAAAACGACGGGAACTGATGTATATACATTTAGAGAGAGAGAGAAAGAGAGAGAGAGAGAGAGAAAGAAAGAGAGAGAGAGGAGAGATGGGGAGAGAGAGAGAGAGAGAGAGAAAGAGAGAGAGAGAAAGAGAGAGAGAGAGAAAGAGAGAGAGAGAGAAAGAGAGAGAGAGAGAGAGAAAGATAGAGAGAGAGAAAGAGAGAGAGAGAAAGAGAGAGAGAGAGAAAGAGAGAGAGAGAGAGAAAGAGAGAGAGAGAAAGAGAGAGAGAGAGAGAGGAGAGATGGGGAGAGAGATAGGAGACCGAGATAGAGAGAAGAAATTAAAAATATTCTATTCTACGACACATTCCTTCTTACTGATAAAACACTACGAATAGCAGTGCGTGATTTTGTTTCGTTATTTTTATTTCCCATAACTAAATGCTTGTCTACATTTAACTTTTCTCGGTTGATCTCATGGAGAGGAAGAGATAGTACCACATTGCCGTTGAGATAACTCTGCAGAGTCTGTATACAACCAGTTTCATATAACCTGTCTCTTGCCTCGTCTTGTCTTTCCCAGAGAGGAAAAAAACAACTAAACATTTCCTGGACACAAATATTTGTTCATTCGACAGTGGCATTTATTTATCTTCCTTTTCTTCAGTATGATCAATAATTGATCAGTTATAGTAGCAGTAATTATCTGTTTTCGATCTGTTTATATGTGATATAGGATATTGACTTTTTATGTTTATTTTGTATGTGTTTGTAGGTTTAGTTTAGTTTATTCGCAAGATCAACATCTTTGCACACGGATTACCTTTTTATGTTTATTTTGTGTGTGTTTGTAGGTTTAGTTTATTTTAGTCGAAGGATCAACATCTTTGCACAAGGATTACCTTTTTACGTTTATTTTGTGTGTTTTTGTAGGTTTAGTTTATTTTAGTCGAAGGATCAACATCTTTGCACAAGGATTACCTTTTTACGTTTATTTTGTGTGTTTTTGTAGGTTTAGTTTATTTTAGTCGAAGGATCAACATCTTTGCACAAGGATTACCTTTTTATGTTTATTTTGTGTGTTTTTGTAGGTTTAGTTTATTTTAGTCGAAGGATCAACATCTTTGCACACGGATTACCTTTTTATGTTTATTTTGTGTGTTTTTGTAGGTTTAGTTTATTTTAGTCGAAGGATCAACATCTTTGCACACGGATTAATCCATCTGTACTATTCTTCTCCATATTATTGGAGAATCTCAGCCCAATGCACGATCTCCGTAGTACCGGCGAGGATCTTGTAATAGATTTGATAGATTTTTAACATAATTTAGAATTTTACATGGACACGGTTCATTTAGCCTACTGTTTTTGATTTCTAATTGCCGAGGTATATTTAACGTGCGTGAAACTACATATGGGCGTCCGATCTCTACTACCCAGAGATCCGGGGAAATACCAGAAAGTCCACGTGAAAAATCCCGTTCTCCACCGAGATTTGAACCTGCGACCTCCAGCACCCGAGGCCGACATCTTACCTCGAGGTACTGTCCCACGTTCGTTAAACAATGTTTTCCGAAAATAAAAAAAATACCTAAGAGTTTGTTATCACTAACACACATACGCAATATGGTTGTCGAAAGGTCTATACGACTGCACATATTAACTTAACTTAATGTTTTTATACTGGTTTACAAGACTTTATATAGGCTGTATACAACCAATTTTATGGAGGGTGGTTTAACGGATGTGCAAGCCCATCTTAATAGGCTCAAACACTAGAGCTAAATAGACCGGTAGCCAGTTAGGCGCCATCTTTATCTGCTCTTAACATAGGTCTATATACTCTTTTTTCATCGTACCATCTTACACTCTAAATCTAATTCGTCCTTGATACTCTTATATTCAACAATGCCTTTTTCTGTATTATTGTTCTCACATTTGCGTGGATTTTCTATTTTGCTCATTAGTATTTTAGATGTTATCGATGGTTTCGCGACTTCCGCTTTCTTCTTGCCAAATGTTATCTCTGCTGCTGATTTATGTGCCTCTTTTATATTCGGTCACTGTCAATTTATATCTTCAGTGGCACGTTCTTTCCATAAGGCATACTTCACTGCGTTTTTGGACGTTAACTGTATTCTCTAACTAGTGTAAAGGACTTAAATTCCACTTTGCTAGTTTTTGTGAATGCATTGGTTTCTTCCATTACAATTGGCATTTCATTAAAAGCAAATTATGATCAGTACCGGCCTACGTACCAACGTAAGAAATCGATCTTTTCTTTTTAAACTTGATTTCCATATATTGTTTTCATCACGATGTAAATTTGATATCTCTCCAGATCCCAAGGACTTCTCCCTGTTTATTTCTGGACTTCATTCCATGTGTTTATTATTATGTAGCTTTCCTGCTGGCAAAACTCAACTAGCCTTTGCCCACTTTCATTTCTAGTACCCAGCCCATTCTTCCAAAATATGTCCTCTTCAGAGCCCTTTCCAAATATTGCATTCTAATTCCATATTATCACAAAATTATATGCTGCCTTTGTTGTCCTCAGTATTTGCTTAGAGGACTATACTTCACTTTTGCCTTCTCTGTATCTTGTGCTGTTGTGGGCATATATATTTGTATAATGACTGTGTCCACCGGATTAGAAGCCACTCTCAATGTCATTAATCTGTGGTCGTGTATGGCCAACCCTCTCAATGCAGCTGTTGACCGTTTTATCTAATATGCACGCTACTTCTCCCCTGACACTTCCCGACTGTATCACATAATATTCCTTCCTCTGAAATGCATTCTTTTCTCTCCATCGTGTCTCACTCAGTCCAGGCCTATTTACTTGCATTCTTTCATAGCCAGAGTCAAATGTCCTGGTGGTATCTTTATGAGTAGACCGGTGCGTATTACCGAGTCGACTTACAACAGGTAATCATTATGAGTAGTCCAGCGCGTATCACGAGTCGTGTTACGACATACAATCATTATGAGTAGACCAGCGCGTATCACGAGTCGTGTTATGACAGGTTATGAGTAGTCCAGCGCGCATCACGAGTCGTGTTATGACAGGTTATGAGTAGACAGGTGCGTATCACGAGTCGTGTTACGACATACAATCATTATGAGTAGACCATCACGTCGTGTTACGACATACAATCATTATGAGCAGACCATCACGAGTCGTGTTACAACAGACAATCATTATGAGCAGACCATCACGAGTCGTGTTACGACATACAATCATTATGAGTAGACCATCACGTCGTGTAACGACATACAATCATTATGAGCAGACCATCACGAGTCGTGTTACAACAGACAATCATTATGAGCAGACCATCACGAGTCGTGTTACAACAGACAATCATTATGAGCAGACCATCACGAGTCGTGTTATGACAGGTAATGAGTAAGCCTGTGCGTATCACGAGACATGTTACAACAGGTTATTCACACAGAGCGGCAGGTACAAATACCGATATGTGCGTTGATTCACTAAAGAAACATTAACTGTTTTCAATATTTCAAAGAACTCACTAGATTAAGAGATGTCTTCAGTTGAATGACGCACACAATTATGTTATGCCAGAAAAAAGATTTTTTTAACGAATTTTGGTTTGTTGACCTAAATTTTTCTCGCTCATATTTGACACATCATCATGTAACTGCCTTTTACGATTGGCTGTATATATGTTCCACGAAGGAAAAACAAAAACAACTTTGTGCAAGCTCTGAAGCATCGTAACCCTTCACCTCAATGAACTGTACACACTTTTTAAGAGTGCAATACCCAGAACACAACGAGATATGCAGCACAACCTATCTACATATCTAATGTGAAGAATTTGGCTACACCAGTATCGGAAATCTGATTCAGGTTTGTTGCTGTAACATGATCATTCAGCCGCAAACTGTCTGACGTTCTTTGATGTAACTTTGAACAGACCGCTACTTTTTCTTAAGGTTTTGTATACCAGCTCTCTATGTGCACATTATTCTATTTCGCAAACATGTATATTTTTATACATACAGCATGCACGCCATAAACCGTCTAGATTAAACTAGCGACACAACTAAATATCGGCGCAGTGCGTAAGCGCAGTCAAGATCTGAAAATTAAAGCGTTTAATGAACCATTTTAATTTGCCTGGAGTGTGTGTGTGCATTATGTCTTTCAAGACATCCTTTTAGAGCGTCATTGGTGCGATCGCAAAATGCATTTTCTTGTTGTTAAGTTTAGTGCAGTAAAGTTTAGTTTAGTTTATGGAGATTTTGAAACCGTTGGGGGTGAAAAAAAAGAATTAATGATCGATATCAGGGTTAGATAGTTACGTTATTTTGGTCTACAACAAAACATACCTCCTTGTTGAAGACCATACTGGAAGGTAGGGTGGAAGGCAGTCGTTCAAGAGACAGACAACGTTTGAAGTGGGTGGATATCAGGAGATGACTGGGAAAAGCCAGTCAGATTGCATCATTACGGCAAGAGAGTTCACTTGAGATCCATTGCAGCCGACCTTCGATGATAAGATGTCACTTGAACTGAACTGAGCTTAGTTTAGCCAAGCTTAGTTTAGTTTAGTTTATTTTATTTTATTTTAGCTTAGCCTAGCCTAGCCTAGCCTAGCTTATATCTTAGGTTATGGCTTAGCTTATGGCTTAGCTTATAGCTCAGCTTATAGCTTAGCTTATAGCTCAGCTTATAGCTTAGCTTATAGCTTAGCTTATAGCTTAGCTTAGCTACCTTAACTTAGTTTAGCTTAGTTTAGTTTAGTTCAGTTTAGTTCAGTTTTAGTTTAGTTGAGCTTAGCTTAGCTTACCCTAACCTAGCCTAGCCTAGCCTAGCCTAGCCTAGCTTAGCTTAACTTAACTTAGTTCAGTTTAGTTTAGTTTAGTTCCAGCCAATTATGTAGCAGTTCGGAATTTTAATCCGTATATGTTAGGCCATGTGTGCTGCGTCGGCTGTTATAAGCTCGTGTCTGTGCATCATTATTCTTATGTTACACAATCTGCCTGACATACAATCTCCCTCGTGTCCTGTAGCCAGGTCTTCATGCGCTGTAACATAGCAGCAGAAGTGGATCTAGGTAGATTCTCATAAAATGACTCAACTATCGTATTTTCTGTTTAGAAATGTATTCAGCACATGGTGTAGTTTATACCATATTTATAATGTTCTCTTTTCTAATTTTGTCTCACATGATGTCACCAATTACTGTTTTAAACCGCTTCATTTAAAACGTTGACAATCTCTTGCGCCTTAGATACGAACCTAATCTGTCATTGGTAGCACAATAGTTGGGTCAGTATACTGTTCGGGGACACATCGATCTCGAGGTAAGGTGTTCGCCTCGGGTGCCGGAAGTCGTGGGTTCAAATCACGGTGGAGACCGGTATTTTTTCAAGTGGATCATCTGGTACCAATTTCCCCTGATCTCTGAGTTATGAGATCGGACGTCCGTGTTCAGTTGCACGCACGTTAAAAATCCCTTGGTAGTTGAAAATCGAAAAGAGTAAGCTTAACAGCCATTGCTCGGGGAAAATTCAAATAAAAAAATCCACTCAAATTATTCTAGGCATTCTCGACCCACAGAGAGTATGTCGAAAAAAGGGGACTGTGTGGCTATAACATCAGGTCTTGGTTATGTGGTTAGCGGAGCGGTATAGATGGCGCCTGACAGGGTGTGGATCTACATTGCTCTAATTTACGCGTCCACTACCACCAGTCCCAAAAATAGGCGATCGTATATTCCACGAAGTGGGATTGGCCTGGCAAGTCACCATCGGATTTTCGCCTGACTGAGACTAGATAGAAGTATACGGTTGATCAAATAATGCTTTCTTGCGAAGCTGTTGATTCGATGAAGAAAGACAGAGGTGACAGTTAATAAGTCTCAGCAGAGACCTTCTGACATCTAAATTCATCTGATTTTCATCTGACTGAGACTAGATAGAAGTATACGGTTGATCAAATAATGCTTTCTTGCGAAGCTGTTGATTCGATGAACAAAGACAGAGGTGACAGTTAATAAGTCTCAGCAGAGACCTTCTGACATCTAAATTCATCTGATTGTCATCTGACTGAGACTAGATAGAAGTATACGGTTGATCAAATAATGCTTTCTTGCGAAGCTGTTGATTCGATGAAGAAAGACAGAGGTGACAGTTAATAAGTCTCAGCAGAGACCTTCTGACATCTAAATTCATCTGATTTTCATCTGACTGAGACTAGATAGAAGTATACGGTTGATCAAATAATGCTTTCTTGTGAAGCTGTTGATTCGATGAACAAAGACAGAGGTGACAGTTAATAAGTCTCAGCAGAGACCTTCTGACATCTAAATTCATCTGATTTTCATCTGTCGATAAACTAGTTTCCAAATAATTCAACTTCTGGACCTGTCTAAGTTTGATATTGTTTATATCTATCATTACTAGACCTAGTATTCTGCTAATACTCAAAGTTTCTGTCTTCGATGTGCGCGCTAATTGTTTATGTTAAATCTTTCGCAAGCTGTGCCATGCGCGTTCGCGTTATGTTTCAGTTTATCTTTATCTTCGTATATTTGACTTTGGTCGTCTGCAAAAAGTAGTTCACGTAATGAGTTAGGTTCTATTTATGGTGTCGCAATTTGGCGGGCTTTTGTTGTCATTTTGTAAGGTTCTATTTTATAGTGTCGCAATTTGTCCGGCTCCTGTTGTTATATGTTTCAGGCAAATGTTTAACTTCAATTGTGAAAGCACACGTCACTGTCACACGTCTTTGGTTTTTTCAAAAGCATCTGTGATGCGTCAATAGTTCGTATCACATTGTCAATCATATGGCACAGCGCTTTCCCATCGACCTTCAGTTGTCTTTCACCTACATAATCCTCGAATATTGACCACAGTTGAACCCTTTTTCCCCGTCAATCAGCTTTCACCTAATCAATAAATGTAATATTGAAATGCTTGCAATTTTCAATAGTTCTTTCGCTTAATTGTCTCAAGGTGAATACGGCATCGTCCCTGTCTTTACTGAATCAAAATCGCGTTTTGCTCACATGTGGTTCAGAAGTTTGCTTGTTCGTTGTTTAAGTATTCTCTCACACATTTTCCCAGTGTGGTTTAGTAGTGATGTGTCTATTTATGTGTCACACTTTCTGTCATACCTTTACTCTTCCAGATTGGTACCACTGAAGCTTGCTGCCAGTAGTCAGGTATTCTTCTTTCTTTCCACGGTTTTGTGAAATGTATCTCTAGCTGCAGCAGTCTTCCCACAATGCCTCAATCGATATACCGTCTTTACCTAGCGACTATGTATAAATGTCTCTCTAGCCGCAGGTCTTCCCACAATGCCTCAATCGATATACCGTCTTTACCTAGCGACTATGTATAAATGTCTCTCTAGCTGCAGAAGTCTTCCCACAATGCCTCAATTGATATGTCGTCCATACCTAGCGACTATGTATAAATGTCTCTCTAGCCGCAGGTCTTCCCACAATGCCTCAATCGATAAACCGTCTTTACCTAGTGACTATGTATAAATGTCTCTCTAGCTGCAGAAGTCTTCCCACAATGCCTCAATTGATATGTCGTCCATACCTAGCGACTATGTATAAATGTCTCTCTAGCTGCAGAAGTCTTCCCACAATGCCTCAATTGATATGTCGTCCATACCTAGCGACTATGTATAAATGTCTCTCTAGCTGCAGGTCTTCCCACACTGCCTCAATCGATATACCGTCTTTACCTAGCGACTATGTATGACGCTATTCTTTCTAGCCCTTCTGAATTCTTTAATAACTATTATCAGGTTCCAGATGATACATCTTTTTTTTGTTCACACGATACTTGGCCATTTGTGACTGTTGAGTTGAACAGTTGGCGGGAATACTTTGTGTATCATTGTCGTATTATATGCTGGTTACAAATTGGGGTTCCGTTTTTGCTGTTATGATTGCGGATGTCAGATTGATACTCTCATGTCTTAACCTCACTGTGTTGATACTTTTATACGTAACGTAACTTGTTTATTCTGGTTTAAAAATCTCCGCAGAGTCAGTATACAACCATATTCTCGTACTACATTGTTCAATTAATAACTTTGCGCATCCAATCTATTCTTGAATGCATTAATTTACCCTGCTTCCACTATGTCCTGTGGCAATGCATTCCAAGTATTCACCATTCTCTGGCTAAAAACAAACAATTTCCTAGTATCTAATCAAATTTGTAGCTGTGATTTCTTGTTCTTGCATACGGCGATTTTTTTTTGAAAACTTGTTATAGTCTAATTTATCCTATCCGTTGATTATATTATAAACCTCAAATTCTTCTCTTTTCTAGAAACTGTAGGTCGGTAATTCTCTTTTCTCATAGCTGGAATTCTGAAATTCTATTTTGTTTTGTCGCTTTTCTTTGTATCCTTTTCAGCATGTTTATATCTCCTCTATGATAAGGACTCCACGCCTGAACATAGTACTGCAATCCCTAACTAATGCTTTATACAGTTTGGCAATCACTTCCTTGCTCCTATGTTTAATATTTCTTTTTATCATATCTGGGGAGGAAGACTAATGTCTGGTCAGGCAAAACATACTGGCCAAGACCTACACCTCGGCTTCCTAGTAGCTCTCCCTGGAAACAGGCTGTTTCATGGCAGCATGGCTAATGAGGTGGGCGATCGACGTGATCGCCGTAGTAGTGAATGACACGCAGATGAAGCCGATCATAGCACAACCGCCTGGAGAAGGGGACGGCGTGGCTTAGTGGTTAAGTGACACGGCTCACAACCGAAGGTGCTGGGTTCGATCCCCATCACAGCACCGACCGTCACCCCAGGGAAGCAAACCCATAGAAAAATGCAGGAGAAAGCAGTCCCGTACATAAAATGTATGCTGACGTCGGATGCACTGGGCCGACAGGCGCAAAATTAAAATCACAATGCAATCCACACGGCCTTTGGGGATTAGAGAAATAAGGCGAACGCAAAAAAAAACAAAACATCTTGCAGTGGGATGACAAACACTGAATCATTGGTATTCGGAACCTACATACATTTTCGCCAAGGCTGTCCTCAATTCATTCAGTTCAATGTTCTTCTGGGATTAGATTGTCGTTACGGCGGACTCTTTAACAGTTAGGCACCATAATTTCTCCATGTTTTTGGTTATGGGCCGTTGCACAATTTCTGCTGCTGTCTTAAGAACCTATATTTTGGTTGGATTTGAAAGTCGTTATGACTGACTCTTTAACAGTTAGCCCCATGATTTCTTCATGTTTTTGGTTATGGGGCGTTGCACAATTTCTGCTGCTGTATTAAGAACCTATATTTTGGTGCTATTAAGTTGCTTGAGAAGTTGCCTGTGGTTCAGGTTACATTTACTTCGTTTCTCTGTCTGATCACCACTCCTTCTCCGCTTCGGATGGCATCAAACAACTTATATTCAAGTGAAATATGACGCGGCCCTCTCACCCCACCCCCACCCTCCGACCCTGCTCTCTCCTAGGTTATGAGAAAGAAGAAAACGAAGAAGACGTTACACTGAAGTTTCTCGTGTACAATTTTAAAACAAACACAATAACAGCGTGATATAATCACACACAATGATTCGTAAATATACGTCAACAATGTGTTACGTTGCTCGCATCTGTTCATGACAGGTCTTTAGATCTAGATCACGACTGCTGGCACTGGAAATAAGAGGGATTTGTTTTTTGCATGAGGACGACTTCCTCGCTGGAAGCTATGGCCTAATTAGAGCCCGTGAATTACGCACGTTCTAGAGGGAGACCCAGCATCTGGGACCAATTTAAGTAGTGGTGGAAAGGGCTTTTCTTTACTTATGTATGTGATTTTAAACAGTGGCTCTGTTGTCTATGTTATGTTGTCGAAAAAATGGCAGACATGACGTGAGAGTGACAAAGGCTATGTGTGGTGTCGAATGCTAGACAGATCACAGGCTATTCATACCAAAATGCAACTCCGCATAGACCCCACACGATGTAATCAAGGCCAGAGAGCTGTGAAGCGATTTAACTATCAAAACTGAATTAGTAGAGCACTCGTAGACAACTTCCCAGGTTATCTGGACTGCCAACTCAAGTGGGAACAGCTTTGTCTGACAATAGTGGAGGAATAATGAGAGACTCAGAAAGATATACTATACTGCTTCAGAGAACATGCAGCATACAGCCCTCAAGAGGACTAACTGTTGAGAATGATGGAGATATTCAGTCTCTGATAGCTTAACAACATTGCTGGTACAGATCCCATCACATTACTCCTCCTCCATAGGGTGGCGTGGGTCAGTGGTTAAGTGACACGGCTCACAACCCAGGGAAGCAAACCCTTAGAAAATGCAGGAGGAAGCAGACCTTTACATAAAATACATGCTGAAGCCGGATGTACTGGGACTACAGGAGCAAAATAAAAACCACAGTGCAACGCACACCGCCTTGGAGATTAGAGAAATAAAGCGAAAACAAATAAAAATTATTTTTAAAAAAATTCCCACCTGCACATCCAAATATTCACCAGGTGTCTAGAACAAGGTCACGAAGATGCGAGATAACTGGTCTTAAGTAACAAAGCAGAATGTTGTTCTTTGTTGACTGCCTATAATGAGAAAGTTGACTCTTTTGTTTGTCTTGGAAGGATGTAGTAGTAGTTTCCCTTATATACCACACGTGCTGATGAAGGTGGAGCATGGTCCTCCATACTGCTGTGCTATGTTTGGCTTCATCTGCGTGATGCTCACTAATACAGGGATCACATCGATCCACATTTCGCCAGTCAGCCTGCTCTATAGACAGTCTGTTTTCTTGCAACGTTACATGAGCATGAGAGAGAGATAGCGGTCTTGGTCAGTATATTGTGCTTGACCGAAGTAACTTATCAGTATCTATGAAATACTGATTTACGTTGACTCAAAGCAATTATTTGATGCCATGAAGGCAATCTATGATTCTCAATCGAGCCACCGTAACCTGCAAAGCATAACAAAGAGGACTACGATGCCATGAAGACAATCTATGATTCTCAATCGAGCCACTGTAACCTTCAAAGCATAACAAAGAGGACTAAAAAGGGTTATCTTTGGATCTAGCAACCTCGCCATGTAAAACGACTTATTTTGAAACCACCACTGTATATGCCCGGATGCAGACTTCCTTGTAAAGTAACCAGCTGTAGTGAGTGTCATATGCTTCACTTGAAGTGAAAAAACGGACTATCAATCATGTGTCTAGCTGTGCAAGCAGGTTTAGAGGGCTCTTGGAAGAAGAAAATAGGCTATCTGTTCCCTTGTCCACGTCGTAAGTTAGCGACTAAAATGGTTTTACATGTGGTTAGCAACATCATCATGTAAAGAGCATGGCTATACAAAAACACCATTGAATGTGGTTTGAAACAGACTGCCTGTGTGATACCATGTACAGAGGTGGCCTGATGCTTTGTAGGGAGCGAATGGAGAAGCATTGTGCTAGCAACGTTATACTTCAAAACCAATTACCACATCACAATCTGGGTCAGATGAGGGAAACTGATGAAAACTCGGCCTCATGTCTTCGTTCGTGTTTCTGGAAACAGGCTGAATCACCGCAGTCAATGAGGTGGGGATCGACAATGTAATCCCGATGCTGATGACCATACTGAGGAGCCTCCATTACACTACAGCCAGGAGGACGCCAGTCCGTCTTCCCAAGTACGTCTTGGGATGTAAGAAGAGTCACTGTAACCCACTAGCAAATATACGTCATCACGAGTTGACTCAGAGCCAGTAGCTTCGAACAACAACAACAACAACAACAACAATAACAACAACAACAATGGCCAGACTGATCTACACGAGTGCTGTGTGTCTGACAGAAGTTCCACTGCAATACGCGAGAGCATGCCACAAGAAGAGACACACATTGAACCCAACCACCCTATGAAGAACACGACTCCCAAGCGATGGATTAGCACATCATGTTATTCCCCACATGACCAGCACGCCGTGTGCGGTGTAGCCTTCCGACTTTGACAGAAAGCTCTAGAAATAAAACCTTATTTGCGAGATTGAACCAAAGTCCGTCGCTCCATTTACTGAAGCACAAGTCCATTTCTGCATTTAGCTTACACTAACTAGCAGTTAAGAAAACTTGATTCGTCATTTGTTGAAGCCGGGATCAAGATGCTGTGCAGTGCATTAGCTGTAGCTGTCAGCGACTCATGGCTGACTGCTAGCGTCAGGGCCAGTGAACCATAGCTGAGCAGCGCATGAGCTGCAGTTGTCAGCGACCCATAGCTGACTGCTAGCGTCAGGGCCAGCGAACCAAAGCTGCCAAGACCCTTCTACACCTCCACGCGGTGATCCTGGATAACAGGCTGCAACATGGCAGACTGGCTGAGGAGAAGGGATCGAAGAGGGAATGCTAAAGCGGTGCTAAAAAAATGACTGATGAAGTCGGATGTGAAGGACCGAAAGGTGCAAATATCGCAGTCAAGCTGTAAACTACGACACAACGCATTCCGTTCTCCGGACTACATCCTTGCTACTTGCAAAGTCCTTTTTAGGGCTTGGCAGTGGGAGATTGAGAACGAACGAACCCAAGCCATTTTTTGAAGCTCAGGTCTAACTTTGCATTTAGCTGTCGTTAACCAGCTTTGAAGAAAGTCTGATTCCAGTTAACTGTTGAAGTTAAGGTTCTACGCTGTAAGGCTGCCAGCACCATGCACAACCTTCTATAGTCGCCTAATACAACATTCAAGGCCGGAAAGTGTTCATTGTCACTTAAATAAAAGGCATTATATCTTTATTGCTTGAGAAATTGTAGAACACAAAGATTAAAAAAACAAGAGGAGAAAAATCGAATAATAATAAGAATGAGAAGAAGATAAAGAAGAAGAAGAAATAGAAGAAGAAGAAGATGGAGGAAAAGAAGGAGGAGAAGGAGAAAAAGAAGAAAAGAAGAGGTGGAATTAGTTAATGCAATTTAACAAAAATGAAATAAACCAGCGAATAGAGTAAAAGGAGGAGAGGACAATAATAACAATAAACAAGAAGTGAAGGACGAAAAAAAGGAGAAGAAACGTAGATGATGAATTTAGTGAAGTGGAAATTAACAGCGAAAGTTTCGCAGAAAAAGAGGAAGAGCAGAAAGAATAATGAGAAAGTAGAAGAAGAAAATTAAGAAGAAGCAGAAGAATACAAAGATGGAGAAGTGGATGGTGAAAGATAAAGAAAAAGAACACATAAAAAACAGTTGAAAACCGAGACGAAACAATGAAGAGTGTACTTACCGTATTTATGTTTTGAAATCCAGAATCCAATTCCTTCAACTCGTGGTTCAAGAATCTTCACAGTCGACAAAGATCTGGTACTGGCCAGGAAACCGAATTCCTCACATGGAAGCAAGTACAGTGAACGTGATTCCTCGCGCAACCTTAGCCCTGGGGATCAAATGGATGAGCTTTAGCAAGTCCTTGCAGTTTTTGCTTTTTGAATTGTGTTCCCTTTATAGCTAACACACACAACAAAAAATGTTTCCTTCAAATATTCAATATTCTATTTATCGTTTGCAAGTAATTTTTTCCATTTTTGCATTGATAATTGTGTCTAGTTTTCTCGCTGGAATGAAACGTTTTATTGTGAAAATATCTCGCTTTTCTTTTCATCGCTTTCAGTAATTGTTCTCTTTTTCCCATTTTTGGGATTTATAATTGTGTTTCCCTGTCTTGTGTTTAAGAAGGAAATGTTTCTATCTAATTATTTCATTTTCTTTCTATCGAATTGTTGTGTTTTTCTTTTTGTTTACTAGAATATTCAATTCTGTTGAACTCTTGTTTGTGTAGAATCCTCTTTGCTTTAATATATTTTTCTTCTGTTTGTATGGCGAGGCTGTTAGTCAAGGTGCGTTCAAGTACACTCAGCTGTAAATGGGGATTTGATTAGGCTAGACTTGTGAAAGGTATAGCTGCGTGAAGGAGACTGGACAACTAATCTCACAAACGATGCGATCTTGGTACACATTCTTTTATCTTCTTCTTCTTCTTCTTCTTCTTCTTCTTCTTCTTCTTCTTCTTCTTCTTCTTCTTCTTCTTTTTCAGTTTCTTCTTCTTCTTCTTCTTCTTCTTCTTCTTTTTCAGTTTCTTCTTCTTCTTCTTCTTCTTCTTCTTCTTCTTCTTCTTCTTCTTCTTCTTTTTCAGTTTCTTCTTATGCTTATTTTTCTTCGTTGTCTTCTTCTTCTTCTTCTTCTTCTTCTTCTTCTTCTTCTTCTTTTTCAGTTTCTTCTTATGCTTATTTTTCTTCGTTGTCTTCTTCTTCTTCTTCTTCAACTACGTCTTCTTCCATATCTTCTTCTTCTTCTTCTTCTTTATCTTCTTCTTCTTCTTCAACTACGTCTTCTTCCATATCTTCTTCTTCTTCTTCTTCTTCTTCTTCTTCTTCTTCTTCTTCTTCTTCTTCTTCTTTATCTTCTTCTTCTTCTTCAACTACGTCTTCTTCCATATCTTCTTCTTCTTCTTCTTCTTCTTCTTCTTCTTCTTCTTCTTCTTTATCTTCTTCTTCTTCTTCTTCTTTATCTTCTTCTTCTTCTTCAACTACGTCTTCTTCCATATCTTCTTCTTCTTCTTCTTCTTCTTCTTCTTCTTCTTCTTCTTCTTCTTCTTCTT
Source organism: Ariolimax columbianus (assembly GCA_036924085.1). Classification (NCBI taxonomy): domain Eukaryota; kingdom Metazoa; phylum Mollusca; class Gastropoda; order Stylommatophora; family Arionidae; genus Ariolimax; species Ariolimax columbianus. The sequence continues at coordinate 7,033,594 of JAVGWX010000011.1, read as the reverse complement.
CTTCTTTATCTTCTTCTTCTTCTTCAACTACGTCTTCTTCCATATCTTCTTCTTCTTCTTCTTCTTCTTCTTCTTCTTCTTCTTCTTCTTCTTTATCTTCTTCTTCTTCTTCAACTACGTCTTCTTCCATATTTTCTTCTTCTTCTTCTGCTTCCTCTTCTTCTTTTTCTAATTATTTTTACACTTCTTCCTCTTTTTCTTCTCCTTTTTCTTCATCATCTTCTTTTTTTCTTATTATTATTTACCCTATCCTTAGGGAACAAAGAAAGCTACCGATTTGTAGGAAATATACTGCCCAATACAAAAAGTTTCCGGACCAGGGGTCTTGTTCTGTGTAATAAAACAGAGCATTGTGAGGGGTGTTGCCTGATGCTGACGCACCAGTGGTTTCTTTCTGCACGTTGTCTCTGCCTAGTGCGCATAATGTCAATGGGCTCTGCCTAGTGCGCATAATGTCAATGGGCTCTGCCTAGTGCGCATAATGTCAATGGGCTCTGCCTAGTGCGCATAATGTCAATGGGCTCTGCCTAGTGCGCATAATGTCAATGGTCTCTTCCTAGTGCCCATAATGTCAATGGTCTCTTCCTAGTGCCCATAATTTCAATGGGCTCTGCCTAGTGCCCATAATGTCAATGGTCTCTTCCTAGTGCCCATAATGTCAATGGTCTCTTCCTAGTGTCCATAATTTCAATGGGCTCTGCCTAGTGCCCAAATTGTCAAAGTGAAGACTTTCAAACAAGCTCGGATAAACGGTGTAAGTAACTTTAGTTTTCGCCTCGTCATTTAATTAGTGATCTGCGTCCCTGGCATTGTCCGCGTCAGCTTACATTCAACGATCAACATAGAACTGGTACGGACCAATGGAATCCGACTGTCTAATTAAAACAAAAGCATTTTCAGTACAGACTGAGCACTAGCTGGTATGCGATGCCGTTAAAAGAGTATTCAAACAATCTCTTCATGGGGGCGGATCTTGGCAGTAGTACAACATGCCTCACTGTAGACTGTGAAACCTATTTACGGCTTGGTCGACTGGAAGAAGAAGTCTTGCCATGTAAAAGCCCACGACCCGATCCGTCTGATAAACTCAGCACTAAAATATGGTTTAGATAAAGCGAATGGACATTTGCTCTGAAGGTCTGGAGTGACTAATAAATGATGATTATGATGAAGTAATAGCATAATGAAATAATAACAACTTTAATAATAATAATAATCGAAACAATACTAAAAATAGTAACAATTATAATGAACAGAGTGACGATAATAATAACAATAATATTAATAACAATAATAATAACAATAATAGTAACAATAACAACAATAATAATAATAACCATAATAACAATAAAAATAACAATAATAATAAAAATAAAAATAACAATAATAATAATACCAACAATAATAACAATAGTTGCGATACAATTAACAATAACAATCATAACAATAACCATAATATTAGTAACATCAATAATAATAACAATAAGAACAATAATAATAACAAAAATAATAATACAAATTTAAAAATCCTGCACTAACAATAATATTAATGACAGCTACAATAATAATACATAATACAAATAAGGCGCCAAGTATAAGAGTGACCTTCCCCAGGCCTAGTAAGCCCCAGGCCTAGTTAGCCCCAGGCCTAGTTAGTCACAGGTCTAGTCAACCCCAGGCCTAGTCAGCCTCAGGCCTAATTAGCCACAGGCCTAGTTAGCGGCAGGCCTAGTTAGCCTTAGGCCTAGTTAGCCGCAGGTCTAGTTAGCCACAGGCCAAGTAAGCCGCAGGCTTAGTTAACCCCAGGCCTAGCTAGCCACAGGCCTAGTTAGCCACAGGCCTAGTTAGCCCCAGGCCTAGTTAGTCCCAGGCCTAATTAGCCCCAGGCCTAGTTAGCCCCAGGCCTAGTTAGCCCCAGCCTAGTTAGCCCTAGGCCTAGTTAGTCACAGGCCTAGTTAGCCCCAGGCCTAGTTAGCCCCAGGCCTAGTTAGCCCTAGGCCTAGTTAGCCCTAGGCCTAGTTAGTCACAGGCCTAGTTAGTCACAGGAAGTGTCAAATATCTTCAACGTTCTGCCGAAACCTTCGGTTACCTTGACAAATTTAGCCCTAGGCATAGTTAGCCCCAGGTCTATTCAGCCCCAGGCCTAGTAAGTCACAGGCCTAGATAGCCACAGGCTAGTAAGCCGCAGGCCTAGTTAGCCACATGCCTAGTTAGCCCCAGGCCTAGTTAGTCCCAGGCCTAGTTAGCCACATGCCTAGTTAGCTCCATGCCTAGTTAGCTTCAGGCCTAGTTAGCCCCAGACCTAGTTAGCCTCAGACTTAGTAAGCCCCAGGCCTAGTTATCCCCAGGCCTAGTTAGCCACATGCCTAGTTAGCCCCAGACCTAGTAAGCCCCAGGCCTAGTTAGCCGCAGACCTAGTAAGCCCCAGACCTAGTTAGCCACAGGCCTAGTTAGCCACATGCCTAGTTAGCTCCAGGCCTAGTTAGCCGCAGGCCTAGTTAGCCCCAGACCTAGTTAGCCACAGGCCTAGTTATCCGCAGGCCTAGTTAGCCGCAGGAAGTGTCAAATACCTTCAACGTACTGCCGAAGCCTTCGGTTACCTGGCAACAGACATTGACATACCTGTTTGAACTCCAGGATTCCTAGTATCAGCATGATGGAGACAGACACACATTTGAACGGGGGGGGGGGGGGGGGGACAAACAGTTTAACATTCATACCGACTGTTATCAGTGGTATACGTGGACTGTGACCACGACACATCTACGACAGGTCACAACAGATGACATTAGATGCTCGTGACAAGGGGTTAGGGTTAGGTATTGGATCTACCCATATAGATGACTGTACATTTATCTACATAATTGCAATGGATATGACGATGGATATATTACGTAAGGCGGCATCCATTGAGCAGAGAGTGATCAAGAATGTGATTGCTTTATATGTCAAAAAGGACAGAGTAGACCAAGCAAGGCTTGTTCAATACGGTTAAACACAAATAATTTATATTATAAAATGTTCACACTTGAACAAGTATTTACGATCGAAAATAAAAACACGCAGTCAAGAAGCACATCTCGTGACTCTCAAAATAGGTAAGTGAACATACGAGGGAGTGTTCAAATCAAACCGGGAATTGGGATCAAGATGCTGAGCAGCGCATGAGCTGCAGTGGCCAGCGACCCATAGCTGACTGCTAGCGTCAGGGCAGCGAACCAGAGCTGCCAAGACCCTTCTACACCTCCACGCGGTGATCCTGGATAACAGGCTGCAGCAGGGCAGACTGGCTAAGGAGAAGGGAATGCTAGCCGGTACTCAAAAATGCTTGCTGAAGTAGGATATGTTGGACCGAAAGGTGCAAATATCGCAGTAAAGCTGTAAACTACAACACAACGCATTCCGTTCTCTGGACTACATTCTGCTACTTAAGCCCTTTCAGGGTTTGGTAGTGGGAGATTGAGAACGAACGAAGCCAAGCCAAGCCAAACCAAGCCAAGCCAAGCAAAACCAAGCCAAACCAAGCCAAGCCAAGCCAAGTCAAGCCAAGCCAAGCCAAACCAAACCAAACCAAGCCAAACCAAGCCAAGCCAAGCCAAGTCAAGGCAAGCCAAACCAAGCCAAGCCAAGCCAAGCCAAGCCGGGACTTTTTGCTCTAGTTCTACCTGCATGGGGTATTGTGTACTGGAACTACTATCATTACTGTTAGGTGGCTCACTTGCTATGGGCCAGTCACGTGACAGATAAATAAAAATGACGGACAACCCTGTTAGTGCTTGCATGGAATAGCGTGTTGTGATGACATTTCTTATGGAAGAAGGCGTGAAACCTGCGGAAAGTTACAGAAGACTGCAATCACAAGAAGGTGATAAGACACTCAATCACAATACGGTGATAAGACAATCAATCACAATACGGTGATAAGACACTCAATCACAATACGGTGATAAGACACTCAATCACAATACGGTGATAAGACACTCAATCACAATACGGTGATAAGACACTCAATCACAATACGGTGATAAGACACTCAATCACAATACGGTGATAAGACACTCAATCACAATACGGTGATAAGACACTCAATCACAATACGGTGATAAGACACTCAATCACAATACGGTGATGAGACACTTAGCCGTAGTAAGACATTTGAATGGTGTCAACGTTGTAGAGAAGGCCATACATCCGTGAGTGATGATCCCGTCCTGCTCTTGCAAGATAAAGCTCGACCCCATACGCTCACCGCACTATGTGCCATCCGCAACAACTCAACTTGGAGGTATTGCCACATCCACCTTACAGCCCAGGCCTCACTCCAAGCGATTTGTACATATTTTGACCCCTAACAGAATTCCTGTCAGGTCAGCATTTCAGCACCGATGACGAAGTGAAACAGGCTGTCCTAGATTGGTTCAAACATACTGACAAATCTTTATACGCTGAAGCTTGTCAAGCATTACTTAAACGCTGGGATAAGTTGTTAAACGTTCTAGGAGATTATGTCAACAAATTAATGAATTTTTTTTTAAATATCTCGGTTTGACTTGAACGCCCCTCGCATAAGATGAGATAGATAATGTAGTCAAAGATATAGAAAATAATTATTATCTGTCAAAGAAAATACTATTACATTATTAACTTATAGACGCTAGTTTAGTGTCCCTTACTTTTCAGGACAGTGTAGGAGTACTATTCTTGTTGTAATAGCAAACTAAGCAGGGTTGTGTATGGTACTGGTAGACTCCTCTTTCACAGAAAATACTTTTGCAATTACTACGATACTTTTTAGAGTCAGGGCTGGGCTAACGGTTTAGTAAATGACATCCAACATACAAGCGGTACTAAGGAATAACAACAACTAATAGTAGATATGACTAAGTCGACATGGTCCTGCTGTAATAGGCACGGGTCCAGGGCCTAGGGGAGCCTAGGCTATCTAAGGCTCTACGAATTCTAAAAGTAAGTAGCAAGCCTTTTGTAGAACGTCGCTCTTGCAACCGCTAACCTAGTTGGCCGGTGAGCAGTGTAGTAGGTTGCCATTACTTCCTGTACGCGGAGAAGAGATCGTAGCACGAAAAATACCCAGTGTCTGTCAAACTGGACTGGGCGGAATAAGTACCCAGTACATTGGGGTTGTGAAACGGAGTTCCACCCCTAGGTCGTGATGATTCTGAAGTTCATGCTGCCTCTCTAGGTCATGCTGCCTCTCAAGGTCATGCTGCCTCTCAAGGTCATGCTGCCTCTCAAGGTCATGCTGCCTCTCTAGGTCATGCTGTCTCTCTAGTTCATGCTGCCTCTCTAGTTCATGCTGTCTCTCTAGGTCATGCTGCCTCTCTAGGTCATGCTGTCTCTCTAGGTCATGCTGCCTCCGAAGGTCATGCTGTCTCTCTAGGTCATGCTGCCTCTCTAGGTCATGCTGTCTCTCTAGTTCATGCTGCCTCTCTAGGTCATGCTGTCTCTCTAGGTCATGCTGCCTCCGAAGGTCATGCTGTCTCTCTAGGTCATGCTGCCTCTCTAGGTCATGCTGTCTCTCTAGTTCATGCTGCCTCTCTAGGTCATGCTGTCTCTCTAGGTCATGCTGCCTCCGAAGATCATGCTGTCTCTCTAGGTCATGCTGCCTCTCTAGGTCATGCAGTCTCTCTAGGTCATGCTGCCTCCGAAGGTCATGCTGTCTACCAAAGTCATGCTGCCTCCGAAGGTCATGCTGCCTCTCTAGGTCATGCTTCCTCCATAGGTCATGCTGCCTACCAAGGTCATGCTGCCTCCGAAGGTCATGCTGCCTCCCAAGGTCATGCTGCCTCCCTAGGTCAAGCTGCCACTCTTGGACTCACATGGCTATAGGAATAATGACCTGTATTCTGCTGAACTCCGAAACTCAAAGTCTACAGAGTCGAGACCTCCGATTGAAACATTAAAATACCTCAAGTTTTAGGTATTCTTCGTCTTGACCCAGTCAACTGTACTGTGTTTTAGTATCAGCTTGTCTCAGTCAACTGTACTGTGTTTTAGTATCAGCTTGTCTCAGTCAACTGTACTGTGTTTTAGTATCAGCTTGTCTCAGTCAACTGTACTGTGTTTTAGTATCAGCTTGTCTCAGTCAACTGTACTATGTTTTAGTATCAGCTTGTCCCAGTCAACTGTACTGTGTTTTAGTATCAGCTTGTCTCAGTCAACTGTACTGTGTTTTAGTATCAGCTTGTCTCAGTCAACTGTACTATGTTTTAGTATCAGCTTGTCTCAGTCAACTGTACTGTGTTTTAGTATCAGCTTGTCTCAGTCAACTGTACTATGTTTTAGTATCAGCTTGTTTCAGTCAACAGTACTGAGTTTTAGTATCAGCTTGTCCCAGTCAACTGTACTGTATTTTAGTATCAGCTTGTCTCAGTCAACTGTACTATGTTTTAGTATCAGCTTGTCTTAGTCAACTGTACTGTGTTTTAGTATCAGCGTGTTTCAGTCAACTGTACTGTGTTTTAGTATCAGCTTGTCTCAGTCAACTGTACTATGCTTTAGTATCAGCTTGTCTCAGTGAACTGTACTGTGTTTTAGTATCAGCTTGTCTCAGTCAACTTTACTGTATTTTAGTATCAGCTTGTCTCAGTGAACTGTACTGTGTATTGGAACTAGCTTGTCCCATTCAACTGTAATGTGTTTGTTTTGCAGTGTGTCACTTTACTATTAATACGTAGACTATGAATTATGGGATGAGAAATGAAGTGGTTGAGGGTGGGCTGACTTAGGGGAGAGTCCTCGATCGCTCGGATTTGCTTAGGGCACCAGGTGCAATTAATCCCGCCGTATTCAAAGCCCACATACTCTGATACAGGCTTACTGACAGCCAACCGATGTGATGGTTGACTGCTTCTGATCATGCCACACAACGAAGGATGAGGTTTAAATCAATGGAAGGGATCAAGATGCTGAGCAGCGCGTGAGCTGCAGTGGTCAGTGACTCATAACTGACTGCTAGCGTCAGGGCCAGCGAACCATAGCTGCCAAGACCCTTCTACACCTCTACGTGGTGATCCTGGATAACAGGCTGCAGCAGGGCAGACTGGCTAAGGAGAAGGGATCGAAGAGGGAATGCTAACCCGGTACTCAACAAATGCTTGCTGAAGTAGGATATGTTGGACCGAAAGGTGCAAATATCGCAGTCAAGCTGTAAACTATGACACAACGCATTCCGTTCTCTGGACTACATTCTGCTACTTAAGCCCTTTCAGGATTTGGTAGCGTGAGATTGAGAACGAACGAAGAAGAAGAAGAAGAAAAAATCAATGGAAACCTTTGAGCACCCTGCGGAGCAGCAGTTTTCAACAAATACACGCCATTTTGTTATTCTGTCAAGAACAATCGGTCCCAGCCCTATTCGTGTCTTCTCTTTTCTCATTGTTTGATCAAGCTCTCTTCTCTGTCTGTGTGTCTATAGTGCCTCTACCTCCCCTGCTTTGGAGATTCCAGAACAGCGACTGTCTTTTAATGCTGCTATCTGGTTTTCGATCGATGTGTTCACACATCTGATTGTTCCTCTATGCTTCCTGTTACCTGTCTCTCGTGACATTTTATTACCTCCGTATCAATGTTTTTCTTGTTAACTAATTAACAACTATGTACTGATACTTTCTATTCCAGCTATTTCTGAATTTCGCAACGTTTAATTGTTGCTGTTGCTGTTATTAAAGGAATGCCTAAAATTAGTAGAGCCATTAGTGGTTTACCACTCCTGCCGAATGCGGATGTGTCGGACAGAAAGGTGCAAATATCGCAGCCAAGCTGTAAACTAGCGACACAACGCATTCCGTTTTCCAGAGTACGTCCTGCTACTAGCAAAGCCCTGTTCAGGAGTTGGTAGCAGGAGATTGAGAACGAATACAGCAGCAGAAGAAGAAGAAGAAGAAGAAGAAGATTTATCATGGCGGTATGTTGTAACTATCCTCACATTTCGAGCGTGCTGCTGATGAAGGTAGACAAGGTTCATCCAGGCGGTTGTACTATGCTTAGCTACATCTGCAAGTAGATCTATTACTACAGGAATCACGTCGATCCCTCACTTCGTTAGTCGGGCTGTTATAAAGACAGCCCGTCTCCACGGAGATTGCGAGGAAGCCGAGGTGAGGGTCTTGACCAGTATATTTTGCCTGACCCTGACTAACATGTCCGACCAGTATGTTTGCCTGACCCTGACTAACATGTCCGACCAGTATATTTTGCCTGAACCTGACTAACATGTCCGACCAGTATGTTTTGCCTGACCCTGACTAACATGTCCGACCAGTATATTTTGCCTGAACCTGACTAACATGTCTGACCAGTATATTTTGCCTGAACCTGACTAACATGTCCGACCAGTATGTTTTGCCTGACCCTGACTAGCATGTCTGACCAGTATGTTTTGCCTGACCCTGACTAACATCTCCGACCAGTATGTTTTGCCTGACCAGATGCTAATCTTTCTTCCCCGACGTTTTATAAAGATCCCCGATTATCTCTCTTCCCTCTGTCTACATCTACCGTCTCTTTATCTATTTCTCTCTAAACCTCCACTCTCACACTCATTATGCTTGAGCCTGGATTCCTCCAAAGGGAAGCATGTATCCAAAACTCTAATTTAACGCCCCTAACACGGGACTTGAACCCGAATACTGTACAGTCTCATAACAAAGATTTCTATACGACGATGTTGCTAACCCGACGCACATATAGTATAGTTTCACTATAATGAAAGACTTCCTCCTTGTATTCTTCCTCTCCCTGTCGCTGACACTATCTTCCCCTCTCTACACATTCCATACCACACCCTCGCCTTGCTCAGCACTTGGTGAGATGTCATTATTTATTTGTTTAAGTTAGCTCGGTCGACGCAGATCAGTAATGATCTAACTTATTCATATATAGTCAAACAACATAGATCACTTGGTTCTAAGCGTGTACCCCTGTCAGGAAACGCGAATGCGTGAGCAAACATCAGATGCAGGCGAGCGCACGTGCAAGTTAGAGCCAGGTTGGGTTGGGGGGGGGGGGGGGATTGGGGCTACGAGTTGAGGTCATGTGGAGTCAACAAGCTGAGGCTTAGTTTAGAGCGACATCAGCAAGAGGCGACTGTCAAGAAATGATGCTAGCGATTCTATTAAAGAGAGAGAGAGAAAGAGAGAGAAAGAAAAAGAGAGGGGAAGATGAAGTGAGAGGCAGATGAGAGAGTGGGAGGGAGATTAAGTGAGAGAGTGAATGAGAGAAAGTGTGAGAGAGGGAGAGAGAGAGTAGGTGGGACAGAGTCAGAGAGTTAGTGACAGAGGGAGAGTGTAAGAAATATAGAGTAAGAGTGTGAGTGAGTGAGAGGGGCAGATTGAGTTAGTCAGAAAGTGAGAGTGGGAAATAGAAAGTACGAAAGAGAGAAAAGTCGTTGAGAGAGAGAGAAAGAGAGAGAGAGAGAAAGTGAGAGAAACAGAGAGAAGGAGAAAGGGAGAGAGAGAGCACATGAAAACAAAAACAACACGAATCAGTGCGAGAATGAGAGAAAATAGGGAGAAAAAAATTGCAGAATGAGAGTGAGAAAAGCAAAGAAAGACGAAGAGGGCTAGAGAGAGAATGTGAGAAATAGAGAAAGAGAAAGTGAGGGACAGCAGAAGAAAAAGAGGGACAGAAGAAGAAAAAGAGGGAAAGACGGAGAAAGAGAGGGACAGAAGAAGAAGCTAAAGGAGAAAGAGAAGGACAGAAGGAGAAAGAGAAGGGCTGAATGAGAAACAGAGGGACAGAAGGAGAAAGAGAGGGACAGAAGGAGAAAGAGAGGGACAGACGGAGAATGAGAGTGACAGACGGAGAAAGAGAGTGACAGACGGAGAAAGAGAGTGACAGAAGGAGAAAGAGAGTGACAGACGGAGTAGGAGAGGGACAGAAGGAGAAAGAGCTGTGGAATTAAGGGGGTTTAGAAAGAAACATCAAGAGGAAGGTATAATGAGAGATAATGCGATAACCAGTTCAAGAAAGAGAGAAAGATAGAGATAGAGAATGGACGTATGAGAAAAAGAGAGAATGGCAGATAAAGCGAATATGAAAGAAAAATAATACTTTAAAGATTGGAACTGTTTTGGCTTCTAAACGTTGGTTCTAATTGTTTTTATAGGGTGGGGTTGAGGATTGACTCTCAACATCAGGTAGCATCTCCTTTGTAGAACGTCGCTCCCATCACAGTCTGTCTGAAAGAAACTCGTTCTCTTGCCAAAACTCCAGCTTCCGCCACTGTCCTACTCAGGTATTCCTGGATATCTTGGTGCCATCGTCTTCTTGGTCTACCCCTTCCTCTTTTGCCTGGCACCATACCTTCCATCACCGTCCTCTCAAGACCGTTGTGTCTCTTGATGTGACCAAAGTATTTGTATTTTCTAGCCAAAATGGAATTGATAAACCAGTTCTCCTCTATGCTCAGCTCTTGCCGAATGTCTACATTTGTTCTTTTCTCTGTCCAGGGTATTCTGAGGATCTTTCTGTAAATTTTTGACTCGAAGGATTGGATTATTTGTCTAGAAGTTTTGGTAATCGTCCATGCTTCACAGCCGTAAGCTGCCACAGGAAAAACACAGGATCTCAAGATTTTTACTTTTATCATTTTGTTGGTGCCCTGCCATAATTTCTTCAGGCTGTTCAGTCTCTGCATTGCCATAGCTAGTCTTCTTCTGATTTCTTTCGAGCAGTCACCATTTTTGTCAATTCTGGAGCCCAGATATTCAAAATGTGTGACCTGATCTATTTCCTCACCACCCACTGTAAATGTTCGCTGACATTGTGTTTTATCGGTGGTCATTATCTTTGTTTTGTTTATGTTTATGAACATATTTTGATCTTTACTGTGTCCATTAACGGCTGAAAGTAGCTGCTCTAGCCCTTTCGCACTTCTTGATAGTATCACTGTGTCATCTGCGTATCTTAACTCTGGAATCTCGTACCCTCCAATCGTGAATGGGTCAAAATCTGTTCAAAATCTGTGGAGAATCATGAAGGAAATGGGGTTTTCTTTGCATATAGTCCATCTCATTGAAACATTATACCAAGATCAACAAGCCACTGTCCGAGTATCTGGGCAAACATCAGATTGGTTTGCAGTACAAAAGGGAGTCCGACAGGGATGTATCCTCTCACCTTATCTGCACAACACATATGCGGAATTTATAATGAGAAATGTACGAGAAGATGAGAATATTGAAAGTTTCGACCCATTTACGATTGAACTCTCAACACCAACTAAATGCTCCCATGGCGTGCGTCTCATATACCCTCTGACAAGAAAGTCGAACTCTTGGCCTTCGCGCGGCAGAACTGTTTTTACTAACAGAAGAAGGGCGGAGGGCGAGCCACTGGCGCCTTAAAACCAGTAGTTTCGGGCAGATGGGGCTCGAAAGCCTAGGAAGGAAGCTTATCTAGGAGAAGGAAAACAGTGATTTCCAACCATCTGAGGCCTTGCAGAGAAGATACTGGAGTGTCTTGTCGGGTTTTGAAAGATATGGCTGTGCAACCTGTTTTCTGATCATTCTGAAAGTTGGCCAGCAGGCTACCAAACCTGACAACAGACGATGTGCGAAGGAGCACACGCAAGAGGATACAATGCCTTATCCTAGAGTAAGGAAGAACAACCTCAGCTGAGTGTTGTGGCAGGGCAGACCACGTCTTTAGCCTTGGTTAACGGCTGGTCTAGAAGTGAAGCCCTGACAGGCGAACAAGTAGAGCATTGCTCTGGTGATCCGGCAGCTTCTGCAGCTTGTCTTGTTCCAAGGGTATTGGTATCACCTTTCCCTTGGAGTAAACAAGGCAGACCGAGAGATGGACCATTCTGCATGGGCAACACATGGTCTCTATATTTCTGACAGGCGTTATGCTAATAGCACAACTACTATTGGTCTGACCAGACGAAAAGAGCCAATGATGATGAACCTTGGCTTTGACATAACCTCTGTGATACATAATGCCCCATATCCTGGTCACAAATATTATCTCTAGCTACACAATTAAAGATTATCGTGTCTGTTCTGGGTGTCGCAGAAAACACTTTTTCAGGCCGCATGTGACTCTCAAGTCTCCAGTTTGGGACCCTTAATCTAGGCTGTTTAGTCACTCATTCAAAGTAGCGTCCATCCAGACAATTCAAAACATGTTGAAATCGGACGTTCGTTCAACATGAAGGGTGTCTGTGAAAATTTGGTACAAGTATGTAAAATCAGGGAGCTACAGGAACCAGAAAACCCGATTCCTTCTTGGAATTAGATGGAGGGACAGAGTGACAAATGCAGATATGCACTCTCGCACCGGTCTCCCAAGCATGCACACTCTTCTTAGACAGCTAAGCTAAGACCACGATGGCTTGGACATGCTTGTCGCATGGAAGATGGTCGCATTCCCAAAGATATCCAGTATGGACAGTTAGCGGATGGCAACAACAACAAAAGAAAACAGTTGACCGACCACAGTAGAGGTTGAAAGATGTGTGTAAGCGGAATATGAAGCCACATTTCCGCCTCAACCCAAGACCACTTAAGTGCGAAGCCAGTGCGCTACGCTACCACGGCGCTACGCGGCTCCCCAAGTTGAAAGGTAACCTAAAGAGAGCTGTGATCTTGTACAATAAAGTTACAGACACATTCTCCCCGAAGGCAGTATCGTTCATGTGACCACCTTTACTTTGCACACGTGGGATAGACCCTCATCATGTTTTAGTGATTTTAAAAAAATACTACTACTGAAGGAACGCAAACAGTGATTTGTTACAAGCTTCCTGTAAGGAACCAGCGACATTAGTGACTCGTAACGGTGAATAGAGCAACAATGGCAAAAAAGAAGGGGCGTCTTAATAAGCCTATTCGGCGTGTGCTTAAACTGGAAGGGGGGGGGGGGGTGAGTTGCTATAGCCGAGAAGAAAGACGCTCGTTTCTTTAGAAACGAATAATCGAATGTGCGAAACAGTGGGTTTCTAATTCCGCAAGTATTAAGTTTCCTCTGATCTAACGAGAGGTAAAATGGCAGGTTAGTTTTTCGGAGACTGACGATAAACTCGGAGATCCCTTGTCGCACGATGTGCACGTAAAAGAACACTTGAAATACTTGGAATCCTGGTTTTCCCACAGGCATGTTGTTAATTTTTGTTGTCAGGTAGCCGAAGTCTATCCGTAGTAAGTATTTCAAACTTACTAGACCCCGGGGAAGATACAAATAATTTTTTCGAAGAGGACAGCTGTTAGGGCAGTAATTGTAAAAGTAACAAAATTGCTTCCTAAAAGTGGCCTGCGCGAAGAACAAAAGGAGACGGCTTTTTCAACACGTAAAGATGCAACAAGCCTGTCTGCACACTCTATAGCAAGTATGTACATACAAGCTAATATGCACTCCGAGAGGTAGAAGAGGAGCTAGTAAGAGAAAGGTTCGAAACAGCTTTTGCAAAATAGGATTTACTCAACTGAACAGAAAAATAGGGGAAGGAACTGCAGAAATATGGTGAGGAGGGGAATTAACCCCGGGCGGCGAACAACACAAAAACGGCCCAAACCGTCATCTGCTCTTGACGTTTTCAGGATTCGGGCTAATACGTTTTCAATCTGCTGTTGTATAATACAGCAGGCCAAACAGACATAACTAACCCAGGTCACAGGGACTAGTCTAATCCCCAATTTGTATTCACTTTTGAAAAAGATGCAGACGACGGAAATCTGCCATTTGCATGTATCTGGCTTAATTGCGACTTGTGTGTGGCATGTTGTGTTTCAGCTTTGACTTTTAGGTATGTAGAAATAGAATTTAATAACAAAATAACCGATAAAGTACATACAAAATCCATGCATGTAAGTCACATTAATTGAAGGAGATATTAGAGATGTAATATTTTGTTATTAACTATAACAGATAGAATCATGGAAGCTTCTGGAAGGACTACAGGGCATTACAAGGATACGTGTATTGGGCATTGTTGCTTAGCCTTTGCATTAGAATACCTACAGGGCATTACAAAGGACATCATGGTTCGCATAAATGATTATATTTAAAGCTAGTCGGCGCTGGCCTGTAGACCTGAAATATGGAGAACGACCAAGGCCATACAACAAGGACTTCAGTCCTTCGCTAATATATGCCTGCGAAAGATAATGGGCATCAAGTGGCAGGACATGGCGAAGAATGAAGACTTATGGGAATGGAACCAACAACAGCCACTGGAACAACAAATTAAGCCAAGAAATTGGGACTGGATAGGATATATGTTACGGAATGCACCATCCAACATAGCCAGACAGGCTCTTACGTGGAATCCTAAGGGAAAGAAAGGGAGAGGTAGCCCCAAAATTGCACGAAGAAAAGAATCTGAGAAGGAACTGAAATTAAATGATTACACCTGGAGAGTAGCAGAAAGACCAGTCCAGGGCCGTGCATGCTGGGTGGATGTTCTCAATGCAGCTATGTTTGGAGGGGAGAGACCGGCTTTGATTGATTAACCATAACAGTAGTATGTGCATTCACCAGTGCTGTTCAACATTTATATTGGAATAATAACAACAGAAACCTGCCGTGCTACCGAATGGGAAATGGAGCGAATTATGCTAAATATCCTTTTGAGATATCACATCCGAAATGGCGACATCCGCCCCCAGAGTCCCGGGATGGTGCCGACTCTGCCTCAATACGAAAGGACAGGCGCATCTGTCATGTCACGGGAAGGTGCCGACTCTGCATCAAACGAAAGGACAGGCGCATCTGTCATGTTGTCTGCATGACTGACGACAGACAGACCAGGATGGTGTCTTTCTGGTGGCGATGCAACTACAACCGCCACGACAACGAGATGGATAGATGATCTGCATTGCGCTCTTGGACCATCATGATACTCCAGCTCGACGGACAGACACGAATTCTAGCAGCTTTTGGCTACATGGCCCGAGGCATCATTGCCTGATTGAATACCAACATTTAAGAATCCAAGTAATCTCCAAGAAAAGCGACAGACCTCAATGTGGGTCAGACTATTTATAGTAACACGCCAGTTGTCGTCTTCTTCTTCTTTTGTCTTTCTTCTTTCTTTTTTCTTCATTCTTTTTTTTTCTTCTTCTTTCTTTTTTCTTCTTTCTTCTTTCCTCTTCTTCTTTTGTCTTTCTTCTTCTTCTTCTTTTTCTTCATCTTCTTCTTCTTCTTCTTCTAATTATTATTTTTCTTCTTTTTCTTTTTCTTCTTCTTCTTCTTCTTCTTCTTTTTATTATGATTATTATTATTCGATCAACTGATTCTATGTTTCTAAACCGGTCGGAATCACAAAGAAGGCTGTGCGTTTCAGGTCTTCCCCGGCTACTCACCCCCCCTACCCCCACACCTCCACCCCCCCCCCCCCCTCCAACTTTTCGAGAATGGCCGCTCCCAGGGGCTAGACTGCCTCTCTTGATGTCTGCATAACTGGGGGCCTTCCTGGAGGACATGTTCTGGTGTTTGCTTGACTGCTCCCCAATCGCACGTGGTGGTGTCTCTGAGACCTATTCTGTGGACAGCGTGCCATGAGTCTGCAATGTCCCGTTCTGAGTCTGAAGATCCTTGTCTGCCCATCTCTGCCAAGTTTGTCTATGCTGTCATTCTCTGGCTTGCATTCTTTGTGCTGGTCTCCTCATTCCATTCTCATGGATCGTTTTATGAGTGTTTTTGCTTCTTTGTAGCTTTGTGAATGGTCAGTCTGCGTGCCGTCACTTCCGGCTCAAGTGTCCTCTCGTTACCATGGATCCCACAGTGGGCCGGAATTCACTTCAGGACTAAATCTGTTTTTTGAGACAGCCGCCCTATGTTATATTTCATTTCATGTGAGAGTCCATCTTGGTTTGAGATAGCTTGGAGTACGCTCCTAGAGTTTGTTAGATTGACAGTTGACAGTGGTTCCCGTCGCTGGCCGACTACTGCCAGAATTTTGAATCTTGTTTTTCACACAGCAAATGTGCAGTCAAGCAGACTGATCTAAGTGCTTCAAGTGATTATGTCAAGATCTGCAGACTGATCTAAGTGCTTCAAGTGATTATGTCAAGATCTGCAGACTGATCTAAGTGCTTCAAGTGATTATGTCAAGATCTGCAGACTGATCTAAGTGCTTCAAGTGATTATGTCAAGATCTGCAGACTGATCTAAGTGCTTCAAGTGATTATGTCAAGATCTGCAGACTGATCTAAGTGCTTCAAGTGATTACGTCAAGATCTGTAGACTGATCTAAGTGCTTCAAGTGATTATGTCAAGATCTGAGTGTCTGAACTGAGTATGAAGGCGTTTATTTGTACTACCTTGGTCAGGGAGCCGCGTAGCGCAGAGGTTAGCGCTCTGGTTTCGCATCTGAGTGGTCCTGGATTCATTCCCCAGTTGATGAAGAAATATTTTTTCAGACCGCAACGGCGCCCGGGTCGACCCAGCCTTAAATGGGTACCGGTTCAGTCCGGGAAGAAAAAGCGGCGTGGGAGAGAAGATGGTTATCGTCCTCATATAGCCGAGCCTTTGAAATGTGAGATCGCTAACACCTCACACCCCTACGGCAGTAATGCAATGGGTTACTTTACTTGACTTGACTTGACTTGACTTTACTTGACTTGACTTTTTACATTGGTCACATAATGACAACTGATAAATAGAGTATTAATACTAACAGACCCACATATTTCTAGCTGACATGTCGTAAGGCGGTTTGTATAGCGGAAAGATAGTGTTGAGATGGTGGCGTCATGACGAATTGCGTCATCAGTAAAATATGGGTCAACTAACTGGGGCAAGCAAGCTTTGAATGCTAAACACCAGCGTCTTTATTACCGTTCTGTTCTGTCCAGAATCGACGTCACTGCACTCGGATAGACTTACAAGGGCCGTCCATAGTAAATAGAATGGCTAAGAGTAAAGATACTAAATGATTCAAGTAGCTCTCTGGTTATACACACTCTGCTGGACCGACGCATGGTTTCAAAATATTACAGTCTTTGCATTGCAGGTTCATCGATTGCGGTGTCTTCATCCAAGAGGCGGTCGCTGGTCAACTATAAAATCTCAACTCTATCCAATGTCAATTTCCCACCCGAGTGCAGAAATACTACTTTTTCATCTCCGCATACCTCAGCATGACCAGAACAGAATCCTGAATCTTCAAACCCACTATGCCCGCCATCCACTCATGCCAGAGACAGCACTTCTGTTTATTTCAGAAGCAAGGATTGAGAGAGAATATTAGGGCACTCCAGAAGTCCCAACTGGCCATCTAAGAGCCAGATTCACTGCCTCGATCCCTATTCTCATACTGAAGTTTGTTGTCAAGTATGCACCGCTCCGCTCAGCTACGACCCTGCCTCCCACTGGTAGAGGAGTCTTAACCGGTTTTGTTTCTGCGCAGTACAACTATCCGTACTTACTTTCTGGGTCGGGCAACCTCACACAATCTTCGCACCAAAATCAGGCCCTATCAGTGCTCTTTCATTTTCCACTAGCAGGTCCTCTACTGTACAGGGTTCCTGCATCCTATGACATATAATCAGGTAATCTGAGTCCTGGACGGCCCCAAGTTCCCAATATCCATTATCTGCAAATCCCCACTTTTTCAGGCTAGACCTATGTCAGGATACACCTGTTCTTCACCTGTTCAGAGATCTCCACGTAGTATATGGCAAATCATGTCTTGGTGCAGGTTCTTCTATGATCTCCCTCCAAACTTCATCGTTCTTTTGGCACCACCTTTGATCTATATCCAAACTTCATCGTTCTGTTGGCGCCACCTTTGATCTCCATCCAAACTTCATCGTTCTGTTGGCGCCACCTTTGATCTCTATCCAAACTTCATCGTTCTGTTGGCGCCACCTTTGATCTCCATCCAAACTTCATCGTTCTGTTGACGCCACCTTTGATCTCCATCCAAACGTCATCGTTCAATTGGCACCACCTTCCTATGCCGTTTCTCTCGGGACTGTTCTGAGAGCTATACAGAGGGTCCCTCTGATCACAGAACTGCTTTTGTCTCATCTTCAGATGTGACGCGTCTTCTAATGTCCAGAACTATCCGTAAATAGGTCTCCTTAAGTATGTATATGCTTGACCTTGTAATATTGTGCGGCTGGGGATGAGCTCGGTCGATTTGTTTTGGCCTGACCTCCTTAGTTACATCCTTCAGACTAGTTGCTCTGGCCTACTTTTTCACTGCTCGCGGACAGGTGTTCTTTGGCATAAGGAAGTAGACGAATGCGACGAAGAAGAAGTACAATACAGAGTTGACGAAACACTAGACTGAGATTAATAATAAAAAGAAATACATACAGAATAGAAGTTAACGAAGAAGATTAAGAAGCAGAAAAAGAGAATGTAGAAGAAAAAGACGCCATTATTTATAAACAAGAGAGGCCAGACGATTGTATCAAGTTATGTGAGGCAATGCAAACGTGTTGTGTTGTTGTTTATTAATGGGTTGGCTCGTGCTATGCATTAAGTGAGTTGGCTAGCGCGCGGTTTCTGCATCAGATGATGTGCACAAATTGGAAGTAGAGTTCCCAGCTCAACATTGCAAGTAAAATCCAAACACCGTCTAAATAGAGCCAAGTACAAAATGTTTGACGATTGCCCCATTACTTTGGCATTGACAAATTAAAATTTACAGCTCTGCAAGGAAGTCAGCAACATTATTTTTATGTTTATTTTCCCCCAAAGCTGGATAATAAAATACATATTTACATCTTTCTTTGGAAATAATTTAGGCATCTGTAAAGAAGCTGTTCAAATTACACACGAATCAAAAGATTAATTGCTAAAAAGAGCAAACAAAAGAAAGCTAGACGAGAAAGGTCGAAAATGGCCAATTCAATGGAATAGCACTAAATAGTTTACAAACAATCATTTTCTCCCACTTAAATAAAAAAGAAAACGCCTATGAAACTTTCTGACTTCAACCAATTAAAAAAAACAGCATATTTCTTGATTCTGGCTTTAAAAAATCCAAGTCGGCAACTCGTGCTAGGAAGGTAATGGCGGATGTAACCATTATCAACAATATCTTGTCGTCTGCAGCGAGTTACTCCTCGCTAGGCGAGTCATCTCTTCTTTACGTGCAGTGCCGACATGCATACGCGATACAGGTTGTACACAGCTCCGGTCTCTAACATTGTGTATCAATTCTCTTGTTGACGTCGTTTCCTGCCAAGATGTTAGCCAGTCCTGTATATTTCCACGCCGTTACAATTTGCTGTTCCTCTCGGAAACGTGCCTGGTGAAACGGCATAGCCTAGCCCTCGCTTTCTGATACAACCTTCACATTTCTCATAAATGCATCTCTTGATATCAACCTCTGTTCCCCCCCCCCCCCCCTTAAGTGCATGCTTTTGTATGCATATCTGCGTACTGTTATGTTTTGTTAAGATTCTACGTCACTGCACTCTAGGCAAACTCATAGGTGTTCAGTCTCATTGAAGAAATGGTGAAGTGGGTATTTGCGTCTTAATTCAAGCCAAACAGAGTTCCCTGGGTTTCCATTGTACGTCACATGGCATTCCATTTTGGGATAAGGAGTGGACAGGTCGATATCATTTTATTTTAAATAATTAAGAAAAGGCTTAGATAAAGAAAGAAGTATAGACAAGATGGTTATTCAGTTTTGCGAGGGGCTAGGCTTATGGCTGTAGTTAGGTTTATGGTTAGGTTTAGGGTTAGGTTTAGGTTTAGGGTTAGGTTTAGGGTTATGGTTAGGTTTAGGGTTAGGGTTAGGGTTAGGTTTAGGGTTAGGTTTAGGGTTATGGTTAGGTTTAGGGTTAGGTTTAGGGTTAGGTTTAGGGTTATGGTTAGGTTTAGGTTTAGGGTTAGGGTTAGGGTTAGGTTTAGGGTTATGGTTAGGTTTAGGGTTAGTGTTAGGGTTCAGAGACATAGTTGTTATTAGATGGTCTGACAGCATGGAGAATGTAATGCTACTGTAGAAACTGGGTGATGGACCAACGTTAACAGATTCAAGAAAATCTCGCAGAATAGTATCGCAGAATGTTTGACACCATCAACAGTTAAAAATGAACTATTCTTTGCCGGCATTAACTCAAATTCAATGCTAAAAATGTATTTCTTTTGTTTTGGGGAGACTGGCATGTCTTTTTTATTTAAAACCCGAGTACTGCGAAGTGCGTGTATGCATTTGGTTCCTGTAGCTCGCTGGTTGCACACACCCATCTGTACTCTCAAGTGTCTCTACCTACTTGACCCGTCCATGCAGCCTGTGTTGCGGTTTATAAAATACAGTGTCGTAGCTCGAGTTAGGGTCATCCATCAACTTTTTAATGCCCCTCCCTCCCCCACTAAACCTATACAAGAATGTATGGTGCTCGATACCAGGATGTCAGCTCTTTCATTCATGCAAACTACTGTACGAGCAGGGCAGGTAGCTCTCACAAGTCTCTCAGTGCTTTATGCATCTGTTATTGACATAAACTCATGGCATACCCAAGTCAAAATGGCAAATGAGCAAGCGATAGACAGAGAAAAAGGTACAAGGGGATACTTAAGAGACGGGGACTGAGTGGTCTAAAAGTAAGACGTCGGCCTAGGTTGTTGGAGGTCGTGGGTTTCAATCACTGTGGAGATTGAATTTTTTTCACGTCGACCTTCTGGTATTTCCCAGAATCTCTAGCTAGTAGAGTTCAGACGCCCGTTTTCAGTGTACCGCACGTTAAAATCCAACGGCAGTTTGAAACCGAAAATGCAAAATTCAAAATTATTTTTAAAATCTACCAAATCTATTACGGGATCCTCGCCCCAGCTACGGAGTTCAGTCCATTGTGCTGAGATTCTTCCAAAATATGGAGAGGAATAGAGCACTTAAACCGTTTACAATGACGTTGATTCTACGACCTAACTAAACTAAACTAAACTAAACTAAACTAAACTAAATTTAACTTAACTAAACTAAACTAAACTAAACTTAACTAAACTAAACTAAACTAAACTTAACTAAACTAAACTAAACTAAACTAAACTTAACTAAACTAAACTAAACTAAACTAAACTAAACTAAATTTAACTTAACTAAACTAAACTAAACTTAACTAAACTAAACTAAACTTAAGATACCACTGATCCAGTGTGGGATTAACCATGATAACTGTACAAGAATGGCCCTGAATGGACCAAACTGGAGCAGCACTACTGTGGAGGGTGTTCAGAGACATTAGGTGTCAAGAATAAATTAGACTATCCAGAGACGGGCGCTTCGCACGTAAGCTCACACCATCACAACCTCCACCGCGGTGGTAGGGTGTGTCCTATTTTCTTGTAGTAGACAGCAGACAATTCAGTGCCCGGATTGGCTTGTTTAGCTATCTCCCAATTAATGCAAACGGTGAATGTTGACAAGGCATCGATTACAATGGACGAATAAAACAAGTCAGACCTTCTGTCCTTTTCGAGCAAGTGCTGAGAGCTCAGCACAATGACCGCGGTAAATGAAAAGGTACCAGATAGCCACATCAGAGCCGAAGTCGGTGCCTCAATCTCTATTCTCATACTGGAGTCTGTTGCCAGGAGTGTACAGCTTCGCTCAGTACCAGATAGCCACATCAGAGTCGAAGTCGGTGCCTCAATCACTATTCTCATACTGGAGTCTGTTGCCAGGAGTGTACAGCTTCGCTCAGTACCAGATAGCCACATCATAGCCGAAGTCGGTGCCTCAATCTCTATTCTCATACTGGAGTCTGTTGCCAGGAGTGTACAGCTTCGCTCAGTACCAGATAGCCACATCAGAGTCGAAGTCGGTGCCTCAATCTCTTTTCTCAGACTGGAGTCTGTTGCCAGGAGTGTACAGCGTCGCTCAGTACCAGATAGCCACATCAGAGTCGAAGTCGGTGCCTCAATCTCTTTTCTCAGACTGGAGTCTGTTGCCAGGAGTGTACAGCTTCGCTCAGTACCAGATAGCCACATCATAGCCGAAGTCGGTGCCTCAATCTCTATTCTCATTCTGGAGTCTGTTGCCAGGAGTGTACAGCTTCGCTCAGTACCAGATAGCCACATCAGAGTCGAAGTCGGTGCCTCAATCTCTATTCTCATACTGGAGTCTGTTGCCAGGAGTGTACAGCTTCGCTCAGTACCAGATAGCCACATCATAGCCGAAGTCGGTGCCTCAATCTCTATTGTCATACTGGAGTCTGTTGCCAGGAGTGTACAGCTTCGCTCAGTACCAGATAGCCACATCAGAGTCGAAGTCGGTGCCTCAATCTCTTTTCTCAGACTGGAGTCTGTTGCCAGGAGTGTACAGCGTCGCTCAGTACCAGATAGCCACATCAGAGTCGAAGTCGGTGCCTCAATCTCTTTTGTCAGACTGGAGTCTGTTGCCAGGAGTGTACAGCTTCGCTCAGTACCAGATAGCCACATCAGAGTCGAAGTCGGTGCCTCAATCTCTATTCTCATACTGGAGTCTGTTGCCAGGAGTGTACAGCTTCGCTCAGTACCAGATAGCCACATCAGAGTCGAAGTCGGTGCCTCAATCTCTATTCTCATACTGGAGTCTGTTGCCAGGAGTGTACAGCTTCGCTCAGTACCAGATAGCCAAATCAGAGTCGAAGTCGGTGCCTCAATCTCTTTTCTCAGACTGGAGTCTGTTGCCAGGAGTGTACAGCTTCGCTCAGTACCAGATAGCCACATCAGAGTCGAAGTCGGTGCCTCAATCTCTATTCTCATACTGGAGTTTGTTGCCAGGAGTGTACAGCTTCGCTCAGTACCAGATAGCCACATCAGAGTCGAAGTCGCTGCCTCAATGTCTATTCTCATACTGGAGTCTGTTGTCAAGAATGCCCAGCCGCGCTTCGCTACGATCCTACACATCTTACTTTATCATACAGGAAAGATCGACTCTGAATTCTTACACCACATCACCAATCTATTTACGATATTCCTACAAACATTGTGTTATCAGTGCAGGATTGAATATTAACAAAGATAAAAGAATCATCGTACCAACAGCGATTGAATGTCCTTAGAATGTTTGAAGTAAAAAGAATGGAAGGAATCAGAAACGAAGATATGAGAAGACACATAGAAACAACACCAGTGTTAGACCTCATAAGGAGACAGCATACCAAATGGTTCGGTCACGTGGAACGTCAAACACCAGACGGTATTCCTCATTAAGCAATGCTATACAAATACAATAGATACAACGTCAAAGGCCGACCACGCGAAAGATGGATAGCAGAAATAACAGAATCAGTGAAGCTTCTCGGGTACACAGCACATACCAGGACTCGGTCAAAAAACGTCTTCATAATCTGACACTGAGAGGCACAAAGCATATACCAGGACCCGGTAAAAAACATCTTCATAATCTGACACTGAGAGGCACAAAGCACATACCAGGACCCGGTCAAAAAACGTCTTCATAATCTGACACTGAGAGGCACAAAGCACATACCAGGACCCGGTAAAAAACATCTTCATAATCTGACACTGAGAGGCACAAAGCACATACCAGGACACGGTCAAAAAACATCTTCATAATCTGACACTGAGAGGCACAAAGCACATACCAGGACCCGGTCAAGAAACATCTTCATAATCTGACACTGAGAGGCACAAACAGTACAAAAAACGAAAAAGAAGAAGAAAGACGAAGATTGAATAGAGTAACTGAAACAATTTTAACTTATTTTCTTGCAGAAAGCAAAACATATCGGGAAGTTAAAATCGGAAATATGCAAAAACTGCAGTGGGTTTTCCGAATTTAGCCCCACTAAACTGGGTCAATCATTATTTTTAACCATCAATTCACAGAAGATCTGCTCGCCAATCGAATTATACAAAATAAACGATACAGTAGTTTAACAATTAAAAAATTGTTCATTCTCGCACCCCGCCCCTGCTTCTCACTTCCCCACCCCCCTTCTCTCCCGCAGCTCAAGAACATCCCTCCCTCCCAGCTCTCAACAACTCCGTCAATCCATGCCTCTATAATACTATGTCAAATTTTGTCATGAAAAACGAACCAAACTCTTACATTGATGATGCAATAAAAAATGTACTCTCTAATTCCAATGTTCCATGGACAGTGGTCCAAAGGAATACGTTCTGTTTACATTTTGATGTTCCATGAACACCGAGTTTGCTAATTATTAAAGGCCTAAGAAAACAATATGTCTGATTGCAAGTGACGCCTCAATTATCGCAATGAAACTCCGCATTACAATGTGACGTCAGTATTACTCAATGTTGACAACTCGTGCCATTTAGTTGTGAGAGTAATCAAGAATAATTGATGCCATTTTTGGCACTTGCCGGTCAATAAAGATATATCAGGTTTTCCCACTACGACCAAACCTAAAGAATTTAGCTTATAATATTCAAAGAATCAACCAAAATGTTGCAGTTTTGACACGGGCAAAACAATTATGTGACTAAATCTTATTTAAAAAATTTGAAATTGGATCATAGAAGCATAATTGTATTATTATATCATCTTTCATGTCTGATCTTACGCTGTTTATGTGATGTCTTGATAGATTTATATGCGAGAGAGAGAGAGAGAGAGAGAGAGAGAGAGAGAGAGAGAGAGTTTCTATGTGGACGTCGCTTTCCAATTGAAATACCCTCTTTCCCCTATTTCCACAAGTATCCCCGTTTGACACACCCCTTCCTCCTTTCCAGTGGAAGTTGTGTACAGATAACTCTCAAGCAAAAAAGCGATACCTATTAGAAATATAGCAGAAGAAACAGAAATAGATAGATTATTAGGAATTTTAGCACAATTATACTGTATCTAGGGGACGGTGTGGGCAAGTGGATAAGTGACCCGACTCACAACCCGATGGTGCTTGGTACGATCCCTATCACAGCACCGGCCGTTACCCCGGGGAAGCAAATCCTTAGAAAATGCAGGAGGAATCAGATCCTTATATAAAATGCATGCTGAAGTCAAATGCACTAGGCCGACAACGCAAAATAAAAACATAGTGCAACGCACACCGTTTTGGGGAATAGAGAATTAATGCGAAGGCAAAAAAAAAACAACAACAACACAAAAACACCCCCCAAAAAACCAATCTGGAGGCTGCGTGACCTAGGCGCGAAGAGTTCATATCCCAATCCCAACGCACTGGGTTCGATTCACGCTCGTGTCCAGTTTGGCAGGCATGTTTTTTTCTCTCCATTCTCCACGAACGGAAAGTAATGGCAACCTACCGTACTGCACACTTGCAAGAAACGTATCACAGCCAAACAGGTGACGGATGAAAGAAGCGACGTTCTGTAAAGGACATGGTTCTTACTAGCTTATATATTCTATCTACACTGTATCTACAATACACAATAAGTCAGGTAATGACAAATCCAGGCCGCCAGGTAGCCTAGAAATGTTTCCGTCACGCCTACCATTCCAGGACAAGTATCTTATTTACATGCTCAGTTTCCTCTATCGCATGTTACACGCCATCGCCTCCCTACGACTCATTTTTAAGGGACACAATATAAATAGTTTCCCACGTAGTATTCCCCTTCTTCTGGTGACCTTTAAGAACAGACTACCGGCGTCGTGGTACGCAGCAACTGGATAACACAAATAAGGAATATCAGACATTTGTAAGTATTACGAAGCGAATTGAAAAGTTTTGCCTTTAAGGAGATACTTTCTTTTATTTTTCGTGCATATGCCTCTCAGTCTTTGCGCATGGCCCCCCCTGTGACTAGCCTCTCAGACTAGCCTGGGCGCTGGATATGGCGACCCTGGGCTGCCCAAACTGCAGGATCCACCTCTCGCCCTCGCTGGTGTAATCCAAAGGAATGCAAATCATGACAATTTGACACTAGCTCAGCTGTAGGAGCTGCCGGAATTAGTTCGCAATTTTGAAACCATCCGCCTTAGGTGCTACCACTCTGGATTTTCTGTCTGGGTGTACTCCCGTAACCCTACTCTCTCCCGAGGTTTCCACAGTACAATGGAGTCGTTGCCCGCAGATACTAGTTACTCGAGACATCCGATGATATTCTCATCGTCCCAAGGCTAGCTATCACTCTCTGGGACTTGTAGGTTTAAAATCAGAGTTCCTCCTCTCGTAGGTGAATTGCCTGAACAGGCTAACGAGCTTCGTTTACCCGCGTTTTGAGTCAGAGTTTACCTTCTCTTAGATTGGATGCCAACCAAGGCTAATGAACCCAATCTGCCCGACCAGTTATACCGCCGGGTACTCGGTCGCGCCCCACAGCAGGCTCTGTAAGAAACAGGGGGCCCCTCATGAAGATGCTGCTGTGGACACACATATTGTAAGAGAGGCCATTGGAATGGAAACTCCTGAACGGCAAGCTGAACAGTGAATCCAGTGGCGATCTCTACACCTAGAAAGGAGAGACTATATCAGACGCTTCACTTTCATTTAACGCGCGGGACGTCCAGCCCAGACCTCGCTACCCCCCCCCCCATCCCCCAGATTAATTTAATTAATATGCAAGATTTACACATGAGCTATAGATTTTCTAAATGCTTGAAATCTCGATTAGGTGATGTGCCATTATTTTTCCATTTGAGTCCCCATCCTGGTGGTCCACACACACACACTAACGTTGGACAATTTGTTGCATCCCGCCTAATAACAAAATCAGACGTCTTCTCACGAGACAAGGTACGCACAGCCGCTTGCATCTACTCGTGAGTCTCGAAAAGATGTCCTTTGAGGTTTTCCTTCAGTTTAGGAAAGAGGAAGAAGCCATTAGCTGCCAGATCCGTGCGGTAAAAATCGACCACTGTTTGTCGACTCGTCGTCTGGGCGAGCATTGTCCTTGTTGAAGAATCACGCACTTGCCCACACGAACACACAGCGATCGTGATCGAAGTGTCTGCAAAGTTTTCACTAATATAGAATTTATATTTTCAAGAGCAACTCAGAGCATGTTGTACAATCCTAAGACAAACTCTTCATCCAGCATTATCCATGACTCCCACTTAATTTTTTACATGGCTCCTTGATCCTATACAAATATGTCACTCCCTGCACTAAGCTGCCACTCCTCTGGACTGGTCCAGTTTATGCCACAACCCCTATACCAGAAAGTTGTCAGACACGACCGTCCTGATCTCCCCTTTCTAAATAATTATGAACCCAAATTCCCATAATCTTTCATCAGTTCATGTTTTTTTCAAAGGTTGTTCGAGCGGCCGTGTACTCACACTAATTCCTCCACTCAATGTTACCGTTTTTCTTTCATTTTCATTTTCATTTATTTATTCTTTCTTACTTTCTATTACGATTTTGTCCGTTATTTCCAGCCTTTCGTCCCCCCGACCTTCACCTTGATCTACTTGAGTTATTCCTACCAGCACTCCACTGGGAACATCGTTCCGCAAATGTCGCACTTAATGAATTATACTTATAACTGTCTTTCATTAGCATAAGGCCCTATTGGTACGCAGGTTGAGAAGAACATGGTTTTTAGTATATCGTTACAGGGCGCTAAAGAGGGTTGTACATGGAACTAGAAGCCTCATTATGTCCTTGTTAAAAGATACTCGTGCTAGTTCTTTATTTTTGACGATATTTGTGTTGCAGCCGGTTACAGTGGCTCTTCTTATATTCTGAGGGGTGCTCAAGAAGATATACCTATTCTCTTCAGGAAGTAGTGCAAATTGAGGCTTTTCAGTAGGCTCATCGCTGTTGATGTCGGAAGCACGCAAGAACGTGAGGTGAGGTCATGGTCAGAATGGTTTACCTGACCCTGACCTCTTCGCATGCAAGCATACCTTGCAGAGGTTGAAAAACTGTCATGCCCTAATGATCGCCTCAGCGTATTACTCTTGGTAAGGGCATCCAAGGTAGACAGGCCCTTGGAGAGGGCTCAGCCTTAGCGGCCGAGGGGCAGGTTGGGCCTTATATATGTAAATGCAGAACTCAGTAACGAGTGTAATTTTGGAATTTGCTCTTGGATGTACCAAACCCTCCACCCTCCTCCCCCATGGGTTAAAGGCATTCGTCTCATTCTTTGGTATTTGTTCTCAATCAATTATCCCCCTTAATGACAAAGAAACATGCAGACCGACTGACATTACACCTCTGTCCCTTTGTGACATTCTTTGTAACATGGAATGCCAGACATGCCGTCATTACAGATGAGCTGGCAGGCTGATTGAGGAATAATGAGATGGCCGATTCAGATGCGTGTGCTACGTCCCTGGCAGGACGTGACAATCTTGGAACACTGTTACATTGGACTGATTCCCTTCGGGGATGCTCGAAAGATGTATCCATATTCTTCCCGTCGATATCATTATGCCTCTAAGACAACATACTTTATAGGACTCCAATCCTCAGAAGAGGACACCACAGTCCCATCTCCATAAAATTAAAGATTGACAACTCAGCCACGTGTGCATGCAGACAGGCATTCACGACTATATAACATAAACTACAGAGCTGCTATGATATACAGAGAACACCCACTGGTCCAGAGATGCAGCGAAGGAAGAGAAACTTTATAGACCTGTATGTGAACTACAAAAGTCAGTGAAGTTTGCACAAGAGACAACATTGCAGATATAGACACAAAATTTTCAAGCGAACGAAAAAGAAGAAGAAGAAGAAGAAGAAGAAGAAGAAGAAGAAGAAGAAGAATAAGAAGAAGAAGAAGAAACTCCAAATTCAGGAAGACCTGTACTTTCGTTAGGAGGCTTTTGGAATGAACGAAATTATATAGATACAGGACCTACGTTTGGACCTCTGATGACAGAGATAAAAGACCTACGTTTGGACCTCTAATGACAGAGATAAAAGACCTACGTTTGGACCTGTGATGACATAGATAAATGACCCACGTTCGGACCACTGATGACATAGATAAATGACCCATGTCTGGACCTCTGATGACATAGATAAATTAAAAATAGATACATTCTACGTTTCCTGTGTCATTTGTTATGAGCATAGGAATTTGTACCACGGTGATCCTGTGTTAATAAACTGTTGGAGGTCACACTACCGCTGCCTGCGGAATATCTGTTCACGGGAAGGCTATAATCCAGTCGTCTGGATAATGTCTTGCCAATCACCAAAGGTAGCTCAGGACGAGAGAGTGAAGTTTACATATTGTGCAAACCTTACTCACTTCAATCCAAATCCCGCGCGTCACCCATTTCAACTAACATTGCAAAATGAAGAGATTGTCCAACAGCGGAACAGAGATAATGATCTTCATCACACGTGATCACGAAAATCCTAATCATACACGATGAACGAACATCATCATGACACGTGATGAGCGAACATCCTAATCACACACGATGAACGAACATCATTATGACACGTAATCACGAATATCATTATATGTACACACACACCCACACACTAATACCCACCCATACACACCCATACCAACCAGACACACACACACACATAACCACTAGGACGCACACACGCATACCCACCCAGACTCACAGATACACATACAAACCCACCGTGACATACACATGAGTGGCTCGAAAAATCCATGACCTTTCAATAATTTGGTTAAACTCAACCGAAAATGACCCGGTTATTTTGAAATTTGGCGACAAAAGGTTTAGCTACATATTGCGTATTTCAGTTAGTGCTCAAAATGGCCGCCGTCCTCTGCAACACATGCACCAATTCTGGTGCGCAACGTTCTCACTGGTGCGCTAATAGTACGCTGTTTTAGCTCTTCTCGCCCATTCTCTGTATCCGCTCTCCCAACTCATAATAATAAGTTCACTTCTAAGGTCAAAAATTCATGACTCGCTGCTGTTGCACGGCTCCAGACCTCGGCCAGAGCGGAGGGGAAGGGTGGTGCTTGCTGGAGACATGCTGTGCGAGGACTACGTCTTCAGCGCCCCTAGCCGGTCTGGGGAAGACTTTTGGCTCTACGGAGCGACCTGTGAAGCATCATGCAGGCCAGGGTTTCCTGGGCCAGTAGTGTGACATGGCCGGGATCAGGAGAAGTGTTGGAGCAGGAGTGACCACCAGCCGGGATCAGACGAAGTCTTGTAGCAGAAGTAACCACCAGCCGGGATCAGACGAAGTCTTGTAGCAGGAGTAACCACCAGCCGGGATCAGACGAAGTCTTGTAGCAGAAGTAACCACCAGCAGGGATCAGACGAAGTCTTGTAGCAGGAGTAACCACCAGCCGGGATCAGAAGAAGTCTTGTAGCAGGAGTAACCGCCAGCCGGGATCAGACGAAGTCTTGTAGCAGGAGTAACCACCAGCCGGGATCAGAAGAAGTGTTGGAGCAGGAGTAACCACCAGCCGGGATCAGACGAAGTCTTGTAGCAGGAGTAACCACCAGCCGGGATCAGAAGAAGTGTTGGAGCAGGAGTAACCACCAGCCGGGATCAGACAAAGTCTTGTAGCAGGAGTAACCGCCAGCCGGGATCAGAAGAAGTGTTGTAGCAGGAATCGAACGAAAAAAAAACAGGTGCACGACCCAAGACATCCAATGTTTAGACATCAGGTACAGAATTGATGCAGGCCCCAGAGACCGAACATCAGGAGGAACCTGCCCCCGGACATCAACTACCATACACAACATGGAAGTTGCTGAACAGACTTCGAACTGGTGTATCACGTTGCAAGAAGATAATGAAGAAACGGGGATACATAGACGATGATACATGTGACTGCGGCACAATAGAGGACCAGGACCACCTGATGACCTGCCCCAACCTCCAGGAAATATGAAATAGGTGCGACATGATGGAACTAAATGGCAAGGCAATCCATGTCGCTGGATACTGGATGCGTACTGTATGACGTGGTGATTGGACAAGGCAATCCATGTCGCTGGATACTGGATGCGTACTTGGACAGGGGAAGTAAGTAATTAAGCACCACCCCGCATCTTGATACGAATTTTAACAAAATGAATTCCAGTGTGGCCAGGTGAAGAAACTCTAACAGAAACCATTATTGATTATTTAATCACTGAATTTGTTCAAAACAGATGATTGGCAGATATTTTTATTTCTCTGGCTGTAATTTGAGATGCCGAAGAAAATAAAAAAGAAAATTACCCAATTATTGATTACATCTCTTAATAATCGGGTCGTTTTCGTACGAGTTAAACAAATATTTATAGGTCATAGTTTTGTCGACCACATTCTGTGTATATCCTTTCTACATAAATATCTATCTGCTTTCTTAACTTAACATTTTTATACTGCTTTAGAAGACGCTGTAGAGTATATAAACACCCAGTTTCTTTTACATTTCCTTCAACTAAAAACTATGCTCATCCAATTTATTCTAGAATGCATTAAATGACCCTACCTTCACTATTCAATACATTACTAACCTATGATTCGAGAAGGCACAAAAAGCAATCTCAGACAGAGAGGGATGGCGGAGGATTGTGGAGGAGTCAGCAAGGGTGTTGCAATGATTTCGAGAGGTCATGGGATCAACTGAATTGAATAGATTCAAAGCACTCACCTGTGTCTGACTAAAAATAATATTTCCTAATATCTAATCTGGACTTTTCTTTAATTAATTCCTATCGGCGTCCTCTTGTTCTTGTAGGTTGTTGTATTTTGAGAAATTTGGTATAGTCTAATCCGTTCATTTAATTATCTTAAAAGCCTGTATTAAATCACCCCGAATTCTTCTCTTTTCTGGAAACTGTAGGCCGGTTTTTCTGACGCAATTCTGACGTTTTTCTTTGTGTCCTTTCCAGCATGTTTAAATCCCCTCTACGATGAAGACTCCACACCTGTACACAGAACTCCAATCTAGGTCTAACTAATGCTTTATGCAGTTTGATTATCACTTCCTTACTCATATGTTTAATATTTCTTTTTATCATACCTACCTTTGGGGGAAGGCGTGGGCTAGTTGTTAAGTGGCACGGCTCACAAACCGAAGGTGCTGGGTTCGATCCCCATCACATCACAGGCCGTTACCCCAGGGAAGCAAACCCTTAGAAAATGCACGAAAAAGCAGACCCTTACTTAAAATGCATGCCGAAGTCGGATGCACTGGGCCGACAGGCACAACATAAAAATCACAGTGCAACGCACATCGCCTATGGGAAAAGGGAAATAAGGCAGATGCAAAAAAATAATTGAAAAATACCTACCTTTGCATATGTTTTCTTCACTGGCACCTGGACTTGCTCACCCACTTTACCTGTATGATCTATTTTATCCCCAAGGTCACTTTCCTTTTCTATCTTTCTAATATTGTTAACACCCTTTCTGTAATTATGTTCCATATAGGATCATCCCATATGGATGACTAAATTTATCTATAATAAACTCCATTTCCTATCTCAGTTCTGTATTTCTCTTCTCCGTCCTTCAATTTCCGTTTCAAATTGATAAAACAAACGCACAAAAACTATAATTCACTTCTTGATAAGTTTGCCAGTGACGTTGTTAAAATGGCGCCACAGGAAGCCTTGGATTTCTGCTCATCATCCCTGTTATCTCCCCTAGATTCCCAAACGTGTGGGGGTCCGGAGAGGATGAAATCAATGTTACTGTCTTAATGAAGCTGCCGAGGCTGTAACTACGTAACCAGTAACAATCCACCCACATTGTTAACAGTATGTGCAAATGTTACTTGGACACAAACCAATTACCAGCGATCAATCAGGACTAATGATGGGCCGTTTGTTGTCGGCAAGCGTTCACGACGGAAACATGCGGGGGACGTTGATGGCGGAAAAAATTGGCTGACTACTGGAAAATGGAAGCTCATTTGAAATTGCTTGCGCATTTGTCTGCCTGTCTGTTTCTACGTCCTGTCAGTGTGACTGCATTTCTCTAGGCTAAGTCAGTATGTCTCTACGTCTTTTCAGCATGTCTGTATTTCTGGACGCCCTGCCAGTACGTCTGCTTTTCTCTAGGGCAAGTCAGTTTGTCTCCATTTCTCAAGGCCAAGTCAGTTTTCGTCAGGTCGTGTTGTCTGTTATCGATTACGGACTAGGCATCCTCACACTATCAAGAACACAGTGTGAAAGGTTGGACCGCATCCAGAATGAAAGTATGTGCCTGGTTGTGGGCTGCACTAGTGATGCCCCGATTGTGATGATGCGGTACATGTTGGAATTGTTATCGGTGACATACAGACATAAGCTCCCACAATTCAAAGCCTATATGCGTGTCATCACAGACACGCGACACCCTCTGTACAGTAGTATCTCAGACATCTAGGAATCAAGAAACAAGAGAGGTGCATCATGGATGGCACAGGCGGAGACTAAAATCGGACACATCACTCCAGCTGAGACTGTAGCCGAGGGGACAGAATTGGTTCACACTAATGTTTAAAGGATGGAGTAACAGAGAGTCATCATAATCGTAGGCAGAGAATGGAGCAACGGTAGATGAGAGCACGAGGGGAATCAGCTGATAACACGCAGGAGAGTGACGTTGTTATATACACCGACGGATCAGTGCTGCGCAGTGGGACATCACGCTGGGGCTTCTCGGCTAGAGTGATAGGAGAGGTCGTGACTGAGCGCAGTAGGGCATACATGTCAACAGCCTCCAGTATGAGAATGGAGACAGAAGCAGTGACCTTAGCACTGAGATTTATATCTGAGACTTCTATAACAAAGGCAGTCATCGTGACAGACGCGCAAGTCGTACTTTAGAAGGTACAGAAGGGATGGCTTAGGTGCGAGTGGATAGCAGCTGTTAAGGCCTCAAACCTTCA
Organism: Ariolimax columbianus; assembly: GCA_036924085.1. NCBI lineage: Eukaryota > Metazoa > Mollusca > Gastropoda > Stylommatophora > Arionidae > Ariolimax > Ariolimax columbianus. The sequence continues at coordinate 6,999,961 of JAVGWX010000011.1, read as the reverse complement.
GGGGTTGACATGGATATACGGTCCTGCTCATGCTGGGGTTCATGGCAACGAAAGAGCTGATATCATGGCTTCACAAGCTTCCACCATTTGCACATTAGTGATAGATAGAAGTGACATTTTGGAATCAAACAATGATCGCGTGCTGGATGAGCACACCGCAATAGATTAAACAGAAATCCACAGACTGCAAAGTTTCGACATTACCCGAGGTTCGAGCGGAGTATGACGCATTAGATGACAGAGAAGGAGAGTATACAGCCAGCGAGCTACAGGGACCACCACCAACCATATCCTGCGCCATTTGCTGAGAGAGACTGAGCACCTATGGGTATGCCTGAAGTGCAGTGACGTCGATTCTTAGAAACGGAAACAGAAACAGTTCGTCTCCATTTCTGTAGGCCAAGTCAGTTTGTCTGTATTTCTATGCGGCCTGTCCAATCAATCTGTGACTGAGTGTAATGCATTGTATTATATTATACTGCCATGTATGTTTGTATTTATGTATGTATATATATATATATATATATATATATATATATATATATATATATATATATATATATATATATATGGGTTTGTGTGATTATGTGTATCTATGTCTGTTTTTGCATTTGCAGTGTGTCTGTCTGTGTGTTTATGCATGTTCAGTGTGTTTGTGTGTGTGTGTTTGTGCATGTACAGTGTGTTTGTGTGTGTGTTTGTGAGTGTGTGTGTGTGTTAAGCAAAATGAAATAAACAAACAAACAAACGAAAACATGCCTTAGAATATGAAGTTCTAAATTTTGCGATACGTACTTTGTACTTACACACTCAAGAGGAACAACCAATCAAAATGCAAACTAATAAAAAACATAGAAAGAAAGCACAACACGAGAGCTGTGCTATCAAATACGACATGCCAGACTCAAGGGTGACATCTTGCTAAGACGAGAATCGGTACTGTGATCCCCATAATGGTCAGCTTACTGAAGAACACTACGTTGCATTAGAGCCAGGAGGACTCAAGTCTACCTTCTCGAGTACGTGAGGAGAGCCAATGTAACCTACCACCAAAGAAAGTACATATGCCATGTACGAGTGGTATTAGCAACAGGAAGAGGAAGATAGATCAAATAAGACAACATGCTGCTACAGGTGATTCGCTAAGGAGAAGGGATCGAAGAGGGAAGGCTGAACTGGTACCCAGACTGGCTAAGGAGAAGGGATCGAAGAGTGAAGGCTAACCCGATACCAAAAAATGCCTACTGAAGTCAGATGTGTCGGACCATAAGGTGCAAATATCGCAGTGAAGCTGTAAACCACGACACAACGCAGTTCGTTCTCTGGACTACATCCTGCTACTTGCAGAAGCCTTTTCAGAGTTTGGTAGTGGGAGTGAGAGAACGTGCAGGGCTTGGGAGTTAGAGAACGTTCAGGGCTTGGTAGTGGGAGTGAGAGAACGTTCAGGGCTTGGTAGTGGGAGTGAGAGAACGTGCAGGGCTTTGGAGTTAGAGAACGTGCAGGGCTTGGTAGTGGGAGTGAGAGAACGTGCAGGGCTTTGGAGTTAGAGAACGTTCAGGGCTTGGTAGTGGGAGTGAGAGAACGTGCAGGGCTTTGGAGTTAGAGAACGTTCAGGGCTTGGTAGTGGGAGTGAGAGAACGTGCAGGGCTTGGTAGTGGGAATGAGAGAACGTGCAGGGCTTGGGAGTTAGAGAACGTTCAGGGCTTGGTAGTGGGAGTGAGAGAACGTGCAGGGCTTGGTAGTGGGAGTGAGAGAACGTGCAGGGCTTGGTAGTGGGAATGAGAGAACGTGCAGGGCTTGGGAGTTAGAGAACGTTCAGGGCTTGGTAGTGGGAGTGAGAGAACGTGCAGGGCTTGGTAGTGGGAGTGAGAGAACGTGCAGGGCTTGGTAGTGGGAATGAGAGAACGTGCAGGGCTTGGGAGTGAGAGAAAGTTCAGGGCTTGGTAGTGGGAGTGAGAGAAAGTTCAGGGCTTGGTAGTGGGAGTGAGATAACGTTCAAGGCTTGGGAGTGAGAGTGAGATAACGTTCAGGGCTTGGGAGTGAGAGTGAGAGAACGAGCGAGGAAGAGGACACGCATTCATTTGTAGAGACAAATTAGCAAATATTTGACATCAATTTCCAGAAGTTTCCATGTTTGCAAATCGTGAATTTGCGATATATTTTGTAATGCTATTGTTAACTGAATTTAGAACGTGATGTTTCTAATGTCCACTTGTTGCTAGAGCCTATAACACTAAGCAGTAGTGCGTGAAAGCATAAGAATGGCCTGGCAAAAAGATGGATTTATTTATTTTTATTTTCGAAGAAAAAAGAAATTGACATTATATAAATATATAACTCGTTCCATGTTTCGTCTCTTTCGCTCTCCAATATCCCTCCCCATTCGCTCTTTCTCTCTCTCTCTCTCTCTCTCTCTCTCTTTCTCGCGCTCTCTCTCTCTCTCTCCTCAAGATGTTGATAACAGAAGGGCCAAGAGGGAGATAGCCATTCACACGTCGTATCGCTACAACAATGGCCGACGTTGTAAGGTTATCTCCCAAGGGTCGAGTGTACCGAATCTTCATTACACCAGTAAAAAGAACTTGGTGACACGAGTTATCTCATCTGACACAATACACGGCAGGTCATGTGTGCCCTCGTCACTTGGACATGGAATAACACTGTGTGTTGTCTGCGTCTACTTTCCCTGAATAGTCGCTAGATTACCCAAAAGACTTTCTAGGCTGAAGCCTTTGTTTGTGGCGCCATTGGGTGCCCATGCAGAAGTTGAAAGAGATTAGAACATATATTTTTCATTATAATAATAATAGCTATCCATCGTTGTCGATGAGGACAGCCGACGTAATCCTTGTCACAGCTTTTCCTGTTGGGTGTGGGTGTGCATGTGGCTGAACATGCCAATGCGGGAACTAAAACATCTGCTGCATAACGGGCACTGGAGGTTTGTAGAAGGGGATGCTGTCCATCACCGCCGATGCTGCTGCTAATGACATGCTGTCGCATGTCCTTCTACATTACGTCACTCCTTACAATCGCCACCTAATTGACTGTTATGTTTCTTGGCAAGTGTGCGGTACGGTAGATTGCCATTACTTTCCATACGTGGAGGAGCATTCGAGAAAAAAAGCCAGTGGCTGCCAAACTTGACACAAGTGGGAATCGAACCCAGAACGTTGGGATTGTGAAAACCGAGCGAGTTTCACTTCACCCCTAGGCCACGTAGCCTATTTCCATTGCGCACACAAAAATAACATGTTTGCTGTTTACAATAGTATACGTAAGTTTCTTCACCTACTTCTTGTGATCACGTATGTGATACTTTCACCGTCAGGCGAGTTCCCGTGATGAACTCGGAAGTTATTCTTTGAAGCTCCTGTTTATCTTCCTCGTGTGTAGTGTTGAATCGTCTGGACAGTCAATGTATCTATCTTAACTGACAATACAGAGGAAAGTCCTGTAGTACCTGTCCAGCACTTTGTTTGTTTAATCCACATGTAGTGAAACCAAGTACCGACGCGTTTACATGCGTCTGTTCAGTTCGTTGTCCACTGTCCTCTGAAGAAGAATGGTGATCCGTCCCTGTCGGTCAAGTGTTAGATAGCCGTCGTTTGCTTTTTCTCTCTTCTAACACTATTTAGATAGCTAATTGTTTTCTCAAATTATGTTATTTAAATACAAAACTTACTAACATATGGCTTAAAGACATAACGCAAAAACTAGGCAAATTAACATGCCTCATAACCAAGTTCTCAGTTAAAAAACATAATCAGCTTCTTCCTTTGATCGTGCCATATGACAGACAGGCACTAGTAACAGCTTGTTGATATCATTGTACAGATTCCAACAGATGGGAACTCATATGTAACAGTTGGTTATTAATAAATTGCTATTTGAAAAATCACAATTTGTCGTAGTTCAGCTCACGACAGCAGTAGCTCTAACAGAGAAGCTGCCATAATCCTTTGTCAAGGGGAAACCGCCATTAGTTGTGTGAACACCTTGCTATGGCAGGACAACACGCTGAACGTGGTCACGCAAAATCTCTTCTTGATGGCATTGTTGCTAGTCCTAGTTGAGCATGTGTTAGCTTTACGGTGTTTTGATCACCAACCAGTGGCAACCTTTTAGCCACTAAAGTTATTGACCCAGTTTGTCCTGAATTAGCTGAACATAGAGAGAAAACACGATTAGGAAAAGATTAAACTTCTTATCCTATTGATAGTAACACCAACATATATGACTCAGTTACCGAACTAAAAGCCCACACCAGGAAGCCATCACCTTGCCTGGGGGTGGGGTGGGAGGGGGTGGGGTTGCGTGATTCAGTGAACCATTGAGCTATGCCGGCGGGAACATATGTTCCTGGTAGCCCCTCCCCCCCCCCCCCCCCCCCCATGCCGGACAGGTCACTGGAGAGGGGTCAGACTAAGAATGGTAGCAGCCGGGTGATGTTCAAGAGTTGAGGAAGACCAACCCCCATAGGAGAGGAAACTCGAGCGGTTGGAGCTCGCAGCCCAGGAGAGAAGGTAACCAAGGAACATCATCTAGCGAGCCCAAACAAGGATAAGCTTAAAGAGAAACGCATCCCTAGACCCCAACATCTTACCACAAATGGCCCCAGTCAATGGGAAAATGACCTCAAGTCCACTGTGTATCAACGTGCTAATGGACTGCGTGGCTGCTGAGAGAGCAGTTATGAACGTAGGAGTCTGGTGGGCGAGATGGCCGGCACCAGGATCATGGACTCCAAATAGAACATCTCCTGCCTTTTCCCTGACGAGGGGCAACTGTCAGGAGGGACGGTATAACACAACCCCATCAAACCAAATATAAACACGGGATCAAAGAATAACCTGCTGCCACCAGGTCGGTTGGGGACAACCAAAGGCTAGGGGTGAAAACCTGAAGAAAATGCTAGCTGAAAACAGAAGTGTAGGACCAAAAAGTGCAAATGAAACAGCTCGCTGCTGCAAACCACGACACGACGTATCTCATCCACGGATTATCAAGGACCTAGACTACACAGAAAGACACCGTAAGGTACCCGCACAGACAAAGACATGTTTCTCCCACTATGAACACACTGAAACATCTGCCACTCGAATCCTGCAGGTGTAACAATGTGACGATGAAGGTATGTATGTCAAAAAGGAAGCGTTGTCCAGAAGACTATTTGAGGAAGAAATACACGTTACCTGCTAAAAGGAAACACCTTAATCCAAACCACAGATTTTGCATAAGAGGATATGAAACCCACAGACTTGACAGGGATGGGCATAAGGGGTGTGTGCGTATCCTCCAAAATATCAATCCCATCAAAGATGGGAAACAAACGGAGAAGCCGAAACAATAGGGGTGGACATAACATTACCGAATCAGACAATTAGAATTTATAATACATACTGCAAGCCAAAAAAAATCTGACGCTAAAAGCCATGAATATTATGGACCAGGCAACCATAGTTATAGGAGACTTTAACAGCCAGTCTGAGATGTGGGGATACGAACAGACCAACGCAAGGGGACACGAACTAGAGGAAGGAGAGATTGACAACAACCTCTATCTGACCAACCTCTATCTGACCAACCTCTATCTGACCAACCTCCCAGATGACCCTCCCACATTCTATTCAAGGTGATGGACATCAACATCATCTACTGACCTTGCATTTACCACCGGCGACCGGCGACCGAAAATCCACATTCAAAAATAATTCTTGTACCTCTTGCAGAAAGCGACCATAGACCCATCAAACTTACAATAAACCTGGGAAACATTCTATCAGACCACAAGCCATTGCCCAGGAGGAACTATAAGAGAGCAGACTGGCAGAAGTACAAATCTTTACTGCCAGTCCATCAACCCCCATCCACAAGAAAGTAGGCAAGATGGTGACAAAATTCAACCAGTGTCTTCTAAAGGCAGCAATGCAGAACATCCCAAGATGCGCCAGAACAAATTACAAACCGTATTCTTCACCTGAAGTGCAACAGACGGAACTTCAACTAAAAGAGGCAAGAGAAAGAGCAAAAATTGGACAACATCAAGAAAGCAACATCGCACTCAATGCAGCTGCTGCAAGATATAGGAAAACAGTCACCAAGCACGCAGGAAAAGCTGGCAGGAGTATAGGGAAGTTAGCACAGGCCTTGAGTGACGAAAACAGCTACAAGTCAACAATAATAGACCAAATCATAGTCAGGCAGTGGTTAGAAATCTAAAACAAACATCCCAAAATCCCACCATGTAAAAATGCCCAGTACCCCGAGATGGTAGACCCCATAGAGGGAATAGGGAAAAAGGGAACAGACAAATCTTGAAAGGAAATTTATAACAGAGGAATATCTTAGGAGAGTATACCCACCAGAAACATGGACATACGTATATACAGGTGGCTCATCTAACAAAGCCACATTCAATGGAGGTGGAGGGGTCTAATACAGACTAAGGAATGAAGAAGAAAAAACTTGAGTATTAACAACGGGAACATATTCGAATAATTTCCGTGTAGAAGCAGAGGCACTGAAGGCCGCAGCTGAGCTTGTAATCCAAAATAAAGATATCCACCAAGAAAACAGAGTGTTTCTGACTGATGCGACGTCAGAATTACAGCATACCTTTTATCTACGTTTATTTCAACCCCAAAGTCCTTTTGGTTATATTAGAGCGCCTGGCGCTTGAGTTGTCCCACGAACGGGAAGAAAGACAAGTTTATTCTGTAAATCTGTCAAGCATGTCGTAAAAGGCCACTACAGAGAGTTGTGAATGGCGCCGGGTACTTCATCCTGTACCAATTGTGACTTAGAAAATATCGTTCCTTGTTGAGAGGTCCCATCAATGTAGACTGAGATTACAACAAGAGAAAAAAACAACAAAAAGATTTAAAGAATAAATGCAACCAACGATAATCAGAATATGTTGGTGTGCTGTTGTTGTTGTTGTGTTGTTGTTGTTGTGTTGTTGTTGTTGTGTTAGTGTTGTTGTGTTAGTGTTGTATTGTTGTGTGTTATTGTTGTTGTGTTGTTGTTGTGTTGTTGTTGTGTTGTTGTGTTGTTGTTGTTGTGTTGTTGTTGTGTTGTTGTTGTTGTGTTGTTGTTGTGTTGTTGTATTGTTGTGTTGTTGTTGTGTTGTTGTGTTGTTGTTGTGTTGTTGTGTTGTTGTTGTTAAAGACCACAATGAGTAAGCTGACACTTTTGTGCGCATAAACAGGGCGTTACATCTCGGGTTGTAGTAGATTTCCTTACATCCCGAGCGTGCTGATGAAGGTTTTTACTTCTTCATATCTTTCCTTTTTCTACATTCTAACTTTATCTTTACCAGGATTCATACACATCTCAAGGTTACAATACCAGAAGCCTAACCCCCGCTGCCCTTTATTAACCGTGCAACATGTTATTTACATTTGTGTTTCTATAGAGTTTGAAAAAAATTCTTCATAAGCGTCGTCTCTGAAGTGGAGACGGTGGTTAAATAAATATTACAAGCAAGCCAAATGGTAGGGTACGGATGTGTCAAACAGCGAAGGTGACACGGTAAAGGGACGAGTGTGAGCAAACATGGAAGGGTTTAGTCACTTTTGTGTGCCGAGAAATGAAGCACTTTATTCAATTTTCCGTATACGAACAAAGAGCCCAGAACCGAAGCCCGCTTACCATCTGCGGTCCGTGCACCACCTGCGGCCCGTTCACCACTTGCAGCCTGCTAAACAGATGAGGTTTGTACACTACATGTGATTCATGTCACAGAGATTCAGACACAACATTCGCTCGCATACTATATACGCCCCCCCCCCCCCCCCCCCCAAGCAAATGCAGTTCTCTCACTATGTGTGACCCGCATAATACACGTGTTCCTAACTTTACAGGCGTCAGACGGTGAGACACGTTGTAGTACAGACAAGTTCAACAAGAATGTGTCATGATATGAGGACAGAGTGGCCGAGTGGTTAGGGTGCCAGTCTATTAATCACCAGAAATCGTTAAGGGGCTAAGTCTATTATATCCGAACAAAACAATATTTAGCCACACATTACGCGGCAACTGCACAAACAGGCGTCTTGTATTTCTTAGCCGTTTTATTATCACAAGACAAATGGCGAGGCTGCGACGGTACTTGGATTAAGAAAAGGTGTGCAAACCATTTATAGGTAAAGTTATATATTACGTAATGGACATAAAGAGATACAAAGCCGACGTTACGTCATAAAAGTCATCATTATGGATAACAAACAACATAAATATTAGATAACAAATCATAGATGAAGAGGTGCATAGAGATATGTAGACATCATTTTGGTGCTATACATATACCCATATCACAATATGTCCACTCTGCGATTGGCCGCTATTATCTTATAAGGTCTTCACATACGCTTGACCTTCTTCCGGTCAGTCAGTTCCACGTCTTGTTTCCCACATCATGTTAGACGAGTCCACTAACAACACAGCACATACAAACAGCTTAAAAAGCATACAAACAGATTAGAAAATGCCAAAACAGATTAGAAAACCTACAAACATCTTATAAAACTTACAAATAGATTAGAAAACTTAAAAACAGATTTTGAAAGCTAAAAACGGATTTGAAAACTTACAAACAGCTTATAAAAACCTACAAACAGCCTATAGAACCTACAAACAGATAAGAAAACCTTCAAACAGACTATAAAACCTGAAAACTTAAGAAAACCTACAAATAGCTTAGAAAACATACAAGCAGTGCATTTTACCTACACATAGATTAAAAAACATACAAACAGCTTATAGAACGAACAAATAGCTTATAAAAGCTACATAAAACAGCCCTTAAAACCTAGAAACAGCTTATACAACCTGCAAACAGATTATAAAACCTAGAAACAGTTTATACAACCTACAAACAGATTATACAACCTACATTCAGCTTAGCAAATCAACAAACTACTCAACACTCTATTGTCCACTGGGGTGTTTCCATAATGCCATGCGGCCACGATATTATAAAACAAGCCAGTCTGCGGTGCCCGATTGGTTTAGAGACCCCTGCATTATACGCTGAATACGAGCTCTGTATCTTTAACAACGTAAACAGTATTCTGCAAGTGAACGATAGCGTTTCTGGCACGCCACATAATGTGAACAGCAAACACGTTTTAAACCACCAGACCTGAGATCGGTTTTCTCATCAGTTGAGGCGACGTGAACATGTTTTAAGAAAACAATCTGAAACACATACAGGCTTGGCATATCTTGGGGCCTATCTCTTTCATTGTGGCGTATAGTTTGGCAGTTTGGTAAAGTCTATAGCCACGTCTGATGACCTGTATGAAGTCTATCGGATATTTTGGCAGTTTGTTGAAAGCTACTTCTTTACAGACATTACAGTCTAATATACGAAAACAAAGATAAACTGCAAAGTCATATCATTGTACTCTGTGCAGTCTGTGGAAGATATTATATACAGATAATCATATCAAATACGGAAACAGGAGAATAGCACAACACCAGGACCACTTAACTTACGACGTGTGTTAAAATTAAACCGGATCAAACGGCAACAAGTGAACATAAGTACGATGCGCATGATGACGTCAATTCTTGTGTAAACGGCACATACCAACAGTAAAGTTTGCAAAATTTCATTATCCTTTGACTCAGTTTCCTCACCAGACCGCTGAAAACATACAGAATCCGTCCAGAGTTGATCAGCGAGCGGTGATACTGTTCCGAACAGCTGGATGATGTCGACCAGTTGACATTCATGGCTGAATGGTGTCGACCAGTTGATATTCATGGCTGAATTATGTCGACCAGTTGACATTCATGGCTGAATTATGTCGACCAGTTGACATTCATGGCTGAATTATGTCGACCAGTTGACATTCATGGCTGAATTATGTCGACCAGTTGACATTCATTACAGAATGCGGACAGTGTACAAACGTGCGTCGAAGACAACAGCGAAGAAATGGACAACAATGGTTAAAGAAGGACGTGAGTTAACGCAACAACATGTGCCTGGCCTGGTCTCAGAAGATCTTTCGTTAAATCTTTAAACATCCACACTTGCAGTTGTGTAAAGCTGTGGATTACACTGGCAGTTTAGTGAAAGCCAAAGACCACACTGTTAGTTTGGCTTGACTTGGCTTCGTTCGTTCTCAATCTCCCGCTACCAAGCCCTGAAATGGGATTTAACTAGCAGAATGTAGTCCAGAGAACGGAATGCGCTGTGTCGTAGATTACGGTTTGACTGCGATATTTGCATCTTTTGGTCCGACACATCCGGCTTCAGCGGGACACTATTAGTTTGATAAGAACTGCAGATCACACTGGTAGTTTGGGGAAAGCAACTGACCACACTGGTAGTTTAGAGAAAACTACGGACCACACTGGTAGTTTAGGGAAAGCTACGGACCACACTGGTAGTTTAGGGAAAGCTACGGACCACAGTGGTAGTTTAGGGATAACTACGGACCACACTGGTAGTTTAGGGAAAGCTACAGACCACACTGGTAGTTTAGGGATAACTACGGACCACACTGGTAGTTTACGGATAACTACGGACCACACTGGTAGTTTAGGGAAAGCTACGGACCACACTGGTAGTTTAGGGAAAGCTACGGACCACACTGGTAGTTTAGGGAAAGCTACGGACCACACTGGTAGTTTAGGGAAAGCTACGGACCACACTGGTAGTTTAGGGATAACTTCGGACCACACTGGTAGTTTAGAGAAAGCTATGGACCACACTGGTAGTTTAGGGAAAGCTACGGACTAAACTGGTGTTTTAGAGAAAGTTACAGACCACACTGGTAGTTTAGAGAAAGTTACGGATCACACTGGTAGTTTAGAGAAAGTTACAGACCACACTGGTAGTTTAGGGAAAGTTACGGATCACACTGGTAGTGTAGAGAAAGTTACGGATCACACTGGTAGTTTAGGGAAAGTTACGGATCACACTGGTAGTTTAGGGAAAGTTACGGATCAGACTGGTAGTTTAGGGAAAGTTACGGATCACACTGGTAGTTTAGGGAAAGTTACGGATCACACTGGTAGTTTAGGGAAAGTTACGGATCACACTGGTAGTTTAGGGAAAGTTACGGATCACACTGGTAGTTTAGGGAAAGTTACGGATCACACTGGTAGTTTAGGAAAAGCGACTATTGCGACTGCTGAAATAAAATCAAAAGGGAATTGGCTACGGCGGAGCAGAGGCTACACAATTTGAGGAAGCTATGGCAGAATATCAGGAAAGCAACAAAAGTGAAAATTTTGAGAACCTGCAATTTCTGAAAATTTTGAGAACCTGTGTTGATTTGAAAAAAAAGTGGCAGCATACGGCTGCGAAACATGGAAGAACGAAGAGAATCGAATTGTACCAGTGGGAATGTTATAAAAGGGTCCCAAGAATACCATGGCAAACAGATGGTCCTCACAACAGAAGGAAGACCCACATAATTTATCTATTCTTCTTCTTCTTCTTCTTCTGCGTACACAGTCAGACAGTAACCATTATTTTCTCGAAAAAAGCGGCGGTCATCCTGAGACTCTCGCCACTACCATAGAGCTTGTCTTGCAGTTCCACTGGCAATGGCCACATCTGCTCTCTCTGATCCTCGTATGTCGGGCAGTTCTGCAGCAGATGTTCAGTGGTCATTTTACCAGTACCGCACGGGCATTCGTCGGTACACCCTATCTTCAATTTGTTGAAGAGGTGGTACCTCAGTCTGTTGTGGCCAGTGCGAAGTCTGAAGACAACGACCTGCTCTCTTCGGTTCAACTGGTAATAGGCATCGTTTTTGGTGTAACCAGTATGTTCGGTTTCCCATTTGGACATGTACCTGGCTTTGATAAGCCGTTTTGACTCTTCGTACGTCATACTGGTATCTATTTGTGGTAGCCTTGCACCTTGTTTTGCCAGTCTGTCTGCCTCCTCGTTGCCTTGGATGTTGCAGTGTGACGGAACCCACTGTACCACTACCCTTTTTGGTGCGGACTGTTGGCACAGTTTGCAGAGTGCTGCTCTTAAGTCATTAAGCTCAGTGTTTTTCTGGCTTTTTAGCGCTGTGACTACTTCGAGAGCATCTGTCAGCAGGACTATATGGCTCTCATTTTCACTGTGTGTTACCATTTCTTCCACTGCCGCCCTCAGTGCCTCTGCCTCTGCTCTGAAATTGCTCGTGTACTTACCAGTAGCGAATGACAGTGTTATTTTTCTGCCATTTGGTAGGTTCAGGAATGCTCCTGCCCCTCCGTTCTGTGTAGTGTTTGTTACAGAACCGTCGGTGTATGCATGGGTCCAGTCCATGCTTGGGTAGCTTTTCGTTATGAAGCTTAGGGTAGTGTCTCTCCTTTCTTTTTCGGTCTGGCAGTTTTTGTTTGCAATACCTGGTATATTTTCTACCACCTCTGGAAATATATCCTGCCTCCAAGTAGGTTTTCGTACAGTAGTGATGGGTTTTGGTGTTAGTGCGTTTATGGAATCTTCGTGCATCTTTGCTTTGGCTATTTCTGCAAAGTTTCTCCGCTTTAGTTTCCCAGTTCCCAAATTGTTTAGCCTCTGGTGCATTGGATGGTCCGTCAGTCTTCGGAGTTTCTCTGACTGCAGCTGGGCTCTGCAGTCTCTTCTGTCGGTCATGGATTGCAGTTTTGTAATCTTTTCAAGTTCTACAATTGGCGTTGACTTCATGCCACCTGTTATGATTCTCATGGCTTGGTTTTGAAGTTTGTTAACTTTATCGAAGTTCGCCTTCGCTGCTGTTGTCCATGCCGCGATGCCATACTCGAGAACTGGTCTCACTCTTCCAGTGTACAGTTTCTTTAGTATGCCTTCGTCTGCTCCCCAGCTTGTGCCAGCAAGTTTCCTCATGATCGCCATTCTTTCTCTGGCTTTCATTCGGTTTCTCTCAATCTGACTTTTCCATGTCATGCGCCGATCAAATGTGACTCCCAGATAGGTTGGGTTGTCGTTTGGCTGCAGGATTTTGCCATTTAGGCTTAATTTGGTACTTTGGGGTTTTAATGAGAGCGAGAATATTGTGCACGTGGTTTTCTCCTCGTTTATTTTGACCAGCCATGAGTTCGCCCACTCTTCCAGCGATGTTAGGGCCGTTTGCATCCGATTTCTTGCTATGGTGAGATTCTTTTCAGAGGTCCACATAGCCAGATCGTCTGCAAACATTGAGCTATGGACTCTTCTTGGTATATTCTCTGTAATATCGTTTATATATACCAGGAAGAGTGTGGGTGACAGTACTCCCCCTTGGGGTACTCCCTGCTCGAGTGTCACCTTTTTGCTCATCTGCCCTTGTACTTGGACTCTGGCCGTTCTTTGTTTGAGGTAGTGGTTGATCCACTTGTACATCTTCCCACAAACATCACTTCTTCTTAGCTTGACTCCAAGTCCATCCTTCCAGACTTTGTCAAATGCCTTTTCCAGATCCACCCAAACAGCTACTGTGTGTTTCTGTGCCTGGTAGGCATCTTCTATCTCCTGGGCTATGAGGATGACCTGGTCCTCAGTGGATCTGTGCTGTCTAAAGCCGGCTTGCTGTGGAATTAGTATTCGTTTTTCTTCCAGATGCCACATCAGTCTGGTGTTTATCATCCGTTCCATCAGCTTGCCGACACAGCTCAGTAGGCTTATGGGCCTGTATCCATTCGGATCTGTTTTGTCCTTTCCTGTTTTTGGTACTGGTACCAGTATTGCATCTTTCCATGCCTGGGGTACAATACCCCTTTTCCAGCTTTGGTTCAGGACTGATAGTAGTTTTTTCTTCGCTGTTTGGCCCAGCCCCATCAGCATTTCGTTTGTTATCCCGTCTTTTCCGGGAGATTTCCTTCTCTTTAGTGTTCTCATAGCCTCTTCCATTTATTTATCTATTCAATATTTACACTCTTAATTCGCGTGTATTCAGAATATATTTTGTCATCTTTCATAACCTTTCCACTTCTTTCATCCTCGTTGTACACCTCACTACATTGCATCTTCACAATGGTTTGTAAATATAATATGATGAATTGATATTTAAATGAAAAAAATATTATTAAAAATTTTTTTTTTAAAATTAAAATAAACAAATAAAAATATTTAAATATATATATATACATTTAAATCAGAAAAAAAAAATTAATAAAAGGGGTCCGGATCAATTATAAAGGAAAATAAATATACTCATTCCCAAAATGGTCCCAGGAAAACAATTGTGCATATTTTGCCTAGGAAACCCGACGGGGTAAACCAAGGAACACAAGAAAATGAAAATAACAACCAACTACCTACGAAGGAAAACGAGAGAATCATCAAATGGCGAGGAACGAGGTTAGGTACAAACAGATACACACACGTATCCAAGCACTGGTTTATGCGTCTTAATATCGCCCAAATTGACTACGGTCTGGGGTGGAATAGGCGCGCCTCCGCCAGTAGAAACTAGTGAGGCAAACACATAAAGTTGTTAACAAATTAAAAAAATGCCACGAAACAAAAAGAATGCAACCATTTGACAAGAGTTTGACATAGAGGAGAACTGGTTCATACAATCATGACCAGAATATTGAAATGCTTTGGCCACATCAAAAGACAACGGCTTGAGAGAACGGCAATGAAAGGTATGGGGCCGGGAAAAAGAGGCAGAGGCAGACCATAGAGGTGATGGTATCATGATGTCAAGCAATGATTGGGCACGACTCTGAAGCAGACTGTAGATTTGGCAAGATATTAAGTTTCTTTCAGACGGACTGTGATGGGAGTGACGGTATGTGAGGGGAGTGACGGTATGTGATGGGAGTGGCGGTATGTGATGGGAGTGGCGGTATGTGATGGGAGTGGCAGTATGTGATGGGAGTGGCGGTATGTGATGGGAGTGGCGGTATGTGATGGGAGTGGCGGTATGTGATGGGAGTGGCGGTATGTGATGGGAGCGACGGTATGTGATGGGAGTGGCGGTATGTGATGGGAGTGGCGGTATGTGATGGGAGTGACGGTATGTGATGGGAGTGGCGGTATGTGAGGGGAGAGGCGGTATGTGATGGGAGTGGCGTATGTGATGGGAGTGACGGTATGTGATGGGAGTGGCGGTATGTGATGGGAGTGGCGGTATGTGATGGGAGTGGCGGTATGTGATGGGGGTGGCGGTATGTGATGGGAGTGGCAGTATGTGATGGGAGTGGCGGTATGTGATGGGAGTGGCGGTATGTGATGGGAGTGGCGGTATGTGATGGGAGCGACAGTATGTGATATGAGCGACGGTATGTGATGGGAGCGACGTTCTGCAAAAGACATACTGCACGATGATGATTTTGCCTAAACATCTTTTTCCATAAAAAAAATATTTTGAATATATACAATAATAAACATCGGATTAGCAGCAACAAAAATATACGTGTATCGAAATACAAATGCCAACATATTTATCTTAACACATTTGTGATATAGAAATATAAAGTCTTTATGAAGGCGTTAAATGAATGGACAAGTCCAAGCAAGTTTTTGTGCAATTTTTCAGAGCTGTTCGAGGTCATTTAAATGAAAAAGGTCCCATTTTCCTTTCAAAGGTCAGACACACTGAAATATGACCACGGACACCTCTAGCGCTATCCATGGATAAACTTCTATTTAATTATCCGTAATATCTACCCACAAATCCCTGACATCTATCCATGGATCATTGACGTGTATCCATGAATCCCTGACATATATCCATGGATCATTGACGTGTATCCACGAATCCCTGAAATCTATCCACGAATCCTTGACATCAATTCACTAATCCCTGACATCTGTCCACAAATTCCTAACATATGACCGCAAATCCCTGACGTCTGTCAACGAATCCATGACATCTGTTCACGAATCCCTGATATCTGTCAACGAATCCCTGACATCTGTCAACGAATCCCTGACATCTATCCATGA
This sequence comes from Ariolimax columbianus, assembly GCA_036924085.1. Classification (NCBI taxonomy): domain Eukaryota; kingdom Metazoa; phylum Mollusca; class Gastropoda; order Stylommatophora; family Arionidae; genus Ariolimax; species Ariolimax columbianus. Next base: position 6,984,066 of record JAVGWX010000011.1, on the reverse strand, counting down.
TTCCTTGAATCACTGACGTCTGCCAACGAATCCCTGACATCTGTCCATGAATCCTTGACATCTATCCATGATTCCTTGAATCCCTGACGTCTGCCAACGAATCCCTGACATCTGACCAAGAATCCCTGACATCTATTCACGAATCTCTGACATATGTCCATGAATCCCTGACATCTATCCATGATTCCTTGAATCCCTGACGTCTGCCAAGGAATCCCTGACATATGTCCATGAATCCTTGACATCTATCCATGATTCCTTGAATTCATGACGTCTGCCAACGAATACCTGACATCTGACCAAGAATCCCTGACATCTATTCACGAATCCCTGACATCTATTCACGTATCCCTGACAACTATCCATGATTGCTTGAATACCTGACGTCTGTCAACGAATCCCTGAGGTCTATCCATGAATCCCTGACATATGTCCATGAATCCCTGATATATATATATCCCAGCTCGTAGATATCTATCGACGCATTCCTGAAAAACTAAACAGGGAGCCGTGGCGTCTATGAACAAAACTTTGACATAACCGAACCTTTGAAATATATCCACTGATCTCTGATCATAATAAAATCTGAGGCATTACTTTCCGGCGCCCTTCGTATATCCAACGATCCTTGACATACATCCAGTGCTTTCTGACATTCATCCACTGAGCTGTGACATCCATCAACGAATGTCTGCCATTTATCCACTGATCCGTTACGTCCACCAACGAATGTCTGCCATTTATCCACTGATCCGTGACATTCATAAACGAATGTCTGACAGATATCGACGGATCCAAAACATCTATCAACCGACTCAAATAAATATACGCGGATCCATGACATATGTAAAAGTATTCCTGACATCTTTCCACGGATTCATGAAGAATATCTTCGGATCCCTAACAAACATTTACGAATCCATGACATTCCTCCACCGACCTTTCGTCATATATCCACGGAGCTCTGACATGTATCAAATGATCCCCGCTATCTGTCCGATAATCCCTGACATATATCCGTCAACCCCTGACATCTATTAGCTGTTCCTTGACAATACAACCGCCAATCCGTGATATCTGTCAATGGATCCCTGAAATATATTCGCTAGTCCCTAACATATTAAAATATTAACGGATCCCTGAAATCTATCCGCTAATCCCTAACATCTATCAACGGGTACCTGACAATTACTCTCTTATCATTGACATCTACTCTCTTATCATTGATATCTACTCTCTTATCACTAAATATCTACTCTCTTATCACTGAAATCTACTCTCTTACCACTGACATCTACACTCATATCACTGATATCTACTCGCTAGTCCCTGACATCTACTCTCTTACCACTGACATCTACTCTCTTATCATTGATATCTACTCTCTTATCACTGACATCTACTCTCTTATCACTGACATCTACTCTCTTATCACTGACATCTACTCTCTTATCATTGATATCTACTCTCTTATCACTGACATCTACTCTCTTATCACTGAAATCTACTTTCTTATCATTGATATCTACACTCATATCACTGATATCTACTCGCTAGTCCCTGACATCTACTCTTTTATCACTGACATCTACTCTCTTATCACTGACATCTACTCTCTTATCACTGACATCTACTCTCTTATCATTGATATCTACTCTCTTATCACTGACATCTACTCTCTTATCACTGAAATCTACTCTCTTATCACTGATATCTACTCGCTAGTCACTGACATCTACTCGCTAATCCCTGACATATACCCGTTAATCTGACTTATACTCGCTAATCCCTGACATCTATCAACGGATCCCTGAAATATATCTGCTGATCCTTGACACTTACACATTGACCCCTTGAAATCTATTAACGGATCTCTGACTTATATCATAACGGATTCCTGCCATTTATTCACCGATCCCTGTCATCTCTCCGGTGAACCTTGACATCTATTCACTGACCCCTTGAAGCCTAATCTCTGATCTCTGCCATCTAGCCTCAACTCGTTGCCTAGTCACTGTCTCTGTGTTCGCTCTGTGGAAACCAACGTAAGAATCCCTAGTTTAGAACGACATTTCCCCCTCCCCGCGTATAATGTTCCCAGACCTAGTCCTGTTGTTGGCTTTCTAATAGTCACATCTATTACCCCTAAAACATGGCAGTCTCACGCTGGAATGATGAATTCCTTGAACAGGGAATTTAGTTTGAAAATATTTAAAAAAATGGAGGATTGATATCTTTTTTTGGTTAAGGAGGGACGGGGTGGCAGTTTGTCCATTTGGCTGTTCCATTTCTAGGCATTGATGTGCAAGAAATAACTTTACATTATGGAATCGGTGTTGCCTATTCGAGCAGCGTTCACGGTGGATTAATGCACTCGCTTTAAGAAGAAAGTAAGGTCTCGTTTTATGAAATAGCCATTTTTTCCCAGACCATTCAGTCGTGAAATTAGAATTGCAGAGTTTTACGAGAATGTAAAGGAGAGAGAACACAGGGGAGATGTTAGAAGGGGTTAGAACGAATTTTAAAGGATGGTGTGAACCCCGAAGTGATAATGAGCGAATAATAATAGGATGAAAAATGTAAAGAGGAATAAGATCATGAAGACGAAGTAGTATTAGTGGTAGTAGTAGTAGTAGTAGTAGTAGTAGTAGTAGTAGTAGTAGTGGTAGTAGTAGTAGTAGTAGTAGTAGTGGTAGTAGTAGTAGTGGTAGTAGTAGTAGTATTAGTGGTAGTAGTAGTAGTAGTAGTAGTAGTAGTAGTAGGGGTAGTAGTAGTAGTAGTAGTAGTAGTAGTGGTAGTAGTAGTAGTAGTAGTGGTAGTAGTAGTAGTATTAGTGGTAGTAGTAGTAGTAGTAGTAGTAGTAGTAGTGGTAGTAGTAGTAGTATTAGTGGTAGTAGTAGTAGTGGTAGTAGTAGTAGTAGTAGTAGTAGTGGTAGTAGTAGTAGTAGTAGTAGTAGTAGTAGTGGTAGTAGTAGTAGTAGTAGTAGTGGTAGTGGTAGTGGTAGTAGTAGTAATAGTAGTAGTAGTAGTAGTAGTAATAGTAGCAGTAGTAGTATTAGTAGCAGTAATAGTAGTAATAGTAGTAGTGATAGTAGTATTAGTAGAAGCAGTTGTAGTAGTGGTAGTAGTAGAATTATAATACGAATAAGAAGAAGTAGAAGAAGAAGGAAAGAATGAAGAAGAAAAGAAGAAGACGAAGAAGAACATACCTTTAAGAGAACATTTAAAAGCCAGGTCGGTACAACATACATGGAAACTGATTACCCTGTGTAGGTGACAAAGTGTTCAGTGTCAGGAGAAGCTTAAATGACAAAGTGGTTAATCCTCACTATACAGATCCTTATCTGGTGTGAATAGCCAAGGCATACAAATCATGAATTGGTGAGTCCTCTACTTTTAGGGATTTTAAATAACACAGTTATTCCCCATTCGGCCGTCCTTTGGTTGGAATAAATAACAATCGGTAAAAATATGTGTTGGAGAGTATTCTACCATAGGAGTATAGATAACACATATGTTTGTTTCACACTTGACAGTCCCGGGGCCGATTTGAATACCAAGGTAGGTGTACAGACCAATGGGTTGGAGAGCCTTCTATACTAGGTAAATAACTAGGAAAATTAAAAATTAAATTTACGAGATGTTCTCAAAATATTATAAGAAAAAGTAAAACAATAAAAATAATTAATGACTTGACTTGACTTTGTCCAATAATCAATGACTTGATTTGACTTTGTCCTATAATCAATGATTTGAATTTGTACTATAATCAATGGCGTGACTTGAATTTGTCCTTCTATAATCAATAGCTTGACTTGACTTTGACCTATAATTAATGACTTGACTTGAATTTGTCCTTCTAAAATTAATGACTTGACTTGAATTTGTCCTTCTATAATCAATAGCTTGACTTGACTTTGACCTATAATTAATGATTTGACTTGAATTTGTCTTTTTTATTACAGTTTGTGATGTAGAAGTCATTTTGTCTGGTCTGTGAGTTTCATGTCAACATGTTGGGGTAGTCGCAGGGATTGTGCTACAAATAGGCAAACTAGCCAACCTCAGAGGGGCGCAGGATTCAGAGGGGCGCAGGCTTCAGATGGGCACCGGCTTCAGAGGGGTGCATGATTTAGAAGGGCGCAGGATTCAGAGGGGCGCATAGGACGCAAACCTTGAGGGGCGCAGAGTGCAGTCATACGTAACGACAATTCAAGACAATGTGATAAGCTTGATCAAGACCTACTGTAACAATAGAAGAGCAAGAGTCACTATGGATGGCATGCTGAGTAAAAAAAGTGACGTTTTTCCAGCGAATACGTCTGAAATAGTTAGTTTTCATTCCACTTATGCCTTAAACGTCCTTCGAAGGTTAAGTCGTCTGTCCTGCCCCAAGTGTGTTGTGTTGGTCAATGTGAGCCCATGTCGCCACATAGTCACTGTAATGTCATCTATCCACCTTGCTTGCGGCCGCCCCCTTGCTCTGTAGCCAGATCTACCAACGTTGAACGTCATCAGTGGAAGGTAATGAGGGTGCATTCTCATAAGATAACAACCCCAACGTATTTTGTGGCTGGAAATGCACTTTGCACAAGACGTAGTGCCGAACAAATTGGAATGTAGTCGTTGCGCATTATGTCTTTCATGGTAACAGCGATGATCTTCCTTAAACACTTAATTTCCCAGGTCGAAGTTCTGGTCTCAAGCATCTTAAACAGAGGCTATGTTTGGCACTGGTAGCACATAATCAGCATAAATATACTGTTTATCGGTTGCTGCTTTGTGGTCAAACTAAGGTTCAGGTTCCTAAGTAATGGAGATAGCTGACAAGTCACCGCAAATGCGTTGTAACGAGAAAATACTGCCCAAATACTTGAAACTATGGGCCGATTGAAGAGCCAAGCATTTACATTTAACTCTGTTATACTGTACTGTAATTCTGGTTTTCATTCAGGCCCGTCATGTGCTATATGTCTGGTTGGCAAAATGTGGATATATTCGTTCGTGGCTTTTGCTTTGGAGTACTACGCCGGACCAAGTCGCAGGCCCTTCTTCCATATCGTGGAGGTAGACGTCCGGGTAGACGATGATATATGTAGGGTCTCAAAATATCTCTGACACGTTTCTCCATCGATGCAACCTCATTAAATGCCTCGCACAGGACCGCAAAGCGTGGCGTAGAATTACATCAGACGCGCATCTGTTGCTGAAGAAAACCGGGTCTCCGAAGCACAGGGAAAACGCACTTTGCGAAAATATAAAACAACTGACACTCACTTGCACAATTGTGACCTTAAATGCTGCATATCTGGAAGAGGTTTCCGTGCCATAATTCAACTATACAGCCACCTCAGGACTGGGCGATATGGGGCAACACAACATGTCTGACTGCTATTATGTAGGGCGCAGGCACGTCACATTACGTGTCCATCTTGTGTCACGCAAGCGTCGACACGACTTTTGTTGGAGAGTACAAGTGGATCCCGACGGGTACGGTTACCCAACGATAGGTATGTTGTTCATACAGCATAATTGATGAGGACCACTTTGTCAGCATTCACTGTTCGTATGAATTCCAAGATGGCTAATGGAGCCTAGAATTGTGTGTTACACGTAGTACAGTGAAATAAGACACCACCTTGCACCGAGGTTGAATACATGTTCTTGTTCTTCTTCTTCTACGTTCATTCTCAATCTCCTGCTACCAAACACTCAACAGAGCATTGTAAGTAGCCGGTTGTAGTCCGGAGAACGGAATGCGTTGTGTCGCTTGTTTACAGCTTGACTGCGATATTTGCCTTTTTTTGGTCCGACAAATTTGAGCCGATGTGAGGAGCGATGGTCTCTGGATAGCCTCATCTATTCTTGATGCCTCATGTCTCAGGATAGCCTCATCTATTCTTGATGCCTCATGTCTATGGATAGCCTCATCTATTCTTGATGCCTCATGTCTATGGATAGCCTCATCTATTCTTGACACCTCATGTCTCTGGATAGTATCATCTATTCTTGACGCCTCATGTCTCTAGATAGCCTCATCTATTCTTGACGCCTCATGTCTCTAGATAGCCTCATCTATTCTTGACGCCTCATGTCTCTAGACATCCTCTTCTATTCTTGACGCCTCATGTCTCTAGATAGTCTCATCTATTCTTGACGCCTCATGTCTCTAGATAGCCTCATCTATTCTTGACGCCTCATGTCTCTAGATAGCCTCATCTATTATTGACGCATTATGTCTCTAGATAGCCTCATCTATTCTTGACGCCTCATGTCTCTAGATAGCCTCATCTATTATTGACGCCTCATGTCTCTAGATAGCCTCATCTATTCTTGACGCCTCATGTCTCTAGATAGCCTCATCTATTCTTGACGCCTCATGTCTCTAGATAGCGTCATCTATTCTTGACGCCTCATGTCTCTAGACAGCCTCATTTATTCTTGACGCCTCATGTCTCTAGATAGCCTCATCTATTCTTGACGCCTCGTGTCTCTAGATAGCCTCATCTAGTGTTGATGCCTCATGTCTCTAGATAGCGTCATCTATTCTTGACGCCTCATGTCTCTAGACAGCCTCATTTATTCTTGACGCCTCATGTCTCTAGATAGCCTCATCTATTCTTGACGCCTCATGTCTCTAGATAGCCTCATCTATTCTTGACGCCTCATGTCTGTAGACAGCCGCATCTATTCTTGACGCCTCATGTCTCTAGATAGCCTCATCTATTCTTGACGCCTCATGTCATTAGATAGCCTCATCTATTCTTGACGCCTCATGTCTGTGAACACCCCTAGCAATAGCGCTGTGCCAGTCTGTTTGATTGGTGGCGATTCGTTCCCAGTCATCGTGGTTAATACCGCAATGGATCAGTGATCTCTTAAGTGTGTCCTTGTACCGTTCTCGCTATCCACCGCTTGCCCTCTTACCATTTTGCAGTTCACCATAGATGAGCTTTGTTGGTAGACGTTGATCCGACATGCGTACCCCATCGCCAGCCCATTTCAGCTGTTGCACATATCATTGGACATGCCCAATTGCGCTAACACATCTGTATTTGGCACCCTGTCCTGTCATCTAATCCTCAATAGTTTCCGCAAGCAATGTTTGAGTCCTGAACCCTTGCCTATCCCATACATTAGTATGAGGTCTATCAAATGTCGCACTTGTCCTGATTATTCTTCTATTCACTTCACCATCTACATGAATTACATGAGACAGAGTACTGCCAAGGTACTTAGATCTGTTAACATTTTTTAGACAGTGACCACGTACCTTGATTGTAGGTTCTGAATAAGCCACATCTGGAGCCGGTTGATGTAGAACCTCTGTTTTTTGTATTAAATCGATGATGAGGCCAAAGTTTTCACAAGCTGTGACGAACCGATCTATACATTCTTGCATGTCACGATACGTATTTGTATTCAAGGCACAGTCATCCGCATAAAGTAAATCACGTACAGTCACCCTGTCGATTTTGGTTTTGGCCTTGAACCGCCTCAAATTGAACAGCCCACATCAGTGCGGTAGAAAAGTCCAGCTCCAAAGTGACATTCCACAGCATGGCAGAAAACCCCGAAAAGAGCCAGCGCTAGCCACATCCCAGCTTCACAGCGTTAGTAACATTAAAGGGGGTAGAATTGTTTCCCTCATCAATAGGAATGTAGGACAATATGGATATCTCAGGAAGGAGTCATTTATCTAACGATATTCCATGTTTATATAAAAGATTTTCAAGATGGAGTGAAAACCGCCTTAAATACAAATGTTCGCACACACAGATAAACACATATACTTACATAATTACCTACATATACACACACACACACACACACACACACACACACATATATATATATATATATATATATATAAACACATACACACATTACTACTGTATGCATGTATGTAAGTTTTTTAGGAGGAAAGTGAGGTGGGAAAGGTGGAGAAAAGGGGGGGGGGGAAAGAGAGAACGTGTGACAGTTCCAGTTCCATGTGGAGCATACACGTTTAGGACAGTGGAGATTGGGCTGGTGACTGTGTTCGTTAAGAACCAAAAGTTGCCTGAATAGTAGTTAACGGGGCGCAGGTCAAATCCCGGTCGCGTGCGGACCGAAGCGTGAAGTGAGAATTTAGTGCAGCTGGGAAACTTGGCTAGTTTTGGGGGTGGATATCAGTTTCAGCAATTCTGGGGTCAGACCTAAGTGGTACGGGTTTTAGATTGACGGAAGGTATGCGCCCATCAGGCTGCTGCATTTAAAGTGGCAATATCCTATATATATATATATATATTGCAGCCATTGGGATTCTAGATTGGGTGGAACAAAATTAGAGTGATGGCTAACCAGCCAACTGGGGAGGACAACTCGACATCCATGTGTGTTTCATTGAGCCTATTTAAGGCAATGTGGGGATAGATTCGGTAGATTGAGAGAGAGGGAGAGAGAGAGAGAGAGAGAGAGAGAGAGTGTGTGTTTACGGGGTGGATATTCCATCATACGCCTAGATCCTTCACTTATGCTCATTTGTGCGACTGGTGGAGATCCAGTAAACAATAAGAGATAGAGATCTGATTGAGTGAGAAAATTCGTCTCTGTACGAATTGAGTTGATCTAGAAGGCAGTCCGACTGTGCTCCAAAAGGACCATTGCATTTTTGTGTCTGTTGGAAGAATGGTTACGCTTTTACGTTTATAGTGGCTCGATTAAGGATTGAGCGAATCCTACGGAGTGTCATCCAACAGGTACGTGAGTTCGGATAGAGGGGTGCATCACATGAGTCGTCCGAGAACGACATTGATCGATGCAGGTGTAACACAGGCCCCAAATGGGCGTGCCTCAATCACTTGAGAACTGCTAACAATTGTAAGTATCAGAGTAACGTACAGTGCAAAATGGAAAAAAGACCACCCTGGCCACATAAACAAAACGATGCCTACCACCAACTCTCCAGGCGAGACCAGATGATCCTTCTCCGGCTAGGCACAGGTCACAACAGACTGAGATGTCATCTGTGCAACAAGTTCAAGATCGGCACTACCGATTTTTGTGCCTGCGGCACAGCCCCCATGAAAGCAGAACATATTTTGCACTCCTGCCCACTGTATACCGACAAAAGAAGTAGCATTTAGAAATAGCCAGTGTCCTTCCACGAGAAGCTGTACGGACGTGTATTGAGCCTTGAGCCGATTGTTGCCTTTGTTAGAGCCATTCAAGTCGAAGTCTGAAGACGAACGAGGAAGAAGAAAAGAAGAAACCATGTTTGTACGCTTGACAGCCTAAAGCAGCAATCCCGACAGCAACGACAGATCATCCCCAACGTAGACGGCGGAGGACGACAGGAGACGATCTATATAAAACCACTGATTTGTAATACTATTGAATTAGACTAAGTTTAGGATTTATGTTATTTCATATGAGACTTAGAGTCTGAGTTTAAGTAGTTTACAGAAGTAACATCAACAGCTCTTGCTTGTATCTTCTGTGTTCGTTTAGTTTATATTATTATTATTTAGGTCTTTTGGCTTATTGAAATTATTTAACAATTATTCATGAGCATAAATGATATCATTTTGTCTCAATGGTTAGCGATAGTTTTAGTGTATTGTGTGATTGAAGTGTAACGGCTTACAGTCTGTATTGTGAGTCAGAAACTCTTAAGATAACTACTTAGCTAAAGCCGACCCTGCTATATATAAATACTGGTCCGCGAGACCAGGACATAAAACAGTTAAGTATTGTTACAAATGTGCAAGTACTTAACTCAGTCTAGGGCACAAAATAGTCTGGAGCTGACCCTGGATAGCTTGTCCCAGGCACAACCCATAGCAGTCCCCGTCTACAACATACCTCTAAGGCTGCAGTGATACTACTGTGGGCTACTACGGGGCTCCGATCCCAATAAAAGACAGGTGCAACACGTTTGACCAAATGCCGGCTTACATAGAATTGAGAAAACCATTGTCAAAACAAGCCATCTGTTTGTGGAACCCAACGTACACAGAGTCAGATTATAGGTGTAAGAACACGAGAAAGGACTATTCACTTCACGTAGTCACTCCACTTCACGTAACCACTCCACGTCACGTAGCCACTCCATTAACGCATCGACTCAACTTCACGTAGTCACTCCATTAACGCATTGACTCAACTTCACGTAGCCACTCCACTTCACGTAGTCACTCCATTAACGCATCGACTCCACTTCACGTAGCCACTCCCCTTCACGTAGTCACTCCATTAACGCATCGACTCCACTTCACGTAGCCACTCCATTAATGCATTGACTCCACTTCACGTAGTCACTTCACTTCACGTAATCACTCCACTTCACGTAGTCACTCCACTTCACGTAGTGACTCCACTTCACGTAGCCCCTCCACTTCATGTAGCCACTGTATTAACGCATCCATTCCACTTCACGTAGTCATTCCACCACGTATTCACTCCACTTCACGTTTTCACTTCACTTCATATAGCCACTCCACTTCACGTAGTGACTCCACTTCATGTGGACAACCCGTTATAGAAGAAAATCCGGTCAATAAGGTGTGTTGCGCCATGCACCATACCGGGTAAACCCGTCAAGGAGAGAAATTCATACTTCTCAAGTCCAGTACAAAGTGAATGAGCTACATATGTACTAAATTTCAACTTTCTCCTCCTACTCCTTCATAGTCAGTGTAAAGACTTATGACAAGCCTCTTATTTTAATGTACTTAAACTCGTAATGAGATTTGGGGCACAAGCAAAAATTCAAGTGGACTGGTAAATGAATTATTAAATTAATGTATAAATTCCAGCAGCACATATCTCTGAAGACGATGCATCAATATATCTATCTCATGGGAGTGACCAATAACAGGATCAGGTGATACATAATGATGCAGTTCTGGTCTGTGCACCTGGATACAGGTGCAGATGTCACATCAGTCTTGTCAATGAGGCGGGGATGAACACTGTCATCGCCATAATGGTACGCTTGCAATGGAACCTCGCATTGCACTACAGCAAGGATGACTTCAGGCTCACCTTCTCAGGTACGCATCGGGCTGTAGGAAGAGCCAGTGTAACTCGCCACACAAGAAACGTGGTCAAATGTTGGCACACGTCAGCTTTAGAGGATTCGAACAACATATATCTATCTTACACATACACCCACTTGTATTCCCACACGCAGCACATCAAGAACACACCCACACACACACACACACACACACCTGCACAAATATATTCCCACACACACCAAGCAGCCACACACACACACACACACCCACACATATTCGTACACACACCAAGTACACCAACACACACACAACCATAGACTATCCATACATACAACCACGCGCACGCACAAACACATACCAAACCACACATTACCACAATCCCCCGCCTAGACATATACACACCCACACACATACAGACACAGTCACACACAAGCTCACACATACACATACATACACACACATACATAACACGTAGATAACGTTTGACTGCATGAACAGATAATGCGCCCCAAATGAACCACCTACATAGCTTGAAATGGCAAATGGGTGTCACATAAAAATGTCACAGAGATGAAAGGAGGAACACCGGATGAGAATGCTATGTGGAAATAAATAAGATATATCTATACAACAGCCATGAACCGGATATACTATGTAGGACAGACAAATACACAGACACCGACAAGTCAACAGGGAGACAGACCTGTCGGGTAGAATATAGTAGAAAAGGTTGGACTAAATCACAGAACCAACCATATGTAGATAATGTATAGGATACAGTGTGGTGGTAAGGCATCGATAGACATACACACAGACAAAGCAGCAGATAGACAAACAGGTGGATGTTGTAGTAAGGGATAGACAGACAGACGTCAAGATAACATGAAAAATAGACAAACAGGAAGTATATGATGAGATATGGTAGTGTGGAAGGAACAGGTCACACATTTACGCAAGAACATCGTTATATAGCCAGACACATCATTTTGGCACATAGGCTCATATACACACATGTGCCTTGGACGGTCTATCATCAAGATCCGTTGTAGATGGCTACATGAAGCCTCAAAAACCCCTGCTGCCCAAAGTAGCACAGAAGGCTAAGAGAGGAAACCATCGAGTTTATCATCTCTTATATCTACCTAGGCCAAGAGATAAATGGGAACCCCAAATCCACTAAGTGCCGTTGGTTACAAAATAATATGGGCCTAACACCATATTTCCTATGCGCCTCATGGCGTGAAGGGATCTTGACTACCTATTTACGAAATCTGTAGACGACAAAAATCAGCTTGGTATTCCTTTAACTCCATTAAGCCAAAGCTCCAGGGGGTTTGTTAAGAGCAGAATAGATGGCGTCTAACAGGCTGCGGGTCTACTTTTCTCTAGTGTTTTAGTCTATTGAGAAAGACTCGTTCATCGGTTACCACCCTCCGCGAAGTTCCAACGCAGAGTAGTAATAGGCTACTCGATCTCAGCCAGCTAGCCAGGAAATCCTTCACCTGGCTATACCCAGCTCACGCCCAAGATGGGACCTGCACAGGGGCATCTTATCTTGTAGAAGTACATTTTGACTGAGATTAAGACTAAGCCAGTACTCCGGGAGATGAAAGAAACCCGGGAAAGAGCATACACATACAATCATATGGTCATTCCGGCAATGATTGACGGATGTGACGTGTGGAACTTGCGCAGAACGGATGCTGAGTAGCTGAGAGAACAATGGTACGGCACGTTCTAAACATTTTGATTGCGGATCAAATCCGATATGGAAAAACCCGACACCAAACTTTGTTTCGGGCTGACTTGGAAGCAGGGATATAGCAAACATCATTAGGCTGTACATGGGGTAGGCATGCCTGACAACAGATGAACACGCAGAACAACGTTTTGGTAGCCACAACCTGTACGCGTCCACGGGGTCACCCACCCATGAGATGGTGAAATGGACTGACAAAATACCTAGGTCCGTATGGTACATCACAGCAAAATTATCGGGAATATTGTAAGATTATCGTATAGGATCCATCTGCCTGACTGGCGCCACGGAAAATGTGATATAAGTATTACAAATAAATATATATATATATATATATATATAGACAGACAGATGAATGGACAGACATGCAGGTAGAACAACCCTCCAACAGACTTACAAACATTTAGATCATAGATAAACAAACAAGCAGTTGATAGACAGAATTCCACAAACATGAGCAGAGAAATTACTGAGAATTACTAAATAATGTCCACAGCCATGACGGTTCTCTGACAAGATCTTTGGAAGTGCAAAAAAAAGTCAGTTGATAACTGCTATATTACGAAATATTCAATTGGGCGTCTGGTAACAACACGACAACTGGTAGACCGTAAACTGACACTGTTTCTATGCTACAAATGTCAATGTCAAACTGAATCCTTATCCAAGGTACAGGAGAGGAAAATTACATAGTGTGAAATGAAATGTCTGAGACGAGCCATCAATGTTAGCTGGAGAGATAGAATGAGAAATAATGTTTTTATAATTATTGTGAGAGCTGCACCTAGACCTGTATTTTTCTTCTTCTTTTTCTCCTTCTTCTTTTTCTCCTTCTTCTTCTTCTTCTTTTTCTTCTTCTTCTTCTTCTTCTTCTTCTTCTTTTTCTCCTTCTTCTTCTTCTTCTTCTTTTTCTTCTTCTTCTTCTCCTTGGGCACGGGAGGGCACGAGAGACAGAGGTATAGATGGCCAGAGAACGTGAAGACAGCTAGAGATTCATTACCATCAACCTCTGATGCGAAGGTGGCGATGATGCTGATCTCTCCATCTACTACTTGATCTTCCTCCTTTCTTATAACCAAATCATCGTGTGGTTGTTGATTAGATTGTATTATCAAGAGATGACAGGAACCTATGATGAACCAAATTGAACCAGAGCTGACAGCGGTCAGCGACTCTTAGCTGACCAAGATCCTATTCCCCCACCAAACGGCGGCTTTCAGAACAGGCTCCACTAGTGGGGTGAGGCTAAGCGAATAGGGGTCGAGGTGGGAATGAAGACCCAGCATCCAACAGAGCAACCTGTGTGGGGCCCAAATGCGCAGATATCACAGTCTTGCTGTAAACTACAACACAAATCACAGTGCCCTTTTCAAGTCGAACGCAATGGACGAAGAAGAAGAAGAAGAAGAAGAAGAAGAAGAAGAAAATATGATGTTCTTGTTGCTTGTTAATGCCTACAGTTAGTTGGTTACTCTTTTGTGCGCCCTTAACAGGACGTTAAGTGGCGTGTTGCAGTAGCTTTCCTCACATCCCGAGCGTGCTGATGAAATTGGACTGGGGTCCTCCAGGCGGTTGTGCTATGCTTGGCTTCATCTGCGTGTCATCTGACTACTACGGGGATCACGTGGATCCTTAACCTCGTTAGCCAAGCTGCCATGAAAACAATCCTTCCATGGAAGGCTACTAGGACCAGTATGTTTTGCCTGACCCTGACTGACATGTTTAATCAGTATATTTTTCCTGACCAGACATTGGTCTTCCTCCCCAGTAGAAAATTTAAATAAAGACAAAGAGGAAGGAAAACAAGAAGAAGAGGTAGAAGAAAAAGAAGAAGAAGACTAAAGAAGAAAAAGAAGAAGAAGAAGAAGAAGTAGAAGAAAAAGAACAAGAAGAAGAAGAAAACAAGAGAAAGACGAAAAATAAGACGACGAAAACGAAGAGGAAGAAAAAGAGGATGAAGAAAAAAAATAAGCAGACAAATAATAAGAAAATGTTGAGATTATACGATTTGATTAACAGTACTCAATATTATCCACACTCGTGTATCCAATCACCCTGGAGTATCCACGTTCATGACAGCATTCACATGTTCACAACCAGAACAACCACCCAGCATTCACATGTTCACAACCAGAACAATCACCCAGCATTCACATGCTCACAACCAGAACAATCACCCAGCATTCACACATGCTCACAACCAGAACAATCACCAAGCATTCACATGTTCACAACCAGAACAATCACCCAGCATTCACATGTTCACAACCAGAACAATCACCCAGCATTCACATGCTCACAACCAGAACAATCACCCAGCATTCACATGTTCACAACCAGAACAATCACCCAGCATTCACATGCTCACAACCAGAACAATCACCCAGCATTCACACATGCTCACAACCAGAACAATCACCCAGCATTCACACATGCTCACAACCAGAACAATCACCCAGCATTCACATGCTCACAACCAGAACAATCTCCCAGCATTCACACATGCTCACAACCAGAACAATCACCCAGCATTCACACATGCTCACAACCAGAACAATCACCCAGCATTCACACATGCTCACAACCAGAACAATCATCCAGCATTCACATGTTCACAACCAGAACAATCACCCAGCAATCATCTCTACTGTCACAATTTGGACAAGTCATCTGAGCACAGAAATAGGTTTCTGCCAGATCTGGCATTTTGTCGTTGTCTGTGCAGATCTGATGCTTCCATCGCCACATAGTGGGTTAATACCATAGATTATCGTCAACTATTACTGGCATTCTGGAAACAGGATGAAGGCTGTTAGGTTGACTCAGAACTAGATTAATATCATGGTCGTTGTCATTATTATTGGGATTAGTATCATTAGATCACCAGTAGCAGCATTTTAATCATCATTAAATTCATCACTTTCAAATCCATCACTATCAAATCCATCACTATCAAGTCTATCACTATCAAATCCATCACTTTCAAATATATCACTTTAAAATCTATCACTTTCAAATCCATCACTATCAAATCCATCACTTTCAAATCTATCACTATCAAATCCATCACTATCAAATCCATCACTTTCAAATCCATCACTATCAAATACATCACTTTCATTCCATCACTATCAAGTCCATCACTATCAAGTCCATCACTATCAAATCCATCACTATCAAGTCCATCACTACCAAATCCATCACTATCAAAGCCATTACAATCAAATCCATCACTATCAAGTCCATCACTATCAAATCCATCACTTTCAAATATATCACCATCAAATGCATTTTTATCATTGCATTCAATTCCATCATTATCACCTTCATCAATTCCATCATTATAATCTCCATCAACTCAATCATTATCTCCTTCAACCCAATCATTATCATCTCCATCAACTCCATCATTGTCATCTCCATCCTTATCATTACCATGAACTCTGTGATCATCCTCTCCATCAACTCCATCATTATCCTTACATCAACTCCATCATTATCCTTACATCAACTCCATCATTATCCTTACATCAACTCCACCATTATCCTTTCCATCAACTCCATCATTATTCTCTCCATCAACTCCATCATTATCCTCTCCATCAACTCGATCATTATCCTCTCCATCAACTCCATCATTATTCTCTCCATCAACTCCATCATTATCCTCTCCATCAACTCGGTCATTATCCTCTCCATCAACTCCATCATTATCCTCTCCATCAACTCCATCATTATCACCAACAACAACATTGTCATTACTATCAACTATGTCGTTATTGTCACCACCAGCACCACCGCCATCATTATCCTTCCCATCAACTCCATCATTATCATCTTCATCAACTCCATCATCATCATCATCATCACCACCACTACCAGCACAATCATCAGCATCATCATCACCACCACTACCAGCACAACCATCAGCATCATCATCACCACCACTACCAGCACAACCATCAGCATCATCATCACCACCACTACCAGCACAACCATCAGCATCATCACCACCACTATCGTTGACCTGTTTCGTCCTCCCGTATGTCCTACATATGTTCCTATCCTATAGCAACTTTTCTTGTTGCGCCAGTGAGCTCCGTCCTTCTCGACTGTACAGCGCCAGGCGTTTCTTAGTATTCCCATTCGTCTGTTTCTCTGTGTGTTCCAATCCAGTGCATGTCTGCTATACTGCCATGCTTGTTCTGAGCGTGTGTCCTTTGCATCTCCACTTTCTCTCGCCAATGTTCTGCTGTATTGTATGTTGTCGTGTTCACTCCCACAGATCTGTGTCTGCCATTACCATTGACCATCTAACACGCAGTAAGTGACAAAGGTACTTGTTAACTAAGGTTTCCAGTCTGGAGGTGATACCCTTAGTCACAGGCCATGTCTCAGAGACATATAGCAGAATAGACTCCAAGTCATTAGCTCTTTTCGTCTTGTCCGACGATAGTAATTGTGCTTATAGCACAAAGCCCGGGCAGAAACTTAGAGACCATGCATTTCCACGCCAATGCTTCGGTCTGCCTTGTTTGCTCCAAGGGAAAGGTGATACCAATACATTTGGAACAAGGCAAGCTGCAGAAGCTGCCGGATCAGCAGAGCAATGTTCTATCTGTTCGCCTGTCGCGGCTTCACTCCTAGACCAGCCACCAACCAAGGCTAAGGGCCTGGTCTGCCCTGTTACAACACTCAGCTAGGGTTGCCTTTCCTTTCTCTAGGATAGGGCAGTGTATCCTCTTGCGAGTGCTCCATCACACATCGTCTGTTGTCAGGTTTGGTAGATGCTGACCAACTTTCAGAGTTATCAGAAAACAGGTTGCACAGCCATATCTGACAAAACCCGTCAAGATACGCCAGTACCTTATCTGCAAGGCTTCAGATGGTTTGAAATCAGAGTTTCCCGTCTCCTAAATGAGCTGCCTTCTTAGGCATCCGATTCTCATCAGCAAAACTACTGGTTTTAAGGCACCAGTGGCTGGCCTTTCGCCCCTTCTCCTGTTAGTCAAAACAGTTCTTCCGCACGAAAGCCAGGAGTTGAACTTTGTTGTCAGAGGCTATATGAGACGCACGCCATGGGAGCATTTAGTTGGTGTTGAGAGTTCATCATCAACCCCACCCCCGGCTATAACAACATTTAGCAGGGGAGACTACATTTGTGTTAAACAGTCTAATTTTGTTTTCCATATAGAATTCAGCCGAGTTCTCTACTGGGCGAAAGGAGTTATCTATTAGGCGAAGAGAGTTATCTACTGGGCGAAGAGAGTTATCTACTGGGCAAAGAGAGTTATCTACTGGGCAAAGAGAGTTTTCTACTAGGCGAAAAGAGTTATCTACTGGGCGAAGAGTTACCTACTAGGCGAAGAGAATTATCTACAGGGCGAAGAGAGTTATCTACTGGGCGAAGAGAGTTATCTACTGGGCGAAGAGAGTTATCTACTGGGCAAAGAGAGTTATCTACTGGGCGAAGAGAGTTATCTACTGGGCGAAGAGAGTTATCTACTGGGCGAAGAGAGTTATCTACTGGACGAAGAGAGATCTCGAAACATAAAAGATGTACCTATTTACGTAATAAACTCATTTTAAACTTCGCACTGAAGTCGGATGCACTGCATCATTAGGCGTCAACCACACTACAAGGCTCATCCATTAAGAAGAAACACCTATTAAAAAATACTATAAGAGCACTTTGAAGAAAAATACTGCAAATGTTCGGATACATGTTTCCTGTCAAGGCAGATTTGTAGGGGTGACTGTATGCTTCGCTTGGAACGTCAAGTCGAACTAATCGATGAACATTGCATAACTGTAACAATGGGAAAAAAGATGAAGAAAATGTAAAAGTTGATTAAGGTTGAGTTTAATCAACATTTAAGAATGGGTATGTTCAGATACCGCACCCAGATGAGAACAAAAACAAAACCTACCAATAGGCCTTCATCAGGGACAACAATATTGAACTAACAAATCAACATATAAGGACAAATGGTCTATTTATCTGATAGTAGAGCCAGTCTGTGACCGGTTGGGACAGATGCTTGACTGAATATGAAGGGTAGCGGTCAAATAAGGTAACCAGGAGAGCGTAAGAAGTGAGGGGGAATGCGCCGGATAAGCCAGTGGTTGCCAAATATGGAAACTGGCAAATAGTAATCCAGGTGGGAGAACAAAAAGAAGGTGATTTAAGCCGGGAGGGGGTGAGATTAATATAGGAAGGGGGAGGGGCGAGGACTGATAGAAGAAAGGGGGGGGGGGAAGGAAGACAAATAGATGGGGGGTCAGTATGAAGTTTTAAGAAAAGGTATGGAAGATATTAATGTCATGCAGTTGGAGACAACCCATGCTGGAGATAAGTCTGTTCTCAAGGGCGAATCTATAACGATCGTCAGGGAAGCAAGAAACTAGACCAGTGACACAAACGTCAGCCTTACTACGGTGCCCAGAACCATTGAAGTGGATCGCAATAGGGGAACCAGTGCGGTTGCGGATGTCGTTGAGGTGTTGGCGGAAACGCTCCCGCAGTTCCATACCAGTTTCCCCAATGTATGTTGTACCACACTGGCGGCAGATGATAGAATAGATGAGGTTACGAGAATTGCATGTGAATCCCTCTTTGGTGAAGAATTCTGCTTTAGGAAAGGTGATGGGGCGAGAAAGGATGACATGAGGGCAGGTAACACAGCCACGTGCATTTTTGCACGGCCTGGTGCCTGAGAGGCTGTGAGGGCTGGTCTGTAGGGGACTACTGACCAGCAAGTCCCTCAGGTTTCTGTTCTGTTTGTAGGCGACAAGGGGAGGATCGGGAAAAACTTTACGCGTGGCAAGATCAGAGTGACGAATAGGGAGATGGTGGAATATGATATACCGGACAGAGACGCAATGAGGGTGATAAGTAAGAACAAGTATCACACGGTCAGAGGGAGGTCGGTGAGTGGGAGTGAGGGAGTCTTGGCGGGAGATAAGAAGAACCCGCTGAAGGGCGGTGGGGAGAGTGGTCTCAGGGTAGAGTCGCTTGCGGAAGAAGTCAAGCATCTCGTGGGCCCTGAGAAGGAAGTCGTCGTCATCCTGACAGGGGCGTCGGGGGCGGAGGAGTTGGGAAAAAGGAAGCGAATCGTGGCAGGATTGAGGATCGGAGGAAGTGTAGAGGAGGTAGTTGTGGGCGTCAGTGGGTTTGTAGTAGACAGTGGTGGAGGGGCCTGAAGGGCAGATAGAGACAGTGATGACCAGAAAGTGGACAGATGTGAGGGAAATGTCAGACGTGAACTTGATAGAGGGATGGAAGTCATTGACAAAGTCGATAAAGTTTAGGAGATCCTTCTCAGACATGTCAGTAATGCCAATCTCATCGTTGATGTATTGATAATACATCAAAGGAAAAGGGCCCTGGAATTGAAGCCAGATCAAGTGTTCCAAGTGACCCATGAACAGGCATGCGTAACTGGGGCCCATTCTGGTGCCCATAGCTACACCGCTGAGCTGGTCAAAGAACTGGCCATTGAACTCAAAGGTATTGAGAGTAAGGACGAGTTCTGCCAGACGGACTGTAACAACAATGGCTTCTGTAACTTTGTAACAAACATCGTTAATAGTACACAACATAAATATAAATTGTTTCCCATCGGTGCATACAAGGCAGACTTAGACCGACAGACAAATAGACCGACAGAAGAAATCAGATCTTCTAACCCTAATAAAGACGCCATGTTTTGTTTTACACTTCGAATATATTTGATACACTTCAGTTTTACACTACATATTTACACTTGAGCAGCATTAGTCAACTGTGTCCTTATTGAATCCTAGCCAACAGTTCCAAACTTTCATTTTCGATTTCGAAGTTAATGTTTGTGAACAGTTGAATTCAATCTCTATAATCATACATGAAATGTATGCACATATTTCTAGTTTTTATCTTGAAGCGTTTCCAATCTGCTTTTCATATTACGATGAAACATAATTTGGCAGATTCAAAGAATTCCGTAAATCTGAAGTTAGTCGATGGAATTATTTCCTAAGGTTACTGATCTAAGACCCAAGAGCCAGAGTGGTTGAGTTGTCTGAATGCTTTTAGCTTGCGGCAAAAGTGGCCGCGTTAGGTCTTCGTTATCGGCACGCAAGGTACCCCTTAATGTTGAGGAAATAATAGAACCACTGCACTTATATGTACGTCGTAAAAAACAGCTAAAGAGAATTGTGCAGGGAGCTAGCAACGTGGTTATGTATCCCAAATGACAATATAAAACGTAACAACAAGTGTACATAAAGTGGTTTAATAATAATGTTCGCGTAGGCGTCTGAGGCCCGTTGCGTCGGTCGGCCACATACATGACCCACTGTCGTGGCGTGGTTCCAGCCTCGTCCAGGGCGGAGGTGGATGTTGCTACTTGCTGGAGCCATACTGTTTGGGGACGGCCTCTTTGCGCCTCCAGCTGGTCGGGGGAAGACTTTTGGCATCGAGGAACGACTTTTGTAGTATCTTGCGGGCAGGGGTTTCCTAGTCCAGCAGTACAACATAACCGAACAAAGAAACTCGGCGCCGGTCAAGTGTTTCTGAGTTTGGGTGGAGGCCTGTTTTAGTAGAGACCTCCACCTTGCAGATGTAGTCATGCCATCGGATGCCCAGGATACGCCGATGGTTGCGCATGTGGAAGGCTTCCAGTCTAGACATGTCGTGTTTCAGAAATGTCCAGGTTTGGGAGCCAGGGTTTGGTGGGCTTGGTAGCTTTTATGTAAGGCATAAGTATGTAGCTTTATGTAGCTTTATGTAGCTTTCAAGCTTCACAAGCTGTTTAGAATGTCGAACAGACAATAATGTATCCATTGCAGCAGGGGTTGGTGTTAAATTTATTGATCATTGCTTTTTTTCGATCTTTTAAAATCCGAATTAAAATGTTAATCATTTATATAATGAGGGTGTTGAGTACATGTTTACGAGGACAAGTCAGCAAATATGTCACAAATTGATATTCAAAAAAATTTGAGATTCGACTTTGAAAGACTTTTATTATTGCACTTAAATTGATCCTTAATCAATCAAGCTAGCACGTCGCTCCTCTTAGTGCGTAATCGCCTGACAACCGCTAACACAGTCCTGGGCTGTTCTTTCTGCCTCTATCCAGGCGTAACAACAGCTTACACAGTCCTGGGCTGTTATTTCTGCCTGTATCCAGGTGTAACAACAGCTTACACAGTCCTGTGCTGTTATTTCTGCCTGTATCCAGGTGTAACAACAGCTTACACAGTCCTGGGCTGTTCTTTCTGCATGTATCCAGGTGTAACAACAGCTTACACAGTCCTGGGCTGTTCTTTCCGCCTCTATCCAGGTGTAACAACAGCTCACACAGTCCTGGACTGTTCTTTCCGCCTATATCCAGGTGTAACAACAGCTTACACAGTCCTGGGCTGTTCTTTCCGCCTCTATCCAGGTGTAATAATTAAATAGTTCTTTCTCGCATTCTCATTTCCATATATCTTTTGGTCTACCCCCCCCCCCTTTCTCTCTCTCTCTCTCTCTCTCTCTCTCTCTTTCTCTCTCTTCCCTTGAGGATTCCACGTAAGAGCCTGTCTGACTATGTTGAACCATGCCTTTTGTAGTGTATGTCCTATCCAGACGCATTTTCTTCTCTTAAATGATTGTTCCAGTGGCTGTTGTTGGCTCCTTTCCCACAAGTCTTCATTCCTCACCATGTCCTGCAACTTTATATCCATTATCCATCGTAGGCATCTGTAAACGAAGGACTGGAGTTATTGTGGCATGGCCTTGGTCGTTATCCATGTCTTCGCTTCATACAGCATCCCCCTAATTATACAACATAACATTTCCACCAACATTGCCTGTCTTGACTTCGTTCGATCTCAATCTCCCGCTACCGAAACCTGACACCGGCCTAAGAAGCAGAATGTAGTCCAGAGAAAGGAATGCGTTGTCTTAATTGCGATATTTGCACCTTTCGGTCCAACACATCCGACTTCAGCAAGCATTTTTTTAGTACGGGGTTAACATTCCCTATTCGATCCCTTCTCCTTAGCCAATCTGCTCTGTTGCAGTCTGCTATCCAGGATCACCGCGTGGAGGTGTAGACGAGTCTTGACAGCTCTGGTTCGTTGGCCCTGACGCTAGCAGTCAGCTATGGGTCACTGACCACTGCAGCTCATGCGCTGCTCAGCATCTTGACCCCCCACCAACATTGATACACTTAACCTATCGCTTATCAGTGCACCAAAACATGCAACATAGAAGTCGTTTGCCTGCTGTCTCAGTTTGACTTACGGTTCACGTTCAACATCTGTCGCTGGCAATAATTCTTCCGTCAATGTGAGATTGCCATACTCTAGTCAAACGGAATTTGCTTGGGGCTCGCGGATGTGATATGGATAATGAAGTAACTGCCACCCAAGTTGGTCAATTTTCTCAAAGCTGTATGGGGCAGTCTGTACAGGACGACCAGGTCGGGTTTCATTAGCATTCTATTCAGCGTCCTTGAGAAAATCGGTCGACCCAGCTGTTCGAGAACAACACTTCTCACCGGAAACAGGAACCATTTCCTGAGGAATATCCTTTGCAAAAAGACATTTTTGCAACAAAACAAAAGGCACACAGGCACGATGTTCTTTGCTTGTACATCCCGGGAGCATAGACGACATTATGTGTGCGATAACTAGCATCTGCTACATACAATAATCACAATTCTGGATGTTGCTGCCGCCTTATGACACCTTCAGAAACTACCATCTCCATTTTTTAGCTATTCCATTTCAGTTTGTGACCTACTTACGGACTTACCCTCGTATATTAAAAAATATATGACCAAAACTATATTCTGATCGATAGACAAGCATGGCTCGTAAAGATTGATAGACAAGCGTGTCTCGTGAAGATCGATAGACAAGCATGTCTCGTGAAGATCGATAGACAAGCATGTCTCGTGAAGATCGATAGATGCCGAGACACAAGCGATAAAACCTCGACATTTGTTTCAAGTTCCTTGAACTGATTTGTAGACCAACGACTCAGGGCTCGCAGAACTTCACCAGTTAGCAATCCACCGTTTTGGGAAACATTGCTGAACGAACCCATCTATAGTGGTTACCCTATGTTTCATTCCGAGCAAAATGGAGAAGATCAGAGGCATTTATACAGCAGATTCATATCCTGAGACAGCAACAATTCAAGGTTAAGTGAGATTTATGCGCTGAGACAGAAACAATTCAAGGTCAAGTGAGATTAATACGTTGACACTGCAACAATTCAAGACGAACTACTTTTTAACGCTGAACAAAACTTAAGAGCTGGATTCTCAATATGTTTTTATGTTTCAAGCCGTGTAATAAAGAAATACAACTTTCTCTGATTAAATGAAGCACACCTTCGTTGAAGTAATTTTAAATCCTCAACATATTACACTGTCAGGAGAAAAGGATGCAGTAATCGTCAGGATGAAACATACAAACCAAGACCCCTATCTCAGGTCATCGTCATCTACACATGCTGACCAAGACCCCTTTCTCAGGCCATCGTCAGCTACACATGCTGACCAAGAGCTTATCTCACATCACCGTAAGGTCAAAAATACTAACCAAGACCTCCATTTCACGTCATGGGCAGGTGAAACATACTGGCCACGATACCATTTCATGTCAGGGTCAGGTGAAACATACTGGCCACGATTTCACCCCATGTCAGGGTCAGGTGTAACATACTGGCCACGATACCACCCCATGTCAGGGTCAGGTGTAACATACTGGCCACGATACCACCCTATATCAGTGTCAGGTGGAACATACTGGCCACGATTCCACCCCATGTCAGGGTCAGGTGTAACGTACTGGCCACGATACCACTCCATGTCAGGGTCAGGTGTAACGTACTGACCAAGACCCCCATCTCATGTCCTCGCCCTCTTCTCGTAACAGGCTGTATTTTATCTGATTGGCTAACGAGCTGGGGATAAACACTTTGCTTCCAGTAGTTCTGGACATACTTATAAGCTTTGCGTTGCACTACAACGAGAAGACTCTATAACCACCTTCTTCAGTACGCTCATGAATGCAAGACGAAACACTGCAAACCCACTACAATAAAAACATTATTAGGTAGGAATAGCTTCGAAAAGAGCCCCAGTAAACAAAAACACTGACACAGACAAGCCATTACCCCACTACATACTAGTAATAGGCCTTGCATATCTCAACATCCACATTTCAAGGACATGTTGCGCAGTTCCCAGCACACCCAAAGGCCGAAAGAGCACGGGAACTCGCATTTGAAAAGGATGTGTTCAGTCCAGAGTTCACAGCCCTTGTCGATATAAATATAAGAACGAATGAGTCATCGAGAGTCAGGTGGTGTTATCAATTGACTCTGCTGAATATACATACTTGCACAACTCCAGATTCATACACTTTTCACGTTTATAAGGTCTAGAGGTTTACAGATCTGTGTGTGACAGTGACTAGAAAAGACACTGCCACACTGACAATGACCTTGTTTAATAAAATATACAACTTTTTACTCACATTTATAGCAGTTATATGCCTGCTTGGATTACAGATTAATAGAATATGCACACTGCCATACTGATGGTGACTCTACTGTAGAAGTTTACAGTTTCTACCCCCTACACTTATCGTAATTAGATGCCTAAGCTGTATGCAGCACCAAATGGGACAGAGACGTGAATGTGACCACTGCAGCACTGAGATTGAGCGATGCAGAAATAATACAATATGATTAGAAAGAGATTAGCCAGGGTTGGGCTGGCCGGGACGGGCGAGCACGGCATGTAGCTTCAATCTTCTGTGGACAACTCCAGCTATGCGGCGGCACCTTTTCTGGCGTCGTTCGTGTCGGCTTACATTCAACAACCAAATCAGAAGTATGCGGACTAGGGAAATTCAACTGTCTAATTAAACAAAGCAAGGACTGTGATTGGTTCTGTAGCCAGTATCCTTTAAGACAGTGCACGAAGAGGGACTCGGATGGACGGAGAGGCCATCGCCTCTAGTCGGTGGACCGACTCAACTTGGATGTGACTTCAGACTTTCCGTGGACCACCCCAGCAAGGCGACAACATCGTCCTAATTGGCTAGCGTTCAACAACCAATGGAGGAACAGATACGGACCAAGTGAAGTCGATTGTCCAGTCACCCCTCAACGGACTCGCTCGATAGCCAAATGGTTTCAGGGTAAGGCGTCAATAACCGAGTATGGATACCGATGGTAGAAGAAAATACTTTATATTTGAAAGTTGCTTCGAGCTGTTGAGACTTAATCTGGGATGTGACCCTCGAGCATTTACGGAGTTAAACATAATAGGGTAATTGTTGTCCTTCCTGGCATGTTGTAAGCAGCGACTATGGAAGGTTGTGCACGAGGCTAGCAAATTCATCATGTAAAATCCACTGATACTGAACGCACACTGCCTGCACATGGAATCGGTATTCTCTAAAACGCACATGTTGATGACGAGTCAAGCACATCCGGTTGATATGTTGCGCTGATTACTGATAGGTTTCTGCGTGCAACATGGGTGAAAATAGCCCACTGCCACGATGAACATTACTGTATAGACAGCTAACTGTGCAACCTAACCCATGTAGTGTAGAAGTCTCTCAAACTCATGAATCAATCAATCACTGTTATTTGACATATCAAGTGTAGTGTACACGTCTCTCCAACTCATGAATCAATCACTGTTATTTGACATATCAAATGTAGTGTAGACGTCTCTCCAACTCATGAATCAATCAATCCATCACTGTTAGTTGACTAATTGCATTTAGTGTAGAAGTCTCTCCAACTCATGAATCAATCGATCAATCACTGTTTGTTGACCTAACCCTCGTAGTGTAGAAGTCTATCCAACTCATGAATCAATCAATTACTGTTAGTTGACCTATCCTATGTAGTGTAGAAGTCTCTCCAACTCATGAATCAATCAATCACTGTTAGTTGACTTATTCCATGTAGTGTAGAAGTCTCTCCAACTCATTAATGTATTTACACATACCTATAATTTACTTATTTTAGAGCAACTTTCTGAGTTTGAACGATATTGTCGCTGGAGATGAAATGGTAGAACCTTCATTTTATAAGTTCTAAACTTTTTAAAGTCACATGTCAGTTTCCTACCTTTCTGAACCTAATTCAAGTACCAACTTGCAACTGTGTAGACTGTAGCGTGTGGCATAGTTGATTGAACACAGTACCTCTGCTGTAAGAGGCTAGCGGCTTACCTACTTTGGTGTTCAATAGAAACAACATCCCAATTATAATAGACGGATAATATGCGGTAAATCTTTTATCAACAATTTGAAGACGTAGAAAAGGAGCAAGCAGAACAAGAACAAGAACAAGAACAAGAACAAGAACAAGAACTAGAACAGGAACTAGAACAAGAACAAGAACAGGAACTAGAACAAGAACAAGAACAAGTACAAGAACAAGAACAAGAACAAGTACAAGAACAAGAACAAGAACATTGAACAAAAACAAAAACAAGAACAAGAACAAGAACAAGAACAAGAACAAGAACTAGAACAAGAACAAGAACAGGAACTAGAACAAGAACAAGAACAAGAACAAGTACAAGAACAAGAACAAGAACAAGAACAAGAACAAGTACAAGAACAAGAACAAGAACAAGTACAAGAACAAGAACAAGAACAAGAACAAGAACAGGAACTAGAACAAGAACAAGAACAAGAACAAGAACAAGAACAAGAACAGGAACTAGAACAAGAACAAGAACAAGAACAAGAACAAGAACAAGAACAAGAACAAGAACTAGAACAGGAACTAGAACAAGAACAAGAACAGAAACAAGAACAAGAACAAGAACAGGAACTAGAACAAGAACAAGAA
Source organism: Ariolimax columbianus (assembly GCA_036924085.1). Taxonomy (NCBI): domain Eukaryota; kingdom Metazoa; phylum Mollusca; class Gastropoda; order Stylommatophora; family Arionidae; genus Ariolimax; species Ariolimax columbianus. Next base: position 6,956,438 of record JAVGWX010000011.1, on the reverse strand, counting down.
CAAGAACAGGAACAAGAACATTGAACAAAAACAAGAACAAGAACAAGAACAAGAACAAGAACAAGAACAAGAACAGGAACTAGAACAAGAACAAGAACAGGAACAAGAACAAGAACAAGAACAAGAACAAGAACAGGAACTAGAACAAGAACAAGAACATTGAACAAAAACAAGAACAAGAACAAGAACAAGAACAAGAACAAGAACAAGAACAGGAACTAGAACAAGAACAGGAACAAGAACAAGAACAAGAACAAGAACAAGAACAGGAACTAGAACAAGAACAAGAACAAGAACAAGAACAAGAACAAGAACAAGAACAAGAACTAGAACAGGAACTAGAACAAGAACAAGAACAGGAACAAGAACAAGAACAAGAACAGGAACTAGAACAAGAACAAGAACAAGAACAGGAACAAGAACATTGAACAAAAACAAGAATAAGAACAAGAACAAGAACAAGAACAAGAACAAGAACAAGAACAGGAACTAGAACAAGAACAAGAACAGGAACAAGAACAAGAACAAGAACAGGAACTAGAACAAGAACAAGAACAAGAACAAGGACAAGAACAAGAACAAGAACAAGAACAAGAACAAGAACAAGAACAAGAACAAGAACAGGAACTAGAACAAGAACAAGAACAGGAACAAGAACAAGAACAAGAACAGGAACTAGAACAAGAACAAGAACAAGAACAGGAACAAGAACATTGAACAAAAACAAGAACAAGAACAAGAACAAGAACAAGTACAAGAACAAGTACAAGAACAAGAACAAGAACAAGAACAAGAACAAGAACAAGAACAAGTACAAGAACAAGTACAAGAACAAGTACAAGAACAAGAACAAGAACAAGAACAAGAACAAGTACAAGAACAAGTACAAGAACAAGTACAAGAACAAGAACAAGAACAAGGACAAGAACAAGAACAAGAACAAGTACAAGAACAAGTACAAGAACAAGTACAAGAACAAGTACAAGAACAAGTACAAGAACAAGAACAAGAACAAGAACAAGAACAAGAACAAAAACAAGAACAGGAACTAGAACAAGAACAAGAACAAGAACTAGAACAAGAACTAGAACAAGAACAAGAACAAGAACAAGAACAAGAACAAGAACAAGAACTAAAACAAGAACAAGAACAAGAACAAGAACTAGAACAAGAACAAGAACAAGAACAAGAACTAGAACAAGAACAAGAACAAGAACAAGAACAAGAACAAAAACAAGAACAGGAACTAGAACAAGAACAAGAACAAGAACTAGAACAAGAACTAGAACAAGAACAAGAACAAGAACAAGAACAAGAACAAGAACAAGAACAAGAACTAGAACAAGAACAAGAACAAGAACAAGAACAAGAACAAGAACTAGAACAAGAACAAGAACAAGAACAAGAACAAGAACAGGAACTAGAACAAGAACAAGAACAGGAACAAGAACAAGAACAAGAACAGGAACTAGAACAAGAACAAGAACAAGAACAGGAACAAGAACATTGAACAAAAACAAGAACAAGAACAAGAACAAGAACAAGAACAAGAACAAGTACAAGAACAAGTACAAGAACAAGAACAAGAACAAGAACAAGAACAAGTACAAGAACAAGTACAAGAACAAGAACAAGAACAAGTACAAGAACAAGTACAAGTACAAGAACAAGTACAAGAACAAGAACAAGAACAAGAACAAGAACAAGAACAAGTACAAGAACAAGAACAAGAACAAGTACAAGAACAAGTACAAGTACAAGAACAAGTACAAGAACAAGAACAAGAACAAGAACAAGTACAAGAACAAGAACAAGAACAAGAACAAGAACAAGAACAAGAACAAGAACAAGAACAAGAACAAAAACAAGAACAGGAACTAGAACAAGAACAAGAACAAGAACAAGAACTAGAACAAGAACTAGAACAAGAACAAGAACAAGAACAAGAACAAGAACAAGAACAAGAACAAGAACAAGAACAAGAACAAGAACTAGAACAAGAACAAGAACAAGAACAAGAACTAGAAAAGGAACAAGAACAAGAACAAGAACAAGAACAAGAACAAGAACAAAAACAAGAACAGGAACTAGACCAAGAACAAGAACAAGAACTAGAACAAGAACTAGAACAAGAACAAGAACAAGAACAAGAACAAGAACAAGAACTAGAACAAGAACTAGAACAAGAACAAGAACAAGAACAAGAACAAGAACATTGAACAAGAACAAGAACAAGAACAAGAACAAGAACATTGAACTAGAACAAGAACTAGAACAAGAACAAGAACAAGAACTAGAACAAGAACAAGAACTAGAACTAGAACAAGAACAAGAACAAGAACAAGAACAAGAACAAGAACTAGAACAAGAACTAGAACAAGAACAAGAACAAGAACAAGAACAAGAACAAGAACTAGAACAAGAACAAGAACAAGAACTAGAACAAGAACAAGAACAAGAACAAGAACTAGAACAAGAACAAGAACAAGAACTAGAACTAGAACAAGAACAAGAACAAGAACAAGAACAAGAACTAGAACAAGAACTAGAACAAGAACAAGAACAAGAACAAGAACAAGAACTAGAACAAGAACAAGAACAAGAACAAGAACTAGAACAAGAACAAGAACAAGAACAAGAACAAGAACAAGAACTAGAACAAGAACTAGAACAAGAACAAGAACAAGAACAAGAACAAGAACTAGAACTAGAACAAGAACAAGAACAAGAACAAGAACTAGAACTAGAACAAGAACAAGAACAAGAACAAGAGCTAGAACTAGAACAAGAACAAGAACAAGAACTAGAACAAGAACAAGAACAAGAACATTGAACAAGAATAAGAACAAGAACATTGAACAAGAACAAGAACAAGAACAAGAACAAGAACTAGAACAAGAACAAGAACAAGAACTAGAACAAGAACAAGAACCAGAACAAGAACAAGAACTAGAACAAGAACTAGAACAAGAACAAGAACAAGAACAAGAACAAGAACAAGAACAAGAACTAGAACAAGAACAAGAACAAGAACAAGAACTAGAACAAGAACAAGAACAAGAACAAGAACAAGAACTAGAACAAGAACAAGAACAAGAACTAGAACAGGAACTAGAACAAGAACAAGAACAGGAACAAGAACAAGAACAAGAACAGGAACTAGAACAAGAACAAGAACAAGAACAGGAACAAGAACATTGAACAAAAACAAGAACAAGAACAAGAACAAGAACAAGAACAAGAACAAGAACAAGAACAAGTACAAGAACAAGTACAAGAACAAGAACAAGAACAAGTACAAGAACAAGTACAAGTACAAGAACAAGTACAAGAACAAGAACAAGAACAAGGACAAGAACAAGAACAAGAACAAGAACAAGAACTAGAACAAGAACAAGAACAAGAACTAGAACAAGAACAAGGACAAGAACAAGAACAAGAACAAGAACTAGAACAAGAACAAGAACAAGAACAAGAACAAGAACAAGAACAAGAACAAGAACAGGAACTAGAACAAGAACAGGAACAAGAACAAGAACAAGAACAGGAACTAGAACAAGAACAAGAACAAGAACAGGAACAAGAACATTGAACAAAAACAAGAACAAGAACAAGAACAAGAACAAGAACAAGAACAAGAACAAGTAGAGGAACAAGTACAAGAACAAGAACAAGAACAAGAACAAGAACAAGAACAAGAACAAGAACAAGTACAAGAACAAGTACAAGAACAAGTACAAGAACAAGTACAAGAACAAGAACAAGGACAAGGACAAGAACAAGAACAAGAACAAGAACAAGAACAAGAACAAAAACAAGAACAGGAACTAGAACAAGAACAAGAACAAGAACTAGAACAAGAACTAGAACAAGAACAAGAACAAGAACAAGAACAAGAACAAGAACAAGAACAAGAACTAGAACAAGAACAAGAACAAGAACAAGAACTAGAACAAGAACAAGAACAAGAACAAGAACAAGAACAAGAACAAGAACAAAAACAAGAACAGGAACTAGAACAAGAACAAGAACAAGAACTAGAACAAGAACTAGAACAAGAACAAGAACAAGAACAAGAACAAGAACAAGAACTAGAACAAGAACAAGAACAAGAACTAGAACAAGAACAAGAAAAGGAACAAGAACTAGAACAAGAACAAGAACAAGAACAAGAACAAGAACAAGAACAAGAACAAAAACAAGAACAGGAACTAGAACAAGAACAAGAACAAGAACTAGAACAAGAACAAGAACAAGAACAAGAACAAGAACATTGAACAAGAACAAGAACAAGAACAAGAACTAGAACTAGAACAAGAACAAGAACAAGAACAAGAACAAAAACTAGAACAAGAACAAAAACAAGAACTAGAACTAGAACAAGAACAAGAACAAGAACAAGAACAAGAACTAGAACAAGAACTAGAACAAGAACAAGAACAAGAACAAGAACAAGAACAAGAACTAGAACAAGAACAAGAACAAGAACAAGAACAAGAACAAGAACAAGAACAAGAACTAGAACTAGAACAAGAACAAGAACAAGAACAAGAACAAGAACTAGAACTAGAACAAGAACAAGAACAAGAACAAGAACAAGAACAAGAACAAGAACTAGAACAAGAACAAGAACAAGAACTAGAACTAGAACTAGAACAAGAACAAGAACAAGAACAAGAACTAGAACAAGAACTAGAACAAGAACAAGAACAAGAACAAGAACAAGAACAAGAACAAGAACAAGAACTAGAACTAGAACAAGAACAAGAACAAGAACAAGAACTAGAACTAGAACAAGAACAAGAACAAGAACTAGAACAAGAACTAGAACAAGAACAAGAACAAGAACAAGAACTAGAACTAGAACAAGAACAAGAACAAGAACAAGAACTAGAACAAGAACAAGAACAAGAACAAGAACAAGAATAAGAACAAGAACAAGAACATTGAACAAGAACAAGAACAAGAACAAGAACAAGAACAAGAACAAGAACTAGAACAAGAACAAGAACAAGAACTAGAACTAGAACAAGAACAAGAACAAGAACAAGAACTAGAACAAGAACTAGAACAAGAACAAGAACAAGAACAAGAACAAGAACAAGAACTAGAACAAGAACAAGAACAAGAACAAGAACTAGAACAAGAAGAAGAACAAGAACAAGAACAAGAACTAGAACAAGAACAAGAACAAGAACTAGAACTAGAACAAGAACAAGAACAAGAACAAGAACAAGAACAAGAACTAGAACAAGAACCAGAACAAGAACAAGAACAAGAACAAGAACAAGAACTAGAACAAGAACAAGAACAAGAACTAGAACTAGAACAAGAACAAGAACAAGAACAAGAACAAGAACAAGAACTAGAACAAGAACTAGAACAAGAACAAGAACAAGAACAAGAACAAGAACTAGAACAAGAACCAGAACAAGAACAAGAACAAGAACATTGAACAAGAACAAGAACAAGAACAAGAACTAGAACAAGAACAAGAACAAGAACAAGAACAAGAACAAGAACAAGAACTAGAACAAGAACAAGAACAAGAACTAGAACTAGAACAAGAACAAGAACAAGAACAAGAACTAGAACAAGAACAAGAACAAGAACAAGAACATTGAACAAGAACAAGAACAAGAACTAGAACAAGAACAAGAACAAGAACAAGAACAAGAACAAGAACAAGAACAAGAACATTGAACAAGAACAAGAACAAGAACAAGAACTAGAACTAGAACAAGAACAAGAACAAGAACAAGAACTAGAACAAGAACAAGAACAAGAACAAGAACAAGAACAAGAACAAGAACATTGAACAAGAACAAGAACAAGAACAAGAACAAGAACAAGAACAAGAACAAGAACTAGAACAAGAACAAGAACTAGAACTAGAACAAGAACAAGAACAAGAACAAGAACAAGAACTAGAACAAGAACAAGAACAAGAACTAGAACAAGAACTAGAACACGAACAAGAACAAGAACAAGAACAAGAACATTGAACAAGAACAAGAACAAGAACAAGAACAAGAACAAGAACAAGAACAAGAACATTGAACAAGAACAAGAACAAGAACTAGAACTAGAACAAGAACAAGAACAAGAACAAGAACAAGAACTAGAACAAGAACAAGAACAAGAACAAGAACTAGAACTAGAACAAGAACAAGAACAAGAACAAGAACATTGAACAAGAACAAGAACAAGAACAAGAACAAGAACAAGAACAAGAACAAGAACAAGAACAAGAACATTGAACAAGAACAAGAACAAGAACAAGAACAAGAACAAGAACAAGAACTAGAACAAGAACAAGAACAAGAACTAGAACAAGAACTAGAACAAGAACAAGAACAAGAACAAGAACTAGAACAAGAACAAGAACATTGAACAAGAACAAGAACAAGAACTAGAACAAGAACAAGAACAAGAACAAGAACAAGAACAAGAACATTGAACAAGAACAAGAACAAGAACTAGAACTAGAACAAGAACAAGAACAAGAACAAGAACTAGAACTAGAACAAGAACAAGAACAAGAACATTGAACAAGAACAAGAACAAGAACAAGAACTAGAACTAGAACAAGAACAAGAACAAGAACAAGAACAAGAACTAGAACAAGAACAAGAACAAGAACAAGAACAAGAATAAGAACAAGAACAAGAACATTGAACAAGAACAAGAACAAGAACAAGAACAAGAACAAGAACTAGAACAAGAACAAGAACAAGAACTAGAACTAGAACAAGAACAAGAACAAGAACAAGAACTAGAACAAGAACTAGAACAAGAACAAGAACAAGAACAAGAACAAGAACAAGAACAAGAACAAGAACTAGAACAAGAACAAGAACAAGAACAAGAACTAGAACAAGAAGAAGAACAAGAACAAGAACAAGAACTAGAACAAGAACAAGAACAAGAACTAGAACTAGAACAAGAACAAGAACTAGAACAAGAACAAGAACAAGAACTAGAACAAGAACCAGAACAAGAACAAGAACAAGAACAAGAACAAGAACAAGAACAAGAACTAGAACAAGAACAAGAACAAGAACTAGAACTAGAACAAGAACAAGAACAAGAACAAGAACAAGAACTAGAACAAGAACTAGAACAAGAACAAGAACAAGAACAAGAACTAGAACAAGAACCAGAACAAGAACAAGAACAAGAACATTGAACAAGAACAAGAACAAGAACAAGAACTAGAACAAGAACAAGAACAAGAACAAGAACTAGAACAAGAACAAGAACAAGAACTAGAACTAGAACAAGAACAAGAACAAGAACAAGAACAAGAACTAGAACAAGAACAAGAACAAGAACAAGAACAAGAACATTGAACAAGAACAAGAACAAGAACTAGAACAAGAACAAGAACAAGAACAAGAACAAGAACAAGAACAAGAACATTGAACAAGAACAAGAACAAGAACAAGAACTAGAACTAGAACAAGAACAAGAACAAGAACAAGAACAAGAACAAGAACTAGAACAAGAACAAGAACAAGAACAAGAACAAGAACAAGAACAAGAACATTGAACAAGAACAAGAACAAGAACAAGAACAAGAACACGAACAAGAACAAGAACAAGAACTAGAACAAGAACAAGAACTAGAACTAGAACAAGAACAAGAACAAGAACAAGAACAAGAACTAGAACAAGAACAAGAACAAGAACTAGAACAAGAACTAGAACACGAACAAGAACAAGAACAAGAACAAGAACATTGAACAAGAACAAGAACAAGAACAAGAACAAGAACAAGAACATTGAACAAGAACAAGAACAAGAACAAGAACTAGAACTAGAACAAGAACAAGAACAAGAACAAGAACAAGAACTAGAACAAGAACAAGAACAAGAACTAGAACTAGAACAAGAACAAGAACAAGAACAAGAACAAGAACATTGAACAAGAACAAGAACAAGAACAAGAACAAGAACTAGAACATTGAACAAGAACAAGAACAAGAACAAGAACAAGAACATTGAACAAGAACAAGAACAAGAACAAGAACAAGAACAAGAACAAGAACTAGAACAAGAACAAGAACAAGAACTAGAACAAGAACTAGAACAAGAACAAGAACAAGAACAAGAACAAGAACAAGAACAAGAACATTGAACAAGAACAAGAACAAGAACTAGAACAAGAACAAGAACAAGAACAAGAACAAGAACAAGAACAAGAACATTGAACAAGAACAAGAACAAGAACTAGAACAAGAACAAGAACAAGAACAAGAACAAGAACAAGAACAAGAACAAGAACATTGAACAAGAACAAGAACAAGAACTAGAACTAGAACAAGAACAAGAACAAGAACAAGAACAAGAACAAGAACTAGAACAAGAACAAGAACAAGAACAAGAAAAAGAACAAGAACAAGAACAAGAACATTGAACAAGAACAAGAACAAGAACAAGAACTAGAACTAGAACAAGAACAAGAACAAGAACAAGAACAAGAACAAGAACAAGAACAAGAACTAGAACAAGAACAAGAACAAGAACAAGAACAAGAACAAGAATAAGAACAAGAACAAGAACTAGAACAAGAACAAGAACAAGAACAAGAACTAGAACAAGAACAAGAACTAGAACAAGAACAAGAACAAGAACAAGAACAAGAACAAGAACTAGAACAAGAACAAGAACAAGAACAAGAACAAGAACAAGAACAAGAACAAGAACTAGAACTAGAACAAGAACAAGAACAAGAACTAGAACAAGAACAAGAACAAGAACAAGAACTAGAACAAGAACAAGAACAAGAACTAGAACAAGAACAAGAACAAGAACAAGAACAAGAACAAGAACATTGAACAAGAACTAGAACAAGAACAAGAACAAGAACAAGAACAAGAACTAGAACAAGAACAAGTAGATGAAGAAGAATGAAAATGGGAGATCAAGAAGCAGAAGAGCAATTAGAAAATTAAAAAAAAAAAAAAAAAAGAAGAAGATAAATAATAATACTAAAAATAATTATTATAATTGGAAGAAGAAGAAGACGAAGAAATGAAGCAAAAGAAGAAGAAGAAAAAGGAAGAAGGAATCTTCTTCTTCTTCTGCGTACACAGTCAGACAGTAACCATTATTTTTTCGAAAAAAGCGGCGGTCATCCTGAGACTCTCGCCACTACCATAGAGCTTGTCTTGCAGTTCCACTGGCAATGGCCACATCTGCTCTCTCTGATCCTCGTATGTCGGGCAGCTCTGCAGCAGATGTTCAGCTGTACCGCACGGGCATTCGTCGGTACACCCTATCTTCAATTTGTTGAATAGGTGGTACCTCAGTCTATTGTGGCCAGTGCGAAGTCTGAAGACAACGACCTGCTCTCTTCGGTTCAACTGCTAATAGGCATCGTTTTTGGTGTAACCAGTATGTTCGGTTTCCCATTTGGTCATGTATCTGGCTTTGATAAGCCGTTTTGACTCTTCGTACGTCATACTAGTATCTGTTTGTGGTAGTCTTGCACCTTCTTTTGCCAGTCTGTCTGCCTCCTCGTTGCCTTGGATGTTGCAGTGTGATGGGACCCACTGTGCCACTACCCTTTTTGGTGCGGACTGCTGGCACAGTTTGCAGAGTGCTGCTCTTAAGTCATTAAGCTCAGTGTTTTTCTGGCTTTTCAGCGCTGTGACTACGGCGAGAGCATCTGTCAGCAGGACTATATGGCTCTCATTTTCACTGTGTGTCACCATTTCTTCCACTGCCGCCCTCAGTGCCTCTGCCTCCGCTCTGAAATTGCTTGTGTACTTACCAGTAGCGAATGACAGTGTTATTTTTGGAAGAAGGAATAAAAACAAGAAAAAGAAGAAGAAGAAGTAGTAATAGTAGAAACAAAAAAAATAAAGAAAAAAAGGAAGAAAAACAAGAACTATAAAGCAAGAAAGATTTCACAGGTGTGCAGAAGTTATTTTTATATGTTATTTTTGTGTGACTCGTGGAAAGAGAACAGGTGTGTCATTATACAATTAAACGACATTCATAGGACGTGTTGTCTCTATTCACTGAAAATGTGAGTAAACAATATACCGAAAGGTGAACACTGTCGTCACATCTGTGCATGTGTTGTTAAGCGCTGTGATGAATTCGTGTACCCTCTTTGTGGTTTTGTATTCTTTCAATACAAGTTTATTAATCTCATCCCTGCTCATTCCTCCCAGGCGCCAGTCCTCACTCGATCCACGATTAAGTACAAACAAGAGGCAGTCATTGATAGCAGATAGGTAAGCTGCTCGCCTCTCAAGAGACAAACGAAGGAAAACACGAACGAGTGAGTGTTTGCATACCGAAAGGTTCTAGCATCCAGTAGTTTCTAAATCCTATCTGAGGCGAACGATGCACTCTGAGGTCCTGTGTAAACAATATTCACGAATAAGAACCAATGCCAATTGAAAATCGAAAATAACTAATCGTTTGACTCTGTTCCAGTGAAAACATTAGGAAGTTAACCAAATTCCCACACACGCACCTTCGCTTGGAGTGAACCCCAGATTTGTATCCTATGCTATCTCTAGTCGTCTCGACTTATTTGTACTAGGACCAGAGATTGCGGTTGACGATAGTGCAAATTGTTTTCTCTCACTTAAATCCAATTAAAGCGCAAGTCATACTGTCAGAACCACATACACACACACACATACACACGTACACACGCATGCACACACTTCTAACTCAAGTACAACAACAATAACAACAACATAACAGCTCGTGCAAGACTTAGGCATGACAATTCAATCTGTTGTAGAAGAATTTCAGAAGCATCAACAATATAATTCCCGAAAAAGGATTATGTTTTATAAATATAATGTACAGATAATATCTCACGATTCTGATGTGGTCTAGAGTTAAGGCACTCCGCTCTTAATTTGCAGTGTCCGGGGAGTGGGCTAGGAGTAGGCAAAGTAATTTGCTTTGTCTATGGAGCAAAATTGTCAACACATGCACTGGTTATAGTAGACTCCCTTTTAGAGGTCCACGGCTTCTACAAGATGGCCGTGTGCCAATCACTCCATAGTCGCTTCTTACGACAAGCCTTGCAGGTGACAGTGTTTCTCCCCTTTCGTTCCCCGGTATCATACGGGCATCACGCGTGCCAACCACATAAACAAACACCAAAATACTCGATTTTTCTACTAACCAATGGAATTGGTTTCTGGGGACATGTAACAGGTCAGCGGAATGAATGACTAGGACCAGAAATCACGCGAAAACTTTCAGGAAACTCGTCCCAAGATGACCTTAACACCTAAACCTAGTGGAGACGTGAATTGTCTGTTTACCGAGTTGTATTCCCCGGGTCAGACAATTACAATATATTAGTGATTCTTGTAAACAAAGACAACACGTACACAGATAACGCGGAGACATAAAGTCAGCGGTGAATGATGAACGCCCAAAGGTGATTTCATCTTTGCTCAGCACGCCTGGTGTTTTCGTGCCATCTCGTGCTAAAATACTATTTGAACTTTGCACGAGCTACAAATACAGTAATGCCTCGTTTAGTATCAGCCCGGTCGACACTGATTCGTTATTTCGCTATTATCTTTCTAAATGTATAAATAAAATATAATTGTACTCCTAAAATATGCATTGCAATCGGGGATGAAGTGTTGGTGAACTGAACGCAAGCTTATGCATGTATTTATAAATACATATATACCCACAAAGACAGAAATAGACATATATATATATATATATATATATTTATCAACAGAATCATTCATCTTCTATACACTTGTATCAGACGTCGTGGGGAGGTGTAGTTTTCTGTCGCCTGCCAGCTTTGTTGTCGATGTTGTCATTTCGTGTTTCTTCAGTATCTCACCATCCATCCATCTTTGTCGTGGTCTGCCTCTTGCTCTGCAACCCTGATGTCTGGTATTGTAGATACGAGCAGCTGGTAACTTTGGTTGCATTCTTGTCAGGTGTCCGAACTATTTTATTCTCTGCTTTTCCATGTCGTCCATGCACGGTGTTGCACCCACCGTCTGTCTGATTATTTCGTTTCTCAATCTGTCCAGCCTTGTGACACCGACAGCATTATGACCCCGACAGCCTTGTGACCCCGACAGCCTTATGACCCCGACAGCCTTATGACTCCGACAGCCTTGAGACCCCGACAGCCTGCCTCAAACACCCATTTCATATACCACGATGTTTCTTTCTTGTGCCTTAGTGAGTGTCCGTGTCTGACACAGGTAGAAGAGAGTTGGCATTAAAACACTATCAGCTGTCTCTTTGTCTTCATTGGAATGTGTTTGTGTCTTAGTTATGGTGAGAGCTGATAGGAAACCGCTTTAGCTTTCCGTGTTCTTGATTCAACCCCTCTATCTTGCATTCCATCTTGTGTGAACACGCTGCCCAAGTATTTGAATTCTGTGACTTGTTTAAGTTCTGGTGGGCTTATATATATATGTGTGGGTGTGTGTGTGTATGTGTGGGTATGTGTGTGTGTATGTTTGTGTATGTGTGTGTATGTGTGTGTATGTGTATATGTGTATATGTGTGTATGTGTTTATGTGTGTGTATGTGTGTGTGTATGTGTGGGTATGTGTGTGTGTATGTTTGTGTATGTGTGTGTATGTGTGTATGTGTGTGTATGTGTGTAAGTGTGTGTATGTGTGTATGTGTATATGTGTGTATGTGTGTATATGTGTATATATGTGTGTATGTGTGTATGTATGTATGTGTGTATGTGTATATGTGTGTATGTGTGTTGTGTTTTTGTGTATGTGTGTATATGTGTGTATGTGTGTATATGTGTGTATGTGTGTATATGTGTTTATATGTGTATGTGTGTATGTGTGTGTATGTGTGTAAGTGTGTATATATGTGTATGTGTGTATGTGTGTATATGTGTGTATGTGTGTGTGTATGTGTGTGTATGTGTGTGTGTATGTATGTATGTTTTAACAAATGTATACAATATAAAAGACACATCACCAGATTACCAATTAGAGGTCCTCCCTTCTCACAACTATTATTATTGCACCAATCACCACCCTCCTCAGCTTATCCACATCTTCCCATCTAGCCTATCCCTCAATTTGCCACTACAAGATTGTATTTTACGTGTCATTTTTATTAAACGATTTATTTATTTCTGTGTGTTTGTGTGTGGTTTGGTTCTTGTTGAATTAATCCTACAATGGTCAACGTGTAAATCAGATTTCAAACAAAAAGTTTGAAGAAAAACACACACACCCAAACTATCACACACACCGACACACAGACACCCATACATTCACAAACACACATACACACCCATACATTAACAAACACGCACACAGACCCAAACAATTCCACACACTGACACTCTCACACATACCCACCACACCTTTTACACACACACACACACACACACACACACACACACACGCATACGCACACGCGCGCGCATACATTCACAAACACACACACACCCATACATTCACAAACACACACACACACACACCCATACATTCACAAACACACACACACAGACGCATACATTCACAAACACACACGCACACAGACCCAAAGAATCCCACATACCGACACACTGACACACAAACAATCCCCCTCCCCCTACACACACACACATGAAAGATTCGACGAAGGTATTGATCCGATTTGTAAACAAATAAAATAAAAAGATAAAAAGTATTAGGGCACATCTGGAATTTGAACGTTGGACATTCTCGCGCGGTAATCGAGAATCCCTGAACTTGATCAACCAATCAAATCATCCCCAGCGCTCTGCAACTTTTTATATCTGGCGGCCACCGTTATAACTTTCATAAAGTCACATTTTCCTTACCGTCCACTAAAATCTAAATTGATGAGAATTCCGCCATCACCCAGTGAGCCTGTTTATGTTAGATGTTTTTAATGCATCATGTAACATGTACTTTGGAGAACATCGCTCCCATCACAGCGCGTCTAAAAGAAACTAGATCTCTTGTCAGATCTACACCCTGCTCCAGAGTCATGCCCAAACTTTCCTTGACATCTTGGTGCCATCACCTTCTTGGTCTGTCTCTGCATCTCTTGTCTAGCACCCAACCTGTCATTACCGGTCTTTCAAGATCGTTGTATCTTTTGATGTGGTCAAAGTTCTTCAATTTTCTGTTTATGGTGGAATTTATGAACCAGTTTTCCTTTATGCCCAACTCTTGTCGAATGTATGCGTTCCTTTTTGTTTTTGGTCCATGGTATTATGAAGAACCTTTCTATAACATGTCAACTCGGAAGACTCGATTTTTTTTTAATGAGGTTTGGGCAACTGTTCATGTTTCACAGCCGTAGATTCCAATGATGAAACACAAGTTCTAAACATGTGTACATGTTGATATCTGCTGATATTCTGCGATAGGTTCCATAGGTTGTGTTTTTAATAGAGCATGTAATTTTTCTGCGACCGCCCAGTTGAAAGCTAAGACCACGTTCAAACTGGCGATATCGCCTAGGTTGAAGACCACTGCTCTAGATAGTATGAGAAATTACAGTGGCAAATATATATTTGGAATATTTGGAATTCTGGTATCCAAACATGCACGTGAATGTCTATTGTCAGGTAGCCGAAGGGTACTGGCTATCCGTAGTAGGTATTTTTGACTTCGTGCAGCTTACTATACCTGGGGAAAGGTACACATTACGGTGGTAGATTTTTAACTAGAATTATTTAAATATGAAGGCAGCGGCCCGTAAGTATACTAGTTTCGATTTCTAACTGCCAAGGGATTTTTATCGTGCTCGACACTGAACATGGGAGTCTGATCTCACTACCCAGAGATCAGGGGAATTTTTACCAGAAGATCCACGTGAAAAAAAACCCAAACTGTCCTCATCGTGAACCCACTACCTCCGGCACTCGAGGTGGGTACCCTACCTCGAAACCACAGAGTCCCAATACATACATACATACATATATATGTACATATTGGAACATAATGCGGTAGCAAACAGAGCAAATTATCTGCTTGATAAGAAGGTCGTAAATTCAAAGTGAGCTGTACTGCGCTCATCCCGTGATGTTCTATGGCGAAGGGAGAGTGGCAGACCAGCTCGTCTCTCTATGAATTCTACTGGTCACCGAAACATGCTCCATCTCTGGAGCTGAGGCACAGGTGCTCTAATCTAATATCAGGCACTGAATATCATAGGATGTGTATTACTGGTGCTACAGGATGTATGTGTGCCCACCGCCTCTCCATGTGACATTCATTCTGGCGAAGTCTAGATGAATTGTCTTAAGGGATGTCATATCAACACCTCGAGTCACGGGGTGACCCGTTCTAACCAGGACTAATTCAGTCTCGTGACCCGTTGAGATCAATGTACCTGACATTGAGCTGTGAACTAACTCAATGCACCGGGAAACTCATGAAATTGTGCGCCTTTTGTCAAGACCAATTGTTTAATATGAAAGCAATTATGTTAGACAACAAAGACCTTAGTAAACATGTAGTGAAAGCCCCCATGTGTTGTTCCAAAACGTTATTAAAAGACACACTCAATTTAGGCGAAATAAAAGTCAATTACGTATCTAATCTAGAAGGTGATCTCATATTGGTGATTTGTTAAATAAATCAGGCAGAATAAGCTCGTTCTAATAATACGACAGCTTTTCTAGAAGATATCATTCTTGGCATCAAACACTGTCGCCATGCAGGTACGGTGGGGACAACTGAAGTCTGAAGAATCAGCCCCATTTTGAATCCGGATGCACAGAGCACCTCAGCGCACAACATATTGCAACACAATAGCCTTCATAATGACAAAAACAAACATGACTTTTGTTAGAAAAACTGATGAGGATGACTGATGGCGAACGAGGATGAAGAAGACGAAGAAGAGGGAGAATGTGCAATACATGAATAGAAACCATAGT
Organism: Ariolimax columbianus; assembly: GCA_036924085.1. Lineage (NCBI taxonomy): Eukaryota > Metazoa > Mollusca > Gastropoda > Stylommatophora > Arionidae > Ariolimax > Ariolimax columbianus. Next base: position 6,940,543 of record JAVGWX010000011.1, on the reverse strand, counting down.
TACCAAAACTACTTTCTATTTGGACTGTCAATATGTTTTGTTCACATCTTGTTCCTCGTTGAATAATATTGTTTTTGTTAGTGTCTTTTGTTAGTGTCTTTTGTTAGTGTCTTTGTTAGTGTCTTTTGTTAGTGTCTTTTGTTAGTGTCTTTTGTTAGTGTCTTTTGTTAGTGTCTTTGTTAGTGTCTTTGTTAGTGTCTTTTGTTAGTGTCTTTTGTTAGTGTCTTTTGTTAGTGTCTTTGTTATTGCATGTTGGCGAATACCATCTAGGGCAAACCTATTCTATTTCTGATTTTTTCTCACATCTGCCTTATTCTGTTACTATATGACCTAGATAGGAGAAATTCTGTACCTGTTCAGGTAGATGGTCTTCTATTGTTATCTGGATACATGGTTATTTGTCATGGCGCAGAACAACTTTCAGAGCCGCATCCATTGCCGAGGTACGCCAGATTTTCGGGATTCAGAGAAAACCTTCTCATCGGAAAGACAAAATAACTGATCCACATGTCCTACTGGCTATGCTGCATATGTGGAGGAGGAGGGTTGGTCTACATAACAGCCTCTGGACTCACTGATGAGGTGCAATATAACATGTGGAGGAGGAGGGTTGGTCTACATAACAGCCTCTGGACTCACTGATGAGGTGCAATATAACATGTGGAGGAGGAGGGTTGGTCTACATAACAGCCTCTGGACTCACTGATGAGGTGCAATATAACATGTGGAGGAGGAGGGTTGGTCTACATAACAGCCTCTGGACTCACTGATGAGGTGCAATATAACATGTGGAGGAGGAGGGTTGGTCTACATAACAGCCTCTGGACTCACTGATGAGGTGCAATATAACATGTGGAGGAGGAGGGTTGGTCTACATAACAGCCTCTGGACTCACTGATGAGGTGCAATATAACATGTGGAGGAGGAGGGTTGGTCTACATAACAGCCTCTGGACTCACTGATGAGGTGCAATATAACATGTGGAGGAGGAGGGTTGGTCTACATAACAGCCTCTGGACTCACTGATGAGGTGCAATATAACATGTGGAGGAGGAGGGTTGGTCTACATAACAGCCTCTGGACTCACTGATGAGGTGCAATATAACATGTGGAGGAGGAGGGTTGGTCTACATAACAGCCTCTGGACTCACTGATGAGGTGCAATATAACATGTGGAGGAGGAGGGTTGGTCTACATAACAGCCTCTGGACTCACTGATGAGGTGCAATATAACATGTGGAGGAGGAGGGTTGGTCTACATAACAGCCTCTGGACTCACTGATGAAGTGCAATATAACATGTGGAGGAGGAGGGTTGGTCTACATAACAGCCTCTGGACTCACTGATGAGGTGCAATATAACATGTGGAGGAGGAGGGTTGGTCTACATAACAGCCTCTGGACTCACTGATGAGGTGCAATATAACATGTGGAGGAGGAGGGTTGGTCTACATAACAGCCTCTGGACTCACTGATGAGGTGCAATATAACATGTAGAGGAGGAGGGTTGGTCTACATAACAGCCTCTGGACTCACTGATGAGGTGCAATATAACATGTGGAGGAGGAGGGTTGGTCTACATAACAGCCTCTGGACTCACTGATGAGGTGCAATATAACATGTGGAGGAGGAGGGTTGGTCTACATAACAGCCTCTGGACTCACTGATGAGGTGCAATATAACATGTGGAGGAGGAGGGTTGGTCTACATAACAGCCTCTGGACTCACTGATGAGGTGCAATATAACATGTGGAGGAGGAGGGTTGGTCTACATAACAGCCTCTGGACTCACTGATGAGGTGCAATATAACATGTGGAGGAGGAGGGTTGGTCTACATAACAGCCTCTGGACTCACTGATGAGGTGCAATATAACATGTGGAGGAGGAGGGTTGGTCTACATAACAGCCTCTGGACTCACTGATGAGGTGCAATATAACATGTGGAGGAGGAGGGTTGGTCTACATAACAGCCTCTGGACTCACTGATGAGGTGCAATATAACATGTGGAGGAGGAGGGTTGGTCTACATAACAGCCTCTGGACTCACTGATGAGGTGCAATATAACATGTGGAGGAGGAGGGTTGGTCTACATAACAGCCTCTGGACTCACTGATGAGGTGCAATATAACATGTGGAGGAGGAGGGTTGGTCTACATAACAGCCTCTGGACTCACTGATGAGGTGCAATATAACATGTGGAGGAGGAGGGTTGGTCTACATAACAGCCTCTGGACTCACTGATGAGGTGCAATATAACATGTGGAGGAGGAGGGTTGGTCTACATAACAGCCTCTGGACTCACTGATGAGGTGCAATATAACATGTGGAGGAGGAGGGTTGGTCTACATAACAGCCTCTGGACTCACTGATGAGGTGCAATATAACATGTGGAGGAGGAGGGTTGGTCTACATAACAGCCTCTGGACTCACTGATGAGGTGCAATATAACATGTGTGAATGATGCCACATCGCTTGCAATGGACGGCTATGCGCAATGTATGGTAATGCACAATAGACGGCTATGCGCAATGTATGGTAATGCACAATGGACGGCTATGCGCAATGTATGGTAATGCACAATGGACGGCTATGCGCAATGTATAGTAATGCACAATGGACGGCTATGCGCAATGGATGGTAATGCACAATAGACGGCTATGCGCAATGTATAGTAATGCACAATGGACGGCTATGCGCAATGTATGGTAATGCACAATAGACGGCTATGCGCAATGTATAGTAATGCACAATGGACGGCTATGCGCAATGTATGGTAATGCACAATAGACGGCTATGCGCAATGTATAGTAATGCACAATGGACGGCTATGCGCAATGTATAGTAATGTACAATGGACGGCTATTCACAATGTATGATAATGCGTCATGCACGAATGATGAGAATAGATAACGCTTTCATTATTGTCAATTTTAATTTGTAAGCTGGGGATGGCAGATAGTAAATCAATGCAGTGTGTTTTTGTTTTCCATCTGGTTTCAAGTTCTGTTTCGACTCTTGGAAATGCTTCATAAATCTGGATTTATACATACACTGTTTCATGGGAGTGACAGAGAGCGGGGCCTTATGTGTGACAGGGGACAGGGGTTAGTGAGGAAATGTGTCGATGCGTGCTTGCTCTAGCTCGCGTGGTTCAACGCTTCTCACATCACGTGCATCAGCTATTACCTCTGATAATGGTGCATTTCCGGCATCAAGCTGCACCATTTGGCACAAGCACACACGCATCAAATGGCACAGTTTTGCTTTAAGTTTTGGTTTCATCTTCAAATTCGCTTTTTTTGAGTTTAAGATTGTACAAAACAAGAAAGTTGTAGGAGGAATTAGCAGAGAGAGATATGTAGAATGAGAGAGAGAAAGAGAGAGAGGGGGAGTGAGTGAGAGAGAGATTTGTAGCGTTTAGAAAACAATGTACTTTTATATCCGTTGATCTGTGTTGTGCTCGTAAAAGTGAAAGTAGGTTAAAGACCTGTGCAGTTATGCACAATGGGGAGTTTGAACGTTTTGGCTGGTCGATGTCCGGACCTCTAGCATACAGCTGACAGTTTGAGAGGGACAGTTGGGGGAGGGCGCTGTAAGTGCAGTGGCGTGCAAACGAGATTTAGCGATTACAATTATTTTTCTTGTCCAACGGTATACTAGGGGTGGGTGGTGAGGGGTGGTGGGGTGGTGGCGGTGGTACTCTCCCAGGTTATTCTGGTTCCCAGTGTTTGAGGCTGAGGCTTGTTTGCTAAGGCTGAGATTACAACCGCACAAGGGTTCGAAATCGAGGTGAAGAGAAGAAATCCGTGCGGGGGTTTGTTCCTGGTACGACCTCTCCTCCAGTCGACCAAGCTGTAAATTGGTACCTGACGTTTTGGTTGGGGAAGGTATAAACAGCAAGGAAGGGAACTGGCCACCCCACCTCACATAGGCTTGGTCCATGAAGAGTTATCTTCATCCCCGACGGCAGTTGTTGCCATGGGACCCACCTTGACCTTTAATGTTTGAGACTTGGTCGACCCCATGTTGTTTTCCGATCGAAAAACTCCCGCACCTTCTGGGAACTAAATCCCGATCGTCCAGCTGAGAAACAAGCGCACTAAGTATTGTATTACCTCCCCAGATGGCCAGGATATTTCAGTGATATAGATTTTCTTGGCGCCCTCTCCTGCAGTGCACAGGATGGTCGGTTCTCACCGCACGCTCGTAGTTACGCCACTGATAAGATGGCGACAGATGGGATGTGTAACAGAAAGTTTCAAGTGTTACAGAAATGTCTACGTTGTGGCCAGCTTTGAAATACGAGAAGACCAAGAACAGAATGGGATTGTAAATACAGTTTTCATGATCTCAACTCGAGTTATGACACTATCTGCAAGAATAGATTTAGACAAATTATGGCCAAATGAGACTGTCTGATTACATACGAATTATAGTTGTTAGGAAAGACTCAGAAAATATAGTGTACATAGAACAGAGAAGAGTTAGAGGTGGCTTGACTTAACTGAACGTCTTTATACTGGTTTAGAAGACTCTGCAGAGTATGTATACAACCAGTTTCTTGTTGGGTGGTTAACAGATGTGCGAGTCCATCTTTATAGACTCAAATACTAGAGCAAAGTATATTTGCAGACTGTTAGGCGCCATATATCCTGTTCTTAACAAACCGTCCAACCATGGTCGGTGTTGTGTCATGCCACACAGTTAGTCGCTCCTTACGACGTGCTCTCTGTGGGGCAGTGGTGCTATTCTTGTCTTTATCATCCACAGAAACGCCGGCAGAGTTTAAAAATTAATAAATGGAAAGAATGAATCAGACTATACCAAGTTTTTTGGAGGTACAAGAGGGCCCAGCTTCAATTGTTGAAAGACAGGACGAGATTAGATATTAGGGAGTATTTGTTTAGTCTGAGAGTGGTGGATGCTTGGGATTCATTGTCACATGAAGTGGTGGAGGAAGGGTCAGTTAATGTATTAAACAACCGCTTAGATGTTTACAGTAATTGTTAGTATAAGTGGAGTAGAATTAACTGGTTGTATACAGACTGTGTAGCAACAAACAAGGCAAAGGTCGCCGTCCATCGTAGACAATGATGACAAAATTAATTTTGCTAACGCTAGTCTTAGTAAGGGTTAACTGCGCTACTTTTTCTCCCCACTTTCTCGTCTCGAGCCACCAGACGCCAGTGGCAAGTCAAGAACAAGTTGATTACGGGGCGACTATGAGATGCAGGGGACTCCGCATCAAGCACCCGTGAAAAAGGCGGCGGAGTCCGGAGTCGAACCCACACCACCTGATCACGAGGTCGACGGCTTAACCACATCGCTAAACCAGTGTGATGAATGAAAGTAAATTCCTAGCAGCTGTCTGCCAGTTCCATGAGGCCATGACGGCGCGTGTCTGAATGATGGAGAACAGTGTGTAGTCATCCCAGCGATAATTGGTGTGAGACAGGACTGAAGATGAAGCAGTTAAGGAGCTGACAATAACTAACGATACATAACCGGTTGCTTGTATCAGGGCCATCCAACCAAAACTGACTAAGACCCTATTTCGTCTCCAATTGGCATCCTTGGAATCGACTGCATTAGTGTAGTGACTAAGTGAATAGAGACCGCAGTGGAAAGGCACGGCAGGTACCAAATGAAGAATAGAAACCGCAGGGGGAAGGCAAGCCAAGTACCAAATAAAGACATCTAAAAACGGTTGTACCACATCGAAAGGTGCAGATATCACATTCTCGCTGTAAACGTCACAAGGTAGTTTTCAGGGCAAATGCCGTAGAAGAAGAAGTGTGTTTAGCTATGCTTCTCGAAGCTGTGTATTAGGATTCCACTTGCATATACATATATCCAGATACACTTACGAGAGATGTTCATAAAGTAATGCATCGCGTCGTTTTTCTCAGGAGCTGTTTATTCAAAAGCCATGACGTTTCTACTCAATATACATGGATATGCCATGTAAACACCTGTATTATTAACATAATCCCCATCAACTTGTACAGCTTTATGCCAGCACGAAACAAGTGCATGTATTCCTAGCCCGTACCAGATTTTGTCTTGATCATGCCGCCATTTCTTGGCTGCATGAATCACTTCTTCATTATCTTCAAATCTTGTCCCACGGAGTCCATCTTTGAGTGGACCAAACAGATGGAAATCAGAGGGTGTCAAATCGGGACTATAGGGTTGATGGGGTAGTACAGACCAACCCAATTTGGTGATTGCTTCCCCTTTTGCCAGACTTGTGTGAGGGCGCGCATTGTCGTGAAGGACAATGATTGACAGCTGTAAAGCCAGTTATAGTGATTCACTTATCAGTAAGAATAATTCCCTAAGCGCATTTCAACATTCCTGCATTGGTGACTGTGAGAGGACGTCCACTGCGCGGTCGATCAAGCAGCTTCGTATCTACACTTCCTCTTTGAGTCTCTGATCCCAGCGACTAACTATACTCCTGTCGACTACAAATTTTCCGTACACATCACATAGACGCTTGTGAATGTTCACAACCGTGTCCTTCTCTGCAACAAGAAATTCGATCCCAATTCGATGTCTATAACGCAAGTTGCTAACATGCTCCATGTAAACGGCTTAGTGCAGTCGTATTATTTGACCGATTGCGGTGTAATTTGGTACACACAATTGACACATGGCATATTTGAAGTGTGAAGATTTTCATGCTTCTATTTGTATTATTAGCTGAGCAAAACGATGTGGAGAATTACTTTCTGAACGCACCTAGACTGTTCCTGTCTGACTTCTTTGTTTTTAAATTTCTTAGCTTCATACGGTAAATGTAACATATGTTATCAGTAATGACTAATCGGTATCACTGTATTCCGGGAAGACATATAGACGCTCATGCACTTCAGCAAGTGACAAAGGGTATAGATATTGACTGTTTTTGTGTCCTGCTGATTTTACACACCTCTGATCAGCATTTTCATGTGCCCATTGTCGATCACCCGTTTCATTTTCAAATTTAGGGGTCACTAGATTCCTCTAAGACATGAACAGGGAGATTGGAAGCGGCTCGAGGTCTTCCTCACGTCCAACCAGCGTCAAGTATTGGAGCTAGTCATTTATATCGAAGTCTTCCACTGCACACAATTGAACAATTTCCTCAACACTGGATCGGTGCCGCCTCTCTTTCTTCGTTCGACCATGTTTCCCACCTCTCGCATGACGTCTCAGCTCGACAGCTTCTACGCCTATCCTTGGAAATCAGGGGGGAGGGGGAAGGCTACACCCCTCATGAGTCGTCCCTGCGGCCGCCTCCGCTACACATTGCTGACACATCTCAAGCCCACTTCATGTGTCCTGCTCCATACCTGGGACTCCATCAACCACGGACCTGGGACTACATCAACCATGGTACTGGGACTACATCAACCACGGTCCTGTGGCTCCATCAACCACGGTCCTGTTACTCCATCAACCACGGTCACGGGCGGACAGCGTGGCGACTAGTTCTTGCTCACTCGCTTGCTTGCTCGCTTGCTTGTGTGCTCCCTCGCTTGCTCATTTGCGTGGTTGCTTGCTTGCTCGCTCGCTTGTTTATTGCTTGCTCGCTTGCTTGCTCGCTCGCTCGCTTGCTTGCTCGCTTGCTCTATTGCTGTGTCATTTCTTGAACTTGTCCAAATCTAAAAGTCTATTCAACAAGTGTAATATCGTTCTTACACCTTTATCCATGTCTATTGTCTAAGCTACAGTCTCTGTTCCGGAATCCCCAACGCAAGGGAATAAGGGGAATTGAAAACACGCGGAGAAGAGAGCTCGAGACAAACCTAAAGGAAACAAGAGAGTGCGGAAAGAGCTGGAACGGTTGACCCAAAACATGATGACTTGACATAAATTTGTTGAAGACCTGCTCCATAAGCTGTTAAAATGCTTTTGTTAATTGATTGACAGTCTCAAATTTGACTAGTTTTGAAGCAACGATACCAGCTCTTTCATTGTCGCTAACCGTAAGTTTATCAGGGCAGTGCATCTCTTATAAACCCCATACAGCAAGGTAGGCGAGTCAGACATGATAACTACACTTATTAAACAGGCTTCAAATAGTCACTTCAGAGATGAAGTCACAGCTTCAAACCCGTTCCCCATACTACATTTGTTACACACATATCCTTCTCACCTCGGCAAGGACCTTACCTCTCACTCTAAGCACATAAATCTCACCTCAATTTCTTACCATTCAGCATAGACTCGTATTCATGTATTCGTCCACAGGCTGAACGAATTAGTTTTCCCATTACATGATTATTTCTCAATCCTTAAATTGTCTTCATGAAACATGTCTCTCACTGCAGGTTAAGTGTTTGGTTGATAATAATATATTTCACCTATAATATATTTAATCTATATAATCTATAATCTATACATTTAATTGTATTTATGTATTTAATTACTGTATTTAATTGTATTTATGTATTTCATCTAAATAATCTATAATCTATGTACACAAATAATCTATTACAAAAGATTCCATTCAGTTTAAATGATATCACTCCAGCTAAGGCCGGCTGCGATGAATCTCCAACGTCCTGTGTCTCTTATTTTGATGGTACAAGCTGCCAGGATATTCCCAGTCCATCTGTTGACGCTATCTTCTCACTTATAACGTTGTTTACTTCAGACTTTTTTGCCCTCCGCCTTTTCTTCAAAATTGTTTTAAGGAAGGGTGTATGTGCCGTTTGATATGGATCACAATCTGTGAACTGTTTGTCTGTGATCCGTTCATTATTTCACTCTCCGCCGGCCTCCCATGTCTTCCGGATACTAATATTTTTTTATTTTCTTTGCAGATGATGCATGAAGAGGTCGTCCTAAATACAGGGGGGAAGGGGGGGACAAAATCATGAATGAAACAATCTCCGACCAGAGGCAGCTGACAGAGAGAGGTAGTAGGGGGGGGGGGGGGTGGCTTCATGTGTGCTCCAACAACGTCACCGGTTATAGGATGACCTGATCTCACCTGTCCCGACTGATCTACACATACACACACTCACACACGCACACATGAACTAACACACATACACATGCACACACACAGCCATGCACACACACACACACATGAACACACACACACACATGCACACACACAGGCATGCACACACACAAACACACACACAAATACGTACACACATATATGCACATAAATACAATAAAGACGAGGATGCATTACCTCTATCACTCAATTTTTAAAAAATATTGTGAGTAACGCGTTTGGAAGTCAATATATGACTCACATTTGGTGAATTCAGATCTGGTAACCCATATCCTGTTCCTGAATTCCATTTGAAAAGGTAAGCACCATAAACGATATATTGGGTGAGAACTCATCATCATCCACTGGCTGGTCAGTCGTAAGGCTGGTTGTAGGGTTGTCTGGTCATGTCTCTCCATTTGAACATATCCTCGTTGATCAGTCCTAAGACTGGTTGTAAGGTTGTGTGAGCATGTCTCTCCATTTGACCGTATGCTCTGGTTGGTCAGTCCTAAGACTGGTTGTAGTGTTATCTGATTTGACCTTATTTTCTGCAACTCTCTCGAATTCAGCAAACGTCCGTACTTTAATGTCTCTGCCTACCTAAGATGTAAAGGCGAGTCTTTGTCGCCCCTTCCTCTTTTCCCTTTATTTAGCCTTCTGGTTTCTTGCGTAAAAGACTTACATGTCGAATTTTGTTTCCCAGCTAATCTTTTTTTTTCCTAATATTTCTAATATTTGACTCACTGTTCCTACCTCAGCAAATCCATTGCCATAAGGCCTTTTTTTGTCTAACTAACTCGCTCCCTTCACAGTATTATCACTTTGAAGCGTTTCCAAGTTTTTTTTCATCCTACTTTGCTAAAGTCAATGTTTCCGTTTAATGTTGTTGGTCCTTCACTGGTGATAAGGACCGTTACTTTTTTCACCTAGTCAGTCCTTCAGTCGTGTTCTGTCATTCAGGGTTGTGGGTGGGTGGGGAGATGGCTGACGAGTTCCATTTGGGATCTGCATACTTGCAGGTAGTGACAGCATGGAAAGTTCGCTTCGCGAGACGGTGATTATGATTGTCAGCAAATCCATGGATCTCATCCGCTTTATTGCTCAGCCAGTAGACCCGCAACTGACGCAGCTCTTTGACTGTAGTTTAGCTTGTCAGCGGACTTACGCTCTCCGCTTCGCCGCTCGCCCGTCGTCACAGGCAGCGCTCGACCAGAACTATAGTGCCCTATACACTGCAATTAGCCACACATGAGAACTGATTATTCATTCTTTTTTTCAGTTCTATCCTGATACTATTTGAGGTTAGCAATTTCTGTTTTTCTCTTCAGTTATTTCTTTCAGTTCTATTTTGATACTATTTGAGGTTAGCAATTTCTGTTTTTCTGTTCAGTAATTTTTTTTTCAGTTCTATCCTGATACTATTTGAGGTTAGCAATTTCTGTTTTTCTCTTCAATAATTTTTTTTCTCAGTTCTATTCTGATACTATTTGAGGTTAGCAATTTCTGTTTTTCTCTTCAATTATTTTTTTTCTCAGTTCTATTCCTAAACTTTTTGAGGTTAGCAATTTCTGTTTTTCTCTTCAATTATTTTTTTTCTCAGTTCTATTCTGATACTATTTGAGGTTAGCAATTTCTGTTTTTCTCTTCAATTATTTTTTTTCTCAGTTCTATTCTGATACTATTTGAGGTTAGCAATTTCTGTTTTTCTCTTCAATTATTTTTTTTCTCAGTTCTATTCTGATACTATTTGAGGTTAGCAATTTCTGTTTTTCTCTTCAATTATTTTTTTTCTCAGTTCTATTCTGATACTCTTTGAGGTTAGCAATTTCTGTTTTTCTCTTCAATTATTTTTTTTCTCAGTTCTATTCTGATACTATTTGAGGTTAGCAATTTCTGTTTTTCTCTTCAATTATTTTTTTTCTCAGTTCTATTCTGATACTCTTTGAGGTTAGCAATTTCTGTTTTTCTCTTCAATTATTTTTTTTCTCAGTTCTATTCTGATACTATTTGAGGTTAGCAATTTCTGTTTTTCTCTTCAATTATTTTTTTTCTCAGTTCTATTCTGATACTATTTGAGGTTAGCAATTTCTGTTTTTCTCTTCAATTATTTTTTTTCTCAGTTCTATTCTGATACTCTTTGAGGTTAGCAATTTCTGTTTTTCTCTTCAATTATTTTTTTTCTCAGTTCTATTCTGATACTATTTGAGGTTAGCAATTTCTGTTTTTCTCTTCAATTATTTTTTTTCTCAGTTCTATTCTGATACTCTTTGAGGTTAGCAATTTCTGTTTTTCTCTTCAATTATTTTTTTTCTCAGTTCTTTTCTGATACTCTTTGAGGTTAGCAATTTCTGTTTTTCTCTTCAATTATTTTTTTTCTCAGTTCTATTCTGATACTATTTGAGGTTAGCAATTTCTGTTTTTCTCTTCAATTATTTTTTTTCTCAGTTCTATTCTGATACTCTTTGAGGTTAGCAATTTCTGTTTTTCTCTTCAATTATTTTTTTTCTCAGTTCTATTCTGATACTATTTGAGGTTAGCAATTTCTGTTTTTCTCTTCAATTATTTTTTTTCTCAGTTCTATTCTGATACTATTTGAGGTTAGCAATTTCTGTTTTTCTCTTCAATTATTTTTTTTCTCAGTTCTATTCTGATACTATTTGAGGTTAGCAATTTCTGTTTTTCTCTTCAATTATTTTTTTTCTCAGTTCTATTCTGATACTATTTGAGGTTAGCAATTTCTGTTTTTCTCTTCAATTATTTTTTTTCTCAGTTCTATTCTGATACTCTTTGAGGTTAGCAATTTCTGTTTTTCTCTTCAATTATTTTTTTTCTCAGTTCTATTCTGATACTATTTGAGGTTAGCAATTTCTGTTTTTCTCTTCAATTATTTTTTTTCTCAGTTCTATTCTGATACTATTTGAGGTTAGCAATTTCTGTTTTTCTCTTCAATTATTTTTTTTCTCAGTTCTATTCTGATACTATTTGAGGTTAGCAATTTCTGTTTTTCTCTTCAGTTATTTTCTCCCCCATTGCAATCGTCTTAATGGCCCAAATATGATAACATGTACTTATTCTTCTCTATGGGGAATTACAGTTGGGGAAAAGGTCTCGGGGTCGGCCACTACTTCGGTACAAGGATGTATGCAAGCGGGTTATGAATGACGCAGGCATCGATATGGGACCATGGGAAAAGGACGCCATGGATCGTGTTACATGGAGGGGCAGGATTAAACATGGAATACAGACAAAGGAGATACTGATTGCTGATAGGTTAAAGAGTTTGAGAAGACACTCAACACCATGCGATGCCGCAAACGGTCCTGACTTTCCTTGCATACACTGTGGAAGACGCTTCTCTGCCCGGATTGGTCTTTCGAGTCACATTCGTTACTGTCATGGACTGTAGTTGCATACCTTTCAAAAGCACAGTTACTTTCGTCTGACAAGATGGAAAGAGCTAATAGAATGGACTTATTCAGTTATTTTTTCATTGATGCTTAAATGTAATTGTCCATGATGCTTGTCTATTGCCAAACTCTTTGTCCTAAATGTATTTATTGTCATGCCAAACTATGGCAGCGATGTTAATTCTGTCCAGTATCGTTTGTATAGCTGCTACTGATTTTCCCTTCTTCTATAGTTTGCTCGTCGCCAAATTCGGTTGCGTTTCTTTTGCATTTTGACACCCCTGGGATTCCGTGGCGAAGTGGTTAAGCCGTCGGCCTCGTGATCAGGTGATGTGGGTTCGACTCGGGACAACGCCGCCTTTTCAAGGGTGCTTGATTCGGAGTCCCCTGCATCTCGTAGTCGCCCCCTAGTCGTCTTGTCCTTGACTTGCCACTGGGGTCGGGCGGCTCGAGACAAGAGAGTGACGATAAAAAGTAGCGCAGTTAATCCTTACGAAAAATAGCGCAAGCAAAATAAATGATGGCATCATCGATGTCGATGGACGGCGGTCTTTGCCTTTGATATCCCTGGCACAACTTTCTCAATCATCAGAAGTTGTGCAACATAGACTCGGTGAAAGCAAGCAACCCTTTCATGACCTATCTTTACAGAGACTCGGGGAAAGCAAGCAACCCTTTCATGGCCTGTCCTTACATAGACTCGGTGAAAGCAATCAACCCTTTCATGGCCTGTCCTTACATAGACTCGGTGAAAGCAATCAACCCTTTCATGGCCTGTCCTTACATAGACTCGGTGAAAGCAATCAACCCTTTCATGGCCTGTCCTTACATAGACTCGGTGAAAGCAATCAACCCTTTCATGGTCTATCTTTACAGAGACTCGGTGAAAGCAATCAACCCTTTCATGGCCTGTCCTTACATAGACTCGGTGAAAGCAATCAACCCTTTCATGGCCTGTCCTTACATAGACTCGGTGAAAGCAATCAACCCTTTCATGGCCTGTCCTTACATAGACTCGGTGAAAGCAATCAACCCTTTCATGGCCTGTCCTTACATAGACTCGGTGAAAGCAATCAACCCTTTCATGGCCTGTCCTTACATAGACTCGGTGAAAGCAATCAACCCTTTCATGGCCTGTCCTTACATAGACTCGGTGAAAGCAATCAACCCTTTCATGGCCTGTCCTTACATAGACTCGGTGAAAGCAATCAACCCTTTCATGGCCTGTCCTTACATAGACTCGGTGAAAGCAATCAACCCTTTCATGGCCTGTCCTTACATAGACTCGGTGAAAGCAATCAACCATTTCATGGCCTGTCCTTACATAGACTCGGTGAAAGCAATCAACCCTTTCATGGCCTGTCCTTACATAGACTCGGTGAAAGTAATCAACCCTTTCATGGCCTGTCCTTACATAGACTCGGTGAAAGCAATCAACCCTTTCATGGCCTGTCCTTACATAGACTCGGTGAAAGGAATCAACCCTTTCATGGCCTGTCCTTATATAGACTCGGTGAAAGCAATCAACCCTTTCATGGCCTGTCCTGGCAGAGACTCAGTGAAAGCAAGCAACCCTTTCATGACCTGTTCTATTGAAACTGAATAGGGTTATGAATAACACTTTACAAATATATTTTTCCTTTCCATTGACACAGATTTGTCTTGCTTTGAATATCTCAAACGATCAATCAATCAATCAATCAAAAACCTTTTTTAGGTCCATGTGGAGCATAAGTCTTCCACAAATACAGACTAAGTCAACACATGTTGACCTGCGACACCCATTAAAGCTGTTGTTGCACAAATTCCCTAACGGACGGAGTAGCCAGCTCCATGCCCAACCTTCCTAAGTCATCTTTTACTATATGCCTAACAGGTTACAGTGTCACTACTTTCTGTTTTCCGTGGGTCTGTTTAAATTCCTGGAAGCTTGGAAAATTATTCAATCCATTATTTGACACGTCTTCCAATTTTTCTATCCACACTCTGAAATGTTGTTCAGTGCGCCATGTTTTCGGGGGTAATCTTGCTGAGACGAAGATACGGAAATGTAGTTTAAAAGAAGACTTGAGAATTGAATTGACTGCAAAGAAGTCTAACAATGCGGTACTTGAAGAAGCACATACACAAAGACAACTCATAGCAAAAGTCAGGTCAATGCAGTCATATTTCGGACACGTCATGAGAAGAGGTGTATTGGAACTTACTGTGGCAACGGTAAAAAAAGCAGGGAGGAGAGACACAGAGAGGCAGAGAGAGAAAATACTGGACAATCTAAAGGAAAGAAATGGAGAAAGATCAACAACAGAGTTGATAAACAACACACGTGATAGAAGTGGATGGTGATCCACGATCGCAAACGCCAACCGGAAAGGCACTTGATAATGATAACGATTACACGTCTTTTATATACTGCGCAATATTTAAAATTTTGTAAATATTGTTTCAAACTACATGTATTGTTGAGATTGTACAATATTTTTTTATTTAAACATTTTTTTTTTTCGTTCGCCTTATTTATCTATTCCCCAAAGGCAGTGTGCATTGCACTGTGGTTTTTATTTTGCGCCTGTCGGCCCAATGCATCCGACTTCAGCATGCATTTTATGTAAGGGTCTGCTTCCTCTTCCATTTTCTAAGGGTTTGCTTCCCCGGGGTAACGGCCGGTGCTGTGATGGGATCGAACCCAGCACCTTTGGTTGCGAGACGTGTCACTTAACCACTAGCCCACGCCGTCCCCTGTACAATATTTAACGTTTAGTAAAGATTGTTCCAAACTACATGTATTGGAAAGATTATACAATATTTAACGTTTAGTAAAGATTATTCCAAACTACATGTATTGTGAAGATCATACAATATTTAACGTTTAGTAAAGATTATTCCAAACTACATGTATTGTAAAGATTATACAATATTTAACGTTTAGTAAAGATTATTCCAAACTACATGTATTGTAAAGATTATACAATATTTAACGTTTAGTAAAGATTATTCCAAACTACATGTATTGTAAAGATTATACAATATTTAACGTTTAGTAAAGATTGTTCCAAACGACATGTATTGTAAAGATTATACAATATTTAACGTTTAGTAAAGATTGTTCCAAACTACATGTATTGTAAAGAGTATACAATATTTAACGTTTAGTAAAGATTGTTCCAAACTACATGTATTGTAAAGATTAGACAATATTTAACGTTTAGTAAAGATTGTTTCAAACTCCATATATTGTAAAGATTATACAATATTTAACGTTTAGTAAAGATTGTTTCAAACTCCATATATTGTAAAGATTATACAATATTTAACGTTTAGTAAAGATTGTTCCAAGTTTGACGTCTAGGAGAGATTGTGCAATATTATGCGTGTTAGAGAGATTGCTCACTAAACGGTTGGCTTGATAGTTCGTGTTTGATTGACACGTTAATCAACTAATATGCATCGACTGACTGCTTGCAGATGGTAGAACAATCTGATACATTCAATTCAAATGAAATTCTCCTTGTGTCACAATAAGTCTGTCAATTGCGTTCAGACACGAGGACATGCTTCGCTCAGATATAAAGCGGATTAAACGATTTCGGCTCAGAACCATTACCTCCGTCCAGTGGCGGTGACGAGGGGCAAGGGCTGGCAGTCGCCCTTTTAGCGGTAGAAGACGTAATGTAAAGTCAAGTCGGTTGAATATGTAATTGGAATACTTGGAATCGTGTATTCAAATGTAATGTCTGTTGCCAGGTAGCCGAAGGCTTCAGGTATACGTAGGAGGTATTTGACATCTTCCTGCGGCTTGCTAGGCCTGGGGGAAGGGACAAATACTTTGGGTAGATTTTAAACTAGAATGTGTGTCCGGACAGCGGCCGTTAAGCCTACTCTTTTCGATTTCTAAATGCAAAGGGATTGTTAACGTGCTCGACACTGAATACGGGAGTCCGATCTCATTACCCAGAGATCAGGAGTCCTATCTCATTACCGTGAGATCATAGACCCTATCTTTTTACTCAGAGATCAGAGGTCCTATCTCATTACCCAGAGATCAGAGGTCCTATCTCATTAACCAGAGATCAGGAGTCCTATCTCACTACCCAGAGATCAGGAGTCCTATCACACTATCCAGAGATCAGTGGTCCTATCTCACTACCCAGAGATCAGAGGTCCGATCTCACTACCCATAGATCAGTGGTCCTATCTCACTACCCAGAGATCAGTGGTCCTATATCACTACCTAGAGATCAGAGGTCCGATCTCACTACCCAGAGATCAGTGGTCCTATCCCACTACCCAGAGATCAGAGGTCATATCTCATTACCCAGAGATCAGGTGTCCTATCACACTACCCAGAGATCAGGGGCATTTTTACAAGAAAATCCACGTGAAAAAAAATCACGATCTCCCCTGTGATTCGAACCCGCGACCTCCGGCACACAACGCGGACACCTTACATCGAGACCACTGAGTCCCATGCGAATATGTGTGTATGGTTAATTTGAAAATAGATTGAACAAAATTAAAGATCACCATATACCTTTTCTCACCGGTCCTCGTGTCGTTATAGGGATGAGCAGTAAAGACGGCTGACTCGTTAAGACACAATGAAATGCATTATATGTATATATTTAACCCCAGCATAGCAAAACCGTTTGGAGAACCATGGTCCACCTTCATCAGCACGCTCGGGATGTGAAGACGGCTACTACAACACGCTACGTAACGCTTTTTTAAAGTGCACAAAAGAGTCAACTTACTAACAGTAAGCATTTAACAACAACAACAATACCCGTTAATCAACAGTTATGAGTTATTGGAATTTTGAACCCTTGCCTTTTGGATACAAACCGATATCCAAACCGCTCAGCCACACGTTTTTTGTCCTCTTAATCCCTCGTTAATACTGGCATTCTCAATTGATTCTATCATACAAAAATGTCTACTTCGTTTCTATGGCCACACTTAATGTCTGTTAGCAGATAAATAGACAGACTTGACTGTTTTTACTGTTTCGAAAGACATATTGATGTTCTGGTTTGCATAAGATGAACAATTTGACTTTCAGGCTGGTTTGTGTCAAAGATTTTGTATATATATTTTAGTTTATGTACTTATAAAATACACATGAATGTTTATCTGTAGTTAGAATATTGCGGTTTTATCTACAGTTGAATGTACGCATTTATCTAGAGTTGATTGTACGCGTTTTGTCTAGAGTTGAGTTTACGCATTTTATCTAGAGTTGAGTTTACGCATTTTATCTAGAGTTTAGTGTACGCATTTATCTAGAGTTCAGTGTACATATTTTGTATAGAGTTGATTGTATACGTTTTGTCTAGAGTTCAGTGTACACATTTTGTCTAGAGTTGACTGTACACATTTTGTCTAGAGTTGACTACACATTTTATCTAGAGTTGAGTGCACGCATTTTGTCTAGAGTTCAGTGTACACATTTTGTCTAGAGTTCAGTGTACACATTTTGTCTACAGTTGACTGTACACATTTATCTAGAGTTGACTGTACCCGTTTTGTCTAGAGTTGAGTGTACACATGTTATCTAGAGTTCAGTGTACACATTTTGTCTAGAGTTGACTGTACTAATTTTATCTAGAGTTGACTGTACACATTTTATCTATAGTTGAGTATACCCTGGTTATCTAGAGTTGAGTGTACACATTTTATTTTGAGTTGACGATGTACATGTCTGGTGTTGACTATGTTTTTGTTTAATATGCACATTGTGTCTGTCACGCCCTTGACGCTTCAAGCCCTTGGTACGCCACTGTCCCATCTTGGCTAATAACAACAGAACTTGCTGAGACGCTTTATTTTTCTTATTGCATTTGAAAACGTTACATAAAACTCAATCGGACAATCAGATATAGCATGTTTTCACACTCATAATATACTCATACAATACTGTAAAGGCTATAAAATTATACATCTTGTTTGGAGCGTTTCCAGAAATTAATTACTTTCTTCCAGATTTGCAACCTTTCAAATAAGCCGGGAGCTACAACCTGTCACCTAAACGCTGACATGCAGAGACACATGTCTGTGTGAATATTTAATCGTGACAAATTCCGTTTCTAATTATATTTTAAAATCACGATCAAGACTAGTAATGTTTATGCGCGTACAGTTCCAGAGGCGGCAGGTTTTCGTTATGCTGTCGTTTCAGAATTTGTGTCAGATCCAGAGGTACTCCATCTTCTCCTGATACCAGGGCGAACTAGTTTTTCGATCATTAAAATTTGTGTATCATATAGGACATGACTTTCTCTTTTTGTTATTTCGTTTTTGCTGCAGTTATTGTTTTGGGGGTTAGGGGCAGGTGGGGGGTGGACCTTGAAATAGCAAATAGCAAGGTCGCAACCATAAGAATTGTAACCCCATTAAAAAATTCGTGATAAATAGGGAGCACTGAGCCGCAATAGGCGCGAAACACAATGCAGCGCCCTCTGTCTTTGCAATTAAAACGAAAGATATATACATATTCTGTATCCTGATTCTAGTCGTTTGTCAGAGGGTCGACTACCGGACGAAAACAGATTTGGAATATCTTATACATATATATATATTTTTTTTCTTCCGTTCGCTATATTTCTCTTATCCCCAAGGCGGTGTGCGTTGCACTGTGGTTTTTATTTTGTGCCTGTCGGCTCAGTGCTGTGATGGGGATCGAACCCAGCACCTTTTGGTGGTGAGCCGTGTCACTTAACCACAAGCCCACGCCGTCCCCATATATGTGATATGAATTTTATGATATCAATGTCATATTGGCCTCTAAAACGTCGTGTTCTTTTAAGTATTGAATGACAAATTTTTTTATTTTTTTTACATTCGCCTTATTTTTGTAATCTCCAAACCGGTGTGCGTTGCACTGTGGTTTTTATTTTGCGCCTGTCGACCCAGTGCATTCGACTTCAGCGTGCATTGTATGTAAGGGTCTGCTTCCTCAGGGTAACGGCCCGTGCTGTGATGGAGATCGAACCCAGCACATTCTGGTTGTGAGCCGTGTCACTTAGCCAATTTTATTAATATTCTGTTCTAAAGACTGTCCGAGTGGTGTAGATCTAGATTGCTTGATATTAATGGCATAGGTACGAGGTCCAACGTCCCCTATCATCCTAACTTTGAGTTCTCGGCGCTCAACGATGTCAGAAAAATCAACCACTTTGCATTGCACTACACAGCAGCTGACAAACACGTGCATGTAACAGTTACATGGCGTTGGGCCGAAGGACCAGAGCACATATGCTGCTTGTTCCGTAACAACATACCAACAAAGACACCCATTATCTCCAGTCAACCCAGCTGTAAATGAGTACCTGATTTACTATTAAGGAAGAAAAAGCAGCGAGGAGGGAAATTGATCACCGGATCTGTGAAATTGTTGAAGGTTACGATGCATGTAACAGTGGAGTGTGAGGGGAGAAGAAGACTTTGGTGTGACCGACATTAAGCAAACCAGCTGATTACAAGACAATATCTATTCTGAAATTTTACTTGTAAGGAACGTACAAAAGGCCAAAACATACATGAATGAATACGAAACCTTGAGACGAATACAGAAATGAAGGAAGAAGTGAAAAAATATAGAATGGATTGCTTGTTTTTTTAAGGAGGAAGGGGGGTGTTAAGGGGGTGGGGCGAGGAGGCAGTTGTGTCATTTTATTTTATTTTGGGGGATTGGTATGGGATGGAGGGCTTTTAAAGGTTTGAATTTCTGGATTCTACTGGCGACGTCATGTCACTTTCAACTCCATACCGTTGTCTTTTAGATTATATATGTGTGTATCTGTTTGTAATGTGGACGTATTAGCCAGTGTAAGGATGTGTGTGTGTATCTGTTTGTAGTGTGTTCTACTATAACAGTTTTACAGTACGGTAGCTTTACCAACCCTTTCTGTACTTGCAGAAGTGGTCATACCGAGAGAAATCCCCGACATGCCCAGTCAAACGGAAAACAAAGTGATTTCGAACCAGGCATGCTGGGATTGTACTCCCACAGGTAGAGCTAGCTAGCAATGGTTATATTGAAAACTGTTACTTATTTTACTCATTATATGCCTGTTTAAATTGTCAGGAGTAACTGATAAATTGTATTTCCTTGATAGAAAACATATGTTTAATGCTTTCATATGGCACGTTCAACTTGAAATCATTTACCGATAAGCGTATTCAAACCCAAACTTATCTCCCCTGCCTGTTCTCAACATTTGCTGTGATCGTCTCCCCTGTGAAAGTCTATAAACACGCACTCAGAAAAAACAGTGCATTTAGTATTTATATTTGCTCTAGCTAAGAATAACACTAAAGATGATAGTGTGTCTCTGAAAGAAGCAGCCCACCCAGGCACTTAAAGATCACGTGGTCAGAAGTGTTTCGTGTGTGTTTCTGAGGGCATTGAAAAGATTATTTTAATGTTAACTACCGGAAGGGTGAGATTTGGCGCCCAAATTGTCTACTCTTACGGGTGGGATCTCCTTAGATCAGAAAGTGCTTTGACGAATGACAGTTCAACACAGGAGTCTCAAATTGATTTCATTGTGAGGACCAGATAACGATATTCTAATGGTACAAGAGACGTTCCAAGTAAATTTGTTGGACAAAGGGACGTATGAAGTACACAGTTAGTGAGCCAAGAGATGCGAAAAGTCAAAAGTTTATGTACTTATGATGATATAAAGTTACGATTTAATGTGCTAAAGGTAACACACAGTCAAATAATAGTGCTAGGAACCTTATAAAGACAAATTAACGGTCCACGGGACTCTGAACACCAAGTTAATGGTCCACGGGACTCTGGAAACCAAGTTAATGGTCCACGGTCTCAGGAAGGCAAGTAAAGGGCCCACGGCCTCAGGAAGGCAAGTAAAGGGCCCACGGTCTCAAGAAACCAAGTTAATGGTCCACGGGACTCTGGAAACCAAGTTAAAGACAAGATAATTTACCACAGGCCTCATTAAGCCAAGTTTATAGATGCAGGCCTCATGAAGCCAAGTTAATGATCAACGGGCCTCATCAAACCAAGTTCATGAACCGAGGACCAATGGAAGTCAAGTTAATGAATCAAAGACTGAACGAAGCAAAGTTAATTGACAAAGGACCAAAGGAAGCTAAGTTGAAGAACTATGGGCCTAATAAAGACATGTTACTGGATGACAGGCATGATGAAGTCAAGTTAAGAAATAACAGGCATAATGAAGTCAAGTTACAAGGCCAATGCCAGAAAAGGAAGTCATGTTACGAGGCCAAGGATAGATGGAAGCCATTTCACTAGGCCAATGACATAAGGAAGCCGTTACAAGGCCAAGGATATATGGAAGCTACTTTACTAGGCCAAGAATAGATGGAAGCCACTTTACTAGGTCAAGGACAGAAAGACGCCGTTACAAGGCCAAGGATAAATGGAAGCCACTTTACTAGGTCAAGGACAGAAGGAAGCCGTTAGAAGGTCAAGAACAAATAGAAGCCACTTTACTTGGCCAAGGACATATGGAAAACATTTTACTAAGTCAAGGACAGATGGAAGCTATTTTATTATGCCAAGGACAGATCGTAGCCTCTTTGCTAGGCAAAGGATAGAAGGAAGCCGTTACTAGGTCAAGGAAAGATATGTAGCTTTACAAGACTATATACAGAAAGAAGCCATTACAACACCAAGGACAGACGGAAGCCACTTTACTAAGCCAAGGACATAGACACATTAAAGCCACTTTACAAAGATCAAGGACAGAAGGAAGTCGTTGCAAGGTCAAAGATAGATGGAAGCTCTTTTACTAGGCCAAGGGCAGATCGAAGCCACTTCAATAGGCCAGGGACAGAAGGAAGCCACTTTACTAGGCCATGGGCAGAAGGAAGCCACTTTACTAGGCCAAGGGACAGATGGAAGCCACTTTACTAGGCCATGGGCAGAAGTAAGCCACTTTACAAGGCAAATGACATAAGGAAGCCATTACAAGGCCAAGGACGGATGGAATCCACTTTACTTGACCGAGCACAAATGGAAGCCACTTTACAAGGCCAAGGACAGAAGAAACCACGTCACTGGGTCAAGGCTCGCATAACGACGATTCCAGTTGTCAGTTGACTACAAACAATGTGAAATGCCAAAGAACAGCAATCCCCAGCGCGCACACTGAGAGAACAGAGCATGCCCATTGCAACCTTCCAAACACGCCGCAAGAACAGACTCAGGTGAATTGTTCATGTGTCTAGGAACCCTTACATGTAACACCAATGACCGCGGTAGCTACATGTTAGTGTCCAATTCCTTTCCTCGCTGCTTTTTGTTTCTTTAGTCGTATGCCAGGTATCCATTTATAGCTGGGTCGACAGGAGTGTGACGGTTGTGAGCATTGATCCTTGTACCTTTGTCGTGTAAAGCTAGTCCTCTACAACTGCGCTAATGAGACACAAGAACATTCGTCAGGGGTGGCTAACTCGGTACAAGTAGCTACGGTTACATTCAGACCTCGACGAGGGAGGGAGGGAATGATAGGGGAGGGAGGGAATGATTGGAGAGGGAGGGAATGATAGAGGAGGGGGGGGGGACACAACTCAAACTTAAATTTATTCATAACCATGATCCAACAATATCGAACCATATTTCAGAAATGCAAGCTGAGGAATGAAGTGGGTAATATGGCGTAAAACAATGCAATAATCCCAGAACAAGTCAAAGAACATAAGGAAAAACAAAATGAGAAAAAAGTGAAATCTTTCAATAACGCCCTCGTGTCTCTCTTGGGTAAACGTAAATGACGTCTTTCATTTGCTCGGTAATTCCTCCTCCTGTTCTTCTAATGACATCTTTTATGTTTATCCAGTCTGACAAGTTCCCGGGATGTTTATCCGGTCTGACAAGTTCCCAGGATGGTTATCCTGTCTGACAAGTTCCCGTGATGTTTATCCTGTCTGACAAGTTCCCGTGATGTTTATCCTGTCTGACAAGTTCCCGTGATGTTTATCCTGTCTGACAAGTTCCCGTGATGTTTATCCTGTCTGACAAGTTTCCATGATGTTTATCCTGTCTGACAAGTTTCAGTGATGTTTACCGGGTCTGACAAGTTCCCGTGATGTTTACCTGGTCTGACAAGATCCCCCGATGAACTCGTCCTCTTGTAGAGCTCCTCTTTCCTTTACAGTGTTGAGTTTGGAACAGGGTACCGGACAAACAGGGGCAAAGTAAAGGGATGATACGTTTTGAATTAATGTATTTACAAACCTTGAACAAAGCCACCACCTCCCAGAAAGCCAATGTGGATTCAGAGCCGGAAAAGGAACCGTTGACATGATTTTTGCCGCTCGCCAAGTACAAGAGAAGTGTCGAGAACAAAATCAGGCCTTGTAAACCACATTTATTGATTTGACAAAGGCATTTGATACAGTAAACAGAGGAGGGCTGTAGATGATAATGTCCAAGTTTGGCTGCCCCAACAAGTTCATAACCATGGTGAAACAGCTACACGAAGGCATGTGTGCTCGTGTACTGGACAGCGGTGCAATCTCTAAAACGTTTCTAGTATCAAACGGAGTAAAACAAGGATGTGTACTCGCCCCGGCCTTGTTCAGCATGATGTTCGCGGACACGATGACAGACGCCTTCAGATCATTGGAGCTTGGAATACCCATAAAGTACCGCACAGATGGCAAGTTACTCAATCTCAGAAGAATGAAGGCCAAAACCAAAGTGGCTGGCGACATAATCAGGGAACTTGTATTTACTGACGACTGCGCTCTAATGAGCAACTCAGAACTGAACATGCAGGTTGGAATGGACCAGTTCTCTGCCGCATGCAAAAATTTTGGCATGACCATAAATGAAAAAAAAAAAAGAGGTCATGTACCAACCAGCACCAGGTATACCGTACATAAAACCAGAGACTACAGTCAGCGGGCAGACGCTGAATGTCGTAGACAAACTCACATATCTGGGCAGCACGCTGTCGAGACCTGTCTGCCTAGACGATGAGGTGGCAAGCAGAATAGCAAAGGCCAGCACATCCTTTGGTAGAATGCGCTCGATGGTCTGGGCATGTCGTGGCATCAGCGTCAAGACCAAACTCAAAGTCTACCGTGCAACCATCATTCCAACCTTACTATACGCTTGTGAAAGCTGGACTGTATACTCTGGACATGCAAGAAGGTTAAACCACTTCCACACAGGTTGTCTGAGGCGAATATTCCACATCCGATGGCAAGATCGTGTCACTGACATCGAGGTTCTCTCGAGGGCTAACATGCACAGCATCCATGCACTGCTAGAAAAAGCACGACTAGGATGGGCCGGACACCTCGTCCGTATGTCAGACGAGCGGGTCCCAAAGAAGCTTCTCTACGGCGAGCGGAGAGAGGGATGGCGCGAGAGAGGGCGCCCAAAGAAACGATTTAAATACGGTCTGAAGAACTCACTAAAAAGTTGCCAGATATACCTCGACACCTGGAAATGTCTTGCGCAATTGATCTGACTGGAGAAGCGCAGTCAAATCGGGTGCAGCTACCGGCGAAGGCGACCGTGTTGTGAAAGCCCAGAGCAGACGCGAGACCCGGAAATCCCAAACAGCGGGAACACCATCACCTTCTACAAACTCGTGTGCCCGATATGTAGCAGATGTTTTCGTGCCCGCATTGGCCTATTCAGCCACATGCGCACCCACACCCAACAGGGAAATCTGTGACAAGGATGATGTCGGCAGTCCTCATCGACAACAATGGACAGCTATTATTTACAAACGAGGATCGAATGGAAATCTGAATGTTATCTGTCAAATTTCAATTAAAAACCACAAATTGTTCACATCTTCCAAATTTGAAGTGGCTCTGACATTTGGCAGAAAATCTGTTTACCGCTAAGTGTGTCAACTTGATCTGTTAGTGTGCTCGCTCAGGTGGAAACAAATTAGCACAAATAGCCGCCTAGCGGGCGAATTTCTTCATTTAACTGTAAATTTTCTCTACGGTTATCTGAATTCCAACACTGAAGGCTAATAACACAGAAACATGGTCGTCTGCTGTATCATTAGGTTGGATTAATCATTCAACAAGATAAACGCGTCCTTATAACATAAACAGAATAATGCAACTAATAATAACAAACAATATCAATACAATGTTGATTTTTTGACAGAAGAGTTAGTGAGGGTATTAAGGGGGACACCAATGCGTTGTACTTAGCGCTCTAGACGCATTGATCCCGGCTCTGCCAGCACATCTCTGTGAACGACAGTGCATGAATTTGACAACTGTGCCACTAAGGTTATATTAGAACAGGCAGAACTGTGTGGGCGAACCGATTTAAGGGAGAAGCCTCTATATGTGGGATACAAACTAAAATAGGTCCACTGCCACTCTCAGAGCTCACTAACAGTGTGAGCTAATTCGTCTATGTACGTTAACATACGCTCAAAGATGAGAACGGGAGAATGCAGCGAGTCCAACACAGTAAAACTCATTGAACACTATCTTGACGATAAAACAAAACAATATCATTTATTAAAAGATTAATTGTTACACAATTTCAACAAAAAGCAAAGAACATATAAACTAAATAATCATAATATATATATTAAACTACCTAAGAAGTTGTAGTCACAATCATTTGATGTTTCCTCCAAAATCTAAGATCCCCAGAATTCTTAGTCTACTGTACACACAACAAAACTTCTCATAAACTCTAGAACTATTTAGTTACAACTTAATGGTCCCATTTAGCTCACCGTTCTCTATCTGCCCCCTCAACACACAATCACAAACTCGTCTTCACAATCAGATCACGTATTAAGACGATCTGTTCATTCACATATAATCAGTTCACGTATAATCAGGCGATCTGTGCATTCACATATTATCAGGTTTTTACTCGCATATAATCAGATGACGTACTCACTTGTGATCACTAATTCAGTCGATCTGTGCAGTAACAAATAATCAGATCACTTCACATACTCAGGCGAATTTGTACGCTCCCACATAATCAAAACATACAATGTTTGCAAGGCGTCCTGCACATACAACACACATTCAGATCTCTTACTGTTCACAGGGTGCCAATCGTAAGCACCTATTGAGCGTGACTGGCCAAAACTCGAGGTGTATGATGGGACAACCATCCTGCAAAACTTTCTTTCTTCCAGACTCTCCCCCAGCCTACTTGCCAGTCTTCCAGACAGTCTGTCGAATTAGCTATGCAGTGTATTTTATAGT
The DNA here is from genome assembly GCA_036924085.1 of Ariolimax columbianus. Classification (NCBI taxonomy): domain Eukaryota; kingdom Metazoa; phylum Mollusca; class Gastropoda; order Stylommatophora; family Arionidae; genus Ariolimax; species Ariolimax columbianus. The sequence goes on along the minus strand of JAVGWX010000011.1, from coordinate 6,913,932 downwards.
TTTAAGCAACAACATAGCTGTCCAATGGTCTTCTGTGGGTTCGCTTATTTAGTCATCACTCCAATTTGGAACTATCCCATTTACAATGGTATTGGCTGTCTATCCACGAATCCCTGTCATTCTAAATATGGTAGCAGGTAGTGGAAGTATCAGATTGTCACCAACCCCTATCCTTGTCAAGTCTGATGCCCGAGTGATCAATTCTGACACCCACCCCAGCATCAGACAATGTCTTCTACCTAACCCCTCGTTTCCTTTGTCCACCTAGTGTAGAAACGGTGATTGACCCTGACGTGACCTGCGTTCGCCCAACGCATTCAGGCAACCTTTGTTTCTTAGATTGACCAGGCCAATCTCCCTTGCTTTTAACGCCCAAGCTCCAGCTAAAACTGTCACAATGTTTAAATAAAACATATCGGAGATCATGTTTTGATCGTTTTTATTTTTAAAGATCTTTCGAAGTTAAAACCAAAGTGAGAAAACTTTTCCATTTTTGTAGCCAGTTTCTTGGCACCCTTTACGGAACGGCGACTGACTGCAGGTAGAGCATATCCGGTAATTGTTCCACCACTTTGGGAAGCACTGACATTCAGTGCATCTTATGATTTTTAAAAAAAAGGAAGAAACGAAAACGATTTAGTTCAAATCAAGAATATGACTAGAAAACTATACCTACTACTTATTCAGTGAATCCGCTTCTGCTCTGGAGAGAGAAGTTTGCCATTCTTGTGGTATGGTTCCAGTCAAGTTCTCTATTCTTCAGAGACTCTCGAATGTTGTTCTTCCAGCAAACCCCGGGTGATAGTGGTGATCTGTATCCTTCGCTCTTGTCTTTCGATGTGGGCAAACAGGTTCGCTCCCATTCTACAGACATTCCGGAAACAGAGCGATTGAGGATGCTCAACTCCGGTCGGCAGGGACTTGGTTTCAAGATCATGGCGCATTGCCTGGCTGTAGACCTTGCATGGCTGTAGACCTGGCCTTGTTGCAGACATGGCCTGGCTGTAGACGTTGCCTTGTTGCAGACCTTGCCTGGCTGTAGATGTTGCCTTGTTGCAGACCTTGCATGGCTGTAGACGTTGCCTTGTTGCAGAACTTGCCTGGCTGTAGACCTTGATTTGTTGCAGACCTTGCCTTCCTGCAGACCTTGCCTTGTTGCAGACCTCGCCTTGTTGCAGATTTCGCCTTGTTGCAGACATTGCCTTGCTGCAGACATTGCTGCAGATCTCGCCTTGCCGCAGGCTTCGCCTTGCCGCAGGCCTCGCCTTGTCGCAGGCCTCGCCTTGTCGCAGGCCTCGCCTTCCTGCAGACATTGCCTGGCTGTAGATCGTGCCCTATGTTGTCACTTGGACCACCCTTCTTATATACCTCATTTCCGAGAGTTAAAGCACGGTTCCTCTGAACCGTGGTCATTACCCACGACTCACTTCCGTAAGCCAGAACTGGCTTATACTTAACTTAACTTAATGTCCTTATACTGGTTTAGAAGACTCTACAGAGTCTATATACGGCTAATTTCTTTTACATTTACTTCACTTAAAAATACATATGCGCATCTAATCTATTCTTGAATGCACTAGTTGATCGTGCTTCACCTATTTCTTGTGGCAATGCATTTCAAACATTCACCGGTATTTGACTAATAAAATATTTTCTGGTATCTCAGATGGATATATCTATATACCTACTTGTTCCTTAACTGTGTGGCTGGCGTGGCATGTATCACTATATAAAAAGCTTTTCAGAAAGGTTCAAAGGTTTCACATTGGACGCTCATCGAATCTAATATCTGATTAATATAGTGCTAGAGTACTCGCTTTTCCCAACACAGATGTCGTACGGATGTTCAGCTCGCATTACCCGCACGCCCCAGCTGGAAGTGGTTGTCTGGCTTCTCGTCAGGGTAGTACAAGCAGACTGAAAAGGCAACTGGCCCATCCGACCTCAAACAGAAGGCGTGACCTCGCACAATGATCGCTAACCCATTATCGCTGACCGCAATGTCAGATATTAGACTAATTTAATGTGCCCCTCCGCCCTGCTTCTTCTCCTTCTTATTTTTCCTCTGTATTCGTCCTGAATAGAACGTTTAGACGTAATGTCATTTACAGCAAGGCAGCCTTATCTACTAACCCTATGTATAATCCTCTTCACTAATCTTGTTGGGAGAGAAGAGTAGTCAGGGTCAGGTGAAACATACTGACAAAGCTGGGAGCGATGAGTAATCATGGTCAGGTGAAATATTCTGATCAAGGTGTGAGAGAAGAAGAAGCAAGACCAGGTGAAAAATACTGATCAAGGTGGGAGAGAAGAGTAATCAGGGCCAGGTGAGAATAACTGATCAAGGTGGGATAGAAGAGTAATCAGGGTCAAGTGAAAGATACTGATCAAGGTGGGAGAGAAGAGTAATCAGGGCCAGGTGAGAATAACTGTTCAAGGTGGGATAGAAGAGTAATCAGGGTCAAGTGAAAGATACTGATCAAGGTGAGAGAGAAGAGCAAGGACGGCCAGGTGAAACATACTGATCAAGGTGGGAGAGAAGAGTAATCAGGGCCAGGTGAAAGATACTGATCAAGACCCCCCCCCCCCGCCCCCCTATCTATCTTACGTGATCGGTTGCGCTCCTGGAAACAGGCAGTGTCACAGTATCCTGTTCAACGAGATAGGGACCAATACTGTCATCCCATATAGTAGTGAGCGTACAGAGGAGCCTGTCATTTGTTTTAAGTCAGGAAGAACCCGGTCCACTTTATAAGTACGACTTGGAATGCAGGCGGAGCCACTGTAACCTGATACCAAAGTAACGTCGCCAAGAATGAACTCAAGTCAGCACTAATATCTTCGAACGACAACAACACATCGTCTTATATATCACGTGTTGGCTTTATTTATTTCACACCAGTAAGGGACTAGGAACCCACACCAGTAAGGGACTAGCAACCCACACCAGTAAGCGACTAGCAACCTACACCAGTAAGGGACTAGCAACCTACACCAGTAAGGGACTAGCAGCCCACACCAGTAAGGGACTAGCAGCCCACACCAGTAAGGGACTAGCAACCTACACCAGTTAGGGACTAGCAACCTACACCAGTAAGGGACTAGCAACCCACACCAGTAAGGGACTAGCAGCCCACACCAGTAAGGGAGTAGCAGCCCACACCAATAAGGGACTAGCAGCCCACACCAGTAAGGGACTAGCAGCCCACACCAGTAAAGGACTAGGAACCCACACCAGTAAGGGACTAGGAACCCACACCAGTAAGGGACTAGGAAACCGCACCAGTAAGGGACTAGCAACCTACACCAGTAAGGGACTAGCAACCTACACCAGTAAGGGACTAGCAACCTACACCAGTAAGGGACTAGTAACCCACACCAAAAAGGGACTAGGAGCCCACACCGGTAAGGGACTAGGAACCTACACCGGTAAGGGACTAGGAACCCACACCGGTAAGGGACTAGGAACCCATACCAGTAAGGGACTACGAACCCACCAGTAAGGGACTAGGAACCCACACCGGTAAGGCACTACGAACCCACCAGTAAGGGACTAGGAACCCACTCCAGTAAGGGACTAGGAACCCACCAGTAAGGGACTAGGAACCCACACCGGTAAGGGACTACGAACCCACCAGTAAGGGACTAGGAACCCACACCAGTAAGGGACTACGAACCCACCAGTAAGGGACTACGAACCCACACCGGTAAGGCACTACGAACCCACCAGTAAGGGACTAGGAACCACACCAGTAAGGTACTACGAACACACCAGTAAGGGACTAGGAACCCACACCGTTAAGGGACTACAAACCCACCAGTAAGGGACTAGGAACCCACACCAGTAAGGGACTAGGAACCCACCAGTAAGGGACTACGAACCCACCAGTAAGGGACTAGGAACCCACACCAGTAAGGGACTACGAACCCACCAGTAAGGGACTAGGAACCCACACCGGTAAGGGACTAGCAACCCACACCAGTAAGGGACTAGCAGCCCACACCAGTAAGGGACTAGCAGCCCACACCAGTAAGGGACTAGCAGCCCACACCAGTAAGGGACTAGCAGCCCACACCAGTAAGGGACTAGGAACCCACACCAGTAAGGGACTAGGAAACCGCACCAGTAAGGGACTAGGAACCCACACCAGTAAGGGACTAGGAAACCGCACCAGTAAGGGACTAGCAACCTACACCAGTAAGGGACTAGCAACCTACACCAGTAAGGGACTAGCAACCTACACCAGTAAGGGACTAGGAACCCACACCAGAAAGGGACTAGGAGCCCACACCGGTAAGGGACTAGGAACCCATACCAGTAAGGGACTACGAACCCACCAGTAAGGGACTAGGAACCCACACCGGTAAGGCACTACGAACCCACCAGTAAGGGACTAGGAACCCACTCCAGTAAGGGACTAGGAACCCACCAGTAAGGGACTAGGAACCCATACCGGTAAGGGACTACGAACCCACCAGTAAGGGACTAGGAACCAACACCAGTAAGGGACTACGAACCCACCAGTAAGGGACTACGAACCCACACCGGTAAGGCACTACGAACCCACCAGTAAGGGACTAGGAACCACACCAGTAAGGGACTACGAACACACCAGTAAGGGACTAGGAACCCACACCGTTAAGGGACTACGAACCCACCAGTAAGGGACTAGGAACCCACACACGTAAGGGACTAGGAACCCACCAGTAAGGGACTACGAACCCACCAGTAAGGGACTAGGAACCCACACCAGTAAGGGACTACGAACCCACCAGTAAGGGACTAGGAACCCACACCGGTAAGGGACTACGAACCCACCAGTAAGGGACTAGGAACCCACACCAGTAAGGGACTAGCAACCCACACCAGTAAGGGACTAGCAACCTACACCAGTAAGGGACTAGCAACCTACACCAGTAAGGGACTAGCAGCCCACACCAGTAAGGGACTAGCAGCCCACACCAGTAAGGGACTAGGAACCCACACCAGTAAGGGACTAGGAAACCGCACCAGTAAGGGACTAGGAACCCACACCAGTAAGGGACTAGGAAACCGCACCAGTAAGGGACTAGCAACCTACACCAGTAAGGGACTAGCAACCTACACCAGTAAGGGACTAGCAACCTACACCAGTAAGGGACTAGTAACCCACACCAGAAAGGGACTAGGAGCCCACACCGGTAAGGGACTAGGAACCTACACCGGTAAGGGACTAGGAACCCACACCGGTAAGGGACTAGGAACCCATACCAGTAAGGGACTACGAACCCACCAGTAAGGGACTAGGAACCCACACCGGTAAGGCACTACGAACCCACGAGTAAGGGACTAGGAACCCACTCCAGTAAGGGACTAGGAACCCACCAGTAAGGGACTAGGAACCCATACCGGTAAGGGACTACGAACCCACCAGTAAGGGACTAGGAACCAACACCAGTAAGGGACTACGAACCCACCAGTAAGGGACTACGAACCCACACCGGTAAGGCACTACGAACCCACCAGTAAGGGACTAGGAACCACACCAGTAAGGGACTACGAACACACCAGTAAGGGACTAGGAACCCACACCTTTAAGGGACTACGAACCCACCAGTAAGGAACTAGGAACCCACACCAGTAAGGGACTTGGAAACCCACCAGTAAGGGACTACGAACCCACCAGTAAGGGACTAGGAACCCACACCAGTAAGGGACTACGAACCCACCAGTAAGGGACTAGGAACCCACACCGGTAAGGGACTACGAACCCACCAGTAAGGGACTAGGAACCCACACCAGTAAGGGACTAGCAACCCACACCAGTAAGGGACTAGCAACCTACACCAGTAAGGGACTACCAACCTACACCAGTAAGGGACTAGCAGCCCACACCAGTAAGGGACTAGCAGCCCACACCAGTAAGGGACTAGCAACCTACACCAGTTAGGGACTAGCAACCTACACCAGTAAGGGACTAGCAACCCACACCAGTAAGGGACTAGCAGCCCACACCAGTAAGGGACTAGCAGCCCACACCAGTAAGGGACTAGCAGCCCACACCAGTAAGGGACTAGCAGCCCACACCAGTAAGGGACTAGCAACCTACACCAGTAAGGGACTAGCAACCTACACCAGTAAGGGACTAGGAAACCGCACCAGTAAGGGACTAGCAACCTACACCAGTAAGGGACTAGTAACCCACACCAGAAAGGGACTAGGAGCCCACACCGGTAAGGGACTAGGAACCTACACCGGTAAGGGACTAGGAACCCACACCGGTAAGGGACTAGGAACCCATACCAGTAAGGGACTACGAACCCACCAGTAAGGGACTAGGAACCCACACCGGTAAGGCACTACGAACTCACCAGTAAAGGACTAGGAACCCACTCCAGTAAGGGACTAGGAACCCACCAGTAAGGGACCAGGAACCCACACCGGTAAGGGACTACGAACCCACCAGTAAGGGACTACGAACCCACACCGGTAAGGCACTACGAACCCACCAGTAAGGGACTAGGAACCACACCAGTAAGGGACTACGAACACACCAGTAAGGGACTAGGAACCCACACCGTTAAGGGACTACGAACCCACCAGTAAGGGACTAGGAACCCACACCAGTAAGGGACTAGGAACCCACCAGTAAGGGACTACGAACCCACCAGTAAGGGACTAGGAACCCACACCAGTAAGGGACTACGAACCCACCAGTAAGGGACTAGGAACCCACACCGGTAAGGGACTACGAACCCACCAGTAAGGGACTAGGAACCCACACCAGTAAGGGACTAGGAACCCACCAGTAAGGGACTACGAACCCACCAGTAAGGGACTAGGAACCCACACCAGAAAGGGACTACGAACCCACCAGTAAGAGACTAGGAACCCGCAGCGAAGGCTCTTCATCAATGAAAACCAACACATGATGAACGTAACTTAATCCTGCCGCCATAGTTTGACAACATGTGCCTGTCTCTCACCCTCGCCTACCCACATATCAGGTCGGACCTGATAACTCCTCAAACATGACACCGGACTGTTCTAACCTTGACCTTCAGAACCGATAAATGGTAAAGGTTGTTAATTTACATATATCATATTGTGGTTAAAACAAATAGCATTCCAGGCTTCCGGTTCGGCCATTTGAAGCTAAACTCGATAATAACGCGTGGGCAGGAAAGTTCCGTCCAGTACTGTATAATCTGCAGCCTCCAGAGCATTGGTTAGTGGCCCGCCAGTTTCCCTATATAAAGCGAATATTTACTCAATAAGAGATGTATTTCACTGTGTTACCGTGGCCTGAGAACGGAAAAGTAGTACTGTAACCTGTCAAGAATGTCGTGAAATGTAAAATCAAGACAGAGGGGTACAGGACCAACTGTCCCCATCCTGTAGAAACTATATGTCACAAGAAAAGAAAGGTAGCAGATGCCTCATGTAGGAAAAAGACTGAGTAAGTCAAGTAGGCGGAGACAAAATTAGACTTTTTAAGCAACAAAAAAAAAAGGGTAAATGGCTGATTCAACTAACTTAACTACATGTGAGTCCCCATAGCTGCCTAATCACTTTCATTGCACAAGGGGCCCTAAAAAATACTCAGTCCCTTTCATTGCACAAGGGACCCAAAATAAATACTCAGTATCTTTCATTGCACAAGAGACCCTAAAAAATACTCAGTCCCTTTCATTGCACAAGGGACCCCAAAAAATACTCAGTCCCTTTCATTGCACAAGGGACCCCAAAAATACTCAGTCGCGTTCATTGCACCAGGGGCCGCTATATGTCCAGTCCCTTTCATTGCACATGGAAATCCCCACATGTCCACATTCCCTTTCATTGCACCTGGGAATGTGTGCTCAGTCCCTGTCATTGCACCTGGGAATTCCCATATGTGTAGTCCCTTTCATTGCACCTGGGAATTCCCATATGTGTAGTCCCTTTCATTGCACCTGGGAATTCCCATATGTGTAGTCCCTTTCATTGCACCTGGGAATTCCCATATGTGTAGTCCCTTTCATTGCACCTGGGAATTCCCATATGTGTAGTCCCTTTCATTGCACCTGGGAATTCCCATATGTGTAGTCCCTTTCATTGCACCTGGGAAGCCAAAATACTCAGCCTCATTAATTGCAGAAAGTACCGATGACAAATTCCGAACTCTGTAGTTCCCTTCTGCGGTTCTGAAAATTTCCGCTAACCTAGTCAGGTACCTATTTACAGCTCGGTTACTGGAAGATGCGGTCATACCATTAAAATACACCGTCAGGCCAATAACTGATCAAGGTGGGATAGAAGAGTAATCAGGGTCAAGTGAAAGATACTGATCAAGGTGAGAGAGAAGAGCAAGGACGGCCAGGTGAAACATACTGATCAAGGTGGGAGAGAAGAGTAATCAGGGCCAGGTGAAAGATACTGATCAAGACCCCCCCCCCCCCCCCCCCGCCCCCCTATCTATCTTACGTGATCGGTTGCGCTCCTGGAAACAGGCAGTGTCACAGTATCCTGTTCAACGAGATAGGGACCAATACTGTCATCCCATATAGTAGTGAGCGTACAGAGGAGCCTGTCATTTGTTTTAAGTCAGGAAGAACCCGGTCCACTTTATAAGTACGACTTGGAATGCAGGCGGAGCCACTGTAACCTGATACCAAAGTAACGTCGCCAAGAATGAACTCAAGTCAGCACTAATATCTTCGAACGACAACAACACATCGTCTTATATATCACGTGTTGGTTTTATTTATTTCACACCAGTAAGGGACTAGGAACCCACACCAGTAAGGGACTAGGACCCCACACCAGTAAGGGACTAGCAACCCACACCAGTAAGGGACTAGCAACCTACACCAGTAAGGGACTAGCAACCTACACCAGTAAGGGACTAGCAGCCCACACCAGTAAGGGACTAGCAGCCCACACCAGTAAGGGACTAGCAACCTACACCAGTTAGGGACTAGTAACCTACACCAGTAAGGGACTAGCAACCCACACTAGTAAGGGACTAGCAGCCCACACCAGTAAGGGACTAGCAGCCCACACCAGTAAGGGACTAGCAGCCCACACCAGTAAGGGACTAGCAGCCCACACCAGTAAGGGACTAGCAACCTACACCAGTAAGGGACTAGCAACCTACACCAGTAAGGGACTAGCAACCTACACCAGTAAGGGACTAGGAAACCGCACCAGTAAGGGACTAGCAACCTACACCAGTAAGGGACTAGTAACCCACACCAGAAAGGGACTAGGAGCCCACACCGGTAAGGGACTAGGAACCTACACCGGTAAGGGACTAGGAACCCACACCGGTAAGGGACTACGAACCCACCAGTAAAGGACTAGGAACCCACTCCAGTAAGGGACTACGAACCCACCAGTAAGGGACTAGGAACCCACACCAGTAAGGGACTACGAACCCACCAGTAAGGGACTACGAACCCACACCGGTAAGGCACTACGAACCCACCAGTAAGGGACTAGGAACCACACCAGTAAGGGACTACGAACACACCAGTAAGGGACTAGGAACCCACACCGTTAAGGGACTACGAACCCACCAGTAAGGGACTAGGAACCCACACCAGTAAGGGACTAGGAACCCACCAGTAAGGGACTACGAACCCACCAGTAAGGGACTAGGAACCCACACCAGTAAGGGACTACGAACCCACCAGTAAGGGACTAGGAACCCACACCGGTAAGGGACTACGAACCCACCAGTAAGGGACTAGGAACCCACACCAGTAAGGGACTAGGAACCCACCAGTAAGGGACTACGAACCCACCAGTAAGGGACTAGGAACCCACACCAGAAAGGGACTACGAACCCACCAGTAAGAGACTAGGAACCCGCAGCGAAGGCTCTTCCTCAATGAAAACCAACACATGATGAACGTAACTTAATCCTGCCGCCATAGTTTGACAACATGTGCCTGTCTCTCACCCTCGCCTACCCACATATCAGGTCGGACCTGATAACTCCTCAAACATGACATCGGACTGTTCTAACCTTGACCTTCAGAACCGATAAATGGTAAAGGTTGTTAATTTACATATATCATATTGTGGTTAAAACAAATAGCATTCCAGGCTTCCGGTTCGGCCATTTGAAGCTAACCTCGATAATAACGCGTAGGCAGGAAAGTTCCGTCCAGTACTGTATAACCTGCAGCCTCCAGAGCATTGGTTAGTGGCCCGCCAGTTTCCCTATATAAAGCGAATATTTACTCAATAAGAGATGTATTTCACTGTGTTACCGTGGCCTGAGAACGGAAAAGTAGTACTGTAACCTGTCAAGAATGTCGTGAAAGGTAAAATCAAGACAGAGGGGTACAGGACCAACTGTCCCCATCCTGTAGAAACTATATGTCACAAGAAAAGAAAGGTAGCAGATGCCCCATGTAGGAAAAAGACTGAGTAAGTCAAGTAGGCGGAGACAAAATTAGACTTTTTAAGCAACAAAAAAAAAAGGTAAATGGCTGATTCAACTAACTTAACTACATGTGAGTCCCCATAGCTGCCTAATCACTTTCATTGCACAAGGGGCCCTAAAAAATACTCAGTCCCTTTCATTGCACAAGGGACCCAAAAAAAATACTCAGTATCTTTCATTGCACAAGAGACCCTAAAAAATACTCAGTCCCTTTCATTGCACAAGGGACCCCAAAAAATACTCAGTCGCGTTCATTGCACCAGGGGCCGCTATATGTCCAGTCCCTTTCATTGCACATGGAAATCCCCACATGTCCACATTCCCTTTCATTGCACCTGGGAATGTGTGCTCAGTCCCTGTCATTGCACCTGGGAATTCCCATATGTGTAGTCCCTTTCATTGCACCTGGGAATTCCCATATGTGTAGTCCCTTTCATTGCACCTGGGAATTCCCATATGTGTAGTCCCTTTCATTGCACCTGGGAATTCCCATATGTGTAGTCCCTTTCATTGCACCTGGGAATTCCCATATGTGTAGTCCCTTTCATTGCACCTGGGAATTCCCATATGTGTAGTCCCTTTCATTGCACCTGGGAATTCCCATATGTGTAGTCCCTTTCATTGCACCTGGGAAGCCAAAATACTCAGCCTCATTAATTGCAGAAAGTACCGATGACAAATTCCGAACTCTGTAGTTCCCTTCTGCGGTTCTGAAAATTTCCGCTAACCTAGTCAGGTACCTATTTACAGCTCGGTTACTGGAAGATGCGGTCATACCATTAAAATACACCGTCAGACCTGCCAAACTCAGCACTACAAAATTCGAACCTGCACTCTGGGATTGTAACCAAAGCTCCTACGCAACCAACCCCCCCCCCCTTCCCCCCCCCCCCATACCGTACTCCACCACGGAGGGGAAAGAAGAAAAACCTATGGTCAGCCAAAATATACTGATCGGACATGTTAGTCAGGGTCAGGCAAAATATACTGATCGGACATGTTAGTCAGGGTCAGGCAAAATATACTGATCGGACATGTTAGTCAGGGTCAGGCAAAATATACTGATCGGACATGTTAGTTAGGGTCAGGCAAAATATACTGATCGGACATGTTAGTCAGGGTCAGGCAAAATATACTGATCGGACATGTTAGTCAGGGTCAGGCAAAATATACTGATCGGACATGTTAGTCAGGGTCAGGCAAAATATACTGATCGGACATGTTAGTCAGGGTCAGGCAAAATATACTGATCGGACATGTTAGTCAGGGTCAGGCAAAATATACTGATCAGACATGTTAGTCAGGGTCAGGCAAAATATACTGATCGGACATGTTAGTCAGGGTCAGGCAAAATATAATGAGCGGACATGTTAGTCAGGGTCAGGCAAAATATACTGATCAGACATGTTAGTCAGGGTCAGGCAAAATATACTGATCGGACATGTTAGTCAGGGTCACGCAAAATATACTGATCAGACATGTTAGTCAGGGTCAGGCAAAATATACTGATCGGATATGTTAGTCAGGGTCAGGCAAAATATACTGATCAGACATGTTAGTCAGGGTCAGGCAAAATATACTGATCAGACATGTTAGTCAGGGTCAGGCAAAATATACTGATCGGACATGTTAGTCAGGGTCACGCAAAATATACTGATCAGACATGTAAGTCAGGGTCAGGCAAAATATACTGATCGGACATGTTAGTCAGGGTCAGGCAAAATATACTGATCAGACATGTTAGTCAGGGTCACGCAAAATATACTGATCGGACATGTTAGTCAGGGTCAGGCAAAATATACTGATCAGACATGTTAGTCAGGGTCACGCAAAATATACTAGTCAAGAACCTCACCTCGGCTTCCCCGTAGTCCAGCTTGCATACACTTTGCTGGCTGTTTTCGTGGCAGCCTGGCTAACGAGGTGAGGGATCGACGTGATCCGCGTAGTAGGAAGCGACACGCAGATGAAGCCAAGCATAGCACAACCGCCTGGAGGACCTCGGTCGACCTTCATCAGCAGGCTCGGGATGTGAGGAAAGCTACTGCAACCCACCACTCAACGTCTTTTCAGGACGCACAAAAAAGTAAACCTTCTGGATATGGGCATTCAACAACAGCCAATTCCCCCCCCCCCCCCCCCCTGAATTTCAAGGATGAGATTTGTAACTACACAACACATATGTGATTGTTGGGAGTTTGTGACAGCTCAGTTGTTTTGCGATAATAAGCTTTGATGTATTTCAGTCGTGCTATAGACCGCATTGTGGTTTCCTTTGCTCTTGTTCGTGCCGACTTGATCTGAGATGTTGAAGTGACTAATCTAACACAGAAACGGCAGATTGGAAATAAGCAGTGGGCGTGGCAGCTACGCTTCATTACATTGGTAAGATGTAGTGTGTACTGTGTATGAATGTAGTGTGTACTGTGTATGCAAGTATTGTGTACTGTGAATGCAAGTAGTGGGTACTGTGAATGCAAGTAGTGTGTACTGTTTATGCAAGTAGTGTGTACTGTGTATGCAAGTAGGGTTTACAGTGTATGCAAGTAGTGTGTACTGTGTATGAATGTAGTGTGTACTGTGTATGCAAGTAGTGTGTACTGTGTATGCAAGTAGTGTGTACTGTGTATGCAAGTAGTGTGTACCGTGTATACAAGTAGTGTGTACCGTGTATACAAGTAGTGTGTGTGCACAAAGCAGATAGCTTGACATAGCTTGCAGAGCAGGATTTTCCCGTTCTCAGAGTCAAGAAACAAAAAACGCAAATAATTATTGTAAAGCACACAGCAACTGCAGATAAACTTTCAACGGCGTTAACTTTAACTGGAAGCTGATGGGTAGGGGTGTCGGTTGTAATCATCATCAGGTGCCTTGTCGGTTGGCGGTGGCGGTCAAAGACCTGCATTAGTTTCAATCACGTGTGTTGTTTATTCATTCTGTTGCTGACTGTCGCTCGTACCATTTTCTCAGGCTGTCCAACATCTTCTCTCTATGCCTCCCTCTGTCTCTCTTTCCTGCTAGCTCTGTCGTTGTCATATCGTGCTCCAAGTCACATTTTCTCATACCATGCCCGAAAAAGGATGACTCCTAGTACTGATTCTTACTATGGGTTGTCTTTGTGCTTGTGGCACCTCAAGTACTGTACCATTAGTCTTCTTTGCAGTTCACAGGATCAACAGCATTCTACTGTTAAACCACATCTGCATTGCTTCCAAAGATATATGCGTTTGCTTGCTGATTGTCCATGATTAACTGCCATATGTTATTACTGATTCCACGTAGCCTTCAACGACTCTCTTTCTCAGTTCCAGAGACAAGGTTTTGTTGCATAATATTTCCGACATGGTCTGGAAGACCGTTTTTGCTTTTGCTATTCTGCAAAAAAATTTCGTAATTGCATCTTCCATCTGATGTTATGTATGTGCCATGGTATTTCTTCTTCTTCTTCTTCTACGTTCGTTCTGCGTTCGTTCTCAATCTCCCGCTACCAAACCCTGAAAAAGCTTAAGTAGCAGAATGTAGTCCAGAGAGCAGAATGCGTTGTGTTGTAGTTTACAGCTTGACTGCCATATTTGCACCTTTCGGTCCAACACATCCGACTTCAGCAAGCATTTCTTGAGTACCGGGTTAGCATTCCCTCTTCGATCCCTTCTCCTTAGCCAGTCTGCCTTGCTGCAGCCTGTTATCAAGGAACACCACGTGGAGGTGTAGAAGGGTCTTGGCAACTTTGGTTCGCTGGCCCTGGCGCACTGCAGCTCATGCGCTGCTCAGCATCTTGATCCCCATGGTATTTAAACGCGTTAACTTGTCTCAATTCGGTCCTCTTCGCGTTGACGGAGCATTAGGAAGAGTCTGGTTTTTTAGTCACTGCCATCGCCATCGACTTCTTGTTATTCAAACTGAGGCCTTTGTTTTCACTTCGATGAACGTGGTCAGCGACCCATAGCTGACTGCTAGCGTCTGGGTCAACTAGCCAAGGCTGACTATAACGTCAGGGCGCCAGCGAACCAGAGCTAAGTGTTAGCGTTAGGGTTAGCGAACCAGAGCTAAGTGTTAGGGTCAGCGAACCAGAGCTAAGTGCTAGCGTTAGGGTCAGCGAACCAGAGCTAAGTGTTAGCGTTAGGGTCAGCGAACCAGAGCTAAGTGTTAGCGTTAGGGTTAGCGAACCAGAGCTAAGTGCTAGCGTTTGGGTCAGCGAACCAGAGCTAAGTGTTAGGGTCAGCGAACCAGAGCTAAGTGTTAGCGTCAGGGTCAGCGAACCAGAGCTAAGTGTTAGGGCCAGCGAACCAGACCTAAGTGTTAGGGTCAGCGAACCAGAGCTAAGTGCTAACGTCAGTGTCAGCGAACCAGAGCTCCCAAGACCCTTCTACACCTCCATGTGGTGATCCTGGATAGCAGGCTGGAACAGGGCAGACTGGCTAAAGAGAAGGGATCAAAGAGGGAGGGCAACACAGTACTCAAAAATGGCTGCTGAAGTCGGATGTGTAAAACCGAAAAGTGCAAATATCGCAGTCAAGCTGTAAACTACGACACAACACATTCTGTTGTTCGGACAACTTGCAAAGTCATTTTCAGGGCTTGGTGGCGGGAGATTGAGAACGTTCAGGGTTTGGTGGCGGGAGATTGAGAACGTTCAGGGTTTGGTGGCGGGAGATTGAGAACGTTCAGGGTTTGGTGGCGGGAGATTGAGAACGTTGAGGGTTTGGTGGCGGGAGATTGAGAACGTTCAGGGTTTGGTGGCGGGAGATTGAGAACGTTGAGGGTTTGGTGGCGGGAGATTGAGAACGTTCAGGGTTTGGTGGCGGGAGATTGAGAACGTTCAGGGTTTGGTGGCGGGAGATTGAGAACGTTCAGGGTTTGGTGGCGGGAGATTGAGAACGTTCAGGGTTTGGTGGCGGGAGATTGAGAACGAATTAAGAAGAAGAAGACTCATTGAACTACAGTGACGGGCGTACTTCTGAAACAAGCGCCGTAAACTGGGTGGATGATATCAATACAGAATGTATGTAAGTCCGGGGCGCTGTAAGTTTAGAGCCATAACTCGGGATATTACTATAGAGACTAGTTCCCCCTGGGAGCAACAGGTAACACACCGGGGTCAGGAGAAACACTCCCATGGGCAATTTTCTTAGAGCTAGGCAGTCTGGCCAATGGGTGGGGTGCAACAATGTAATCTCCATAGTGTTGAACTTACAGAAGAGCCTTGCATTGCACTACAGTTAGGAAAATATTTCTCCACCTTCTCAAGTACGTCTCATAGTGTCAGAAGAAGTACTGTAACCCACCACCAACTGAATATGACTATATTTGGACATGCCAATATTTGGACATGCCGATATTTGGACATGGCGGGATTTTTGGACGTGCCGATATTTGGACATGACGATATTAGAAAATGAGAAAATCTAAAAATATTAACATAACATACAAAATAAACACACAAATCAATTGTCCCGTTGGAGCAAAGGTCCACCAATTAAGAAATACTAGCCAAGTTTTTCTGTATGTGCCATCATTTCCAGATCCCCAAGATCTCCACTTCCCCTTCTCCGGGAGTGTTTAGGTCTGCCCCTATCTCTCTTGCTCTGATGGTTCCAGAACAGTGACTACCATGTAATACTATCAGCTGGATCCAGGCAAAGAGAAATATGACTCGACTGGTACCAGGAAAAACAGAATAGGATCCCTATCACCTTATAAGCATTTCATGTAAGACGAAGGAGTCTAAAGAGTGTTGTGCTTGGAAATAGCAACCTCATAATGAAGCATTGCCGTTGTAATCAGGCAATGCAAAAGTAAGTATACAGACTTCCTGTACAAAGGTCAGCTGCAGTTGAAACCGTTGCTTCAAAACGGCGAATGGTTGCAAACGCTTAGAAACTGGTTTACGTTTTAAGGTAACAGATGTGTTGGTAACAATTTCTTCGTGTTGGTGCGAAAAGGTGAATAATTGTACACCTCACACATTAACACACACATTGTCCTCCGCATCAATCCGGCAGATGTGCTGCCTGCGAGGAAGCCAACAATATGGTGTTGCCGTCCCAATCTTTTGCAGCGCTGTACCAAGAGGGGCCTTGGCCTTTGGTTAGTCCCTCTCGCCATCACGTATGTTGGCGACCATTGGACGTGTACAGAGATAGGGCCACCAAAACGTTCTTCTTCGTGTCCATCTGTTGTCAGGCATGCGTCCCACATGTCCAGCGTAGCGATGTTTGCCTGATATTGCTGCGTCCACAACGTCCCGAGTCCAGCCCAGCGATGTTTGCCTGATATTGCTGCGTCCACAACGTCCCGAGTCCAGCCCAGCGATGTTTGTCTGATATTGCTGCGTCCACAACGTCCCGAGTCCAGCTTAGCGATGTTTGCCTGATATTGCTGCGTCCACAACGTCCCGAGTCCAGCCCAGCGATGTTTGCCTGATATTGCTGCGTCCACAACGTCCCGAGTCCAGCCCAGCGATGTTTGCCTGATATTGCTGCGTCCACAACGTCCCGAGTC
The DNA here is from genome assembly GCA_036924085.1 of Ariolimax columbianus. Lineage (NCBI taxonomy): Eukaryota > Metazoa > Mollusca > Gastropoda > Stylommatophora > Arionidae > Ariolimax > Ariolimax columbianus. Next base: position 6,897,016 of record JAVGWX010000011.1, on the reverse strand, counting down.
CAGCTTAGCGATGTTTGCCTGATATTGCTGCGTCCACAACGTCCCGAGTCCAGCCCAGCGATGTTTGCCTGATATTGCTGCGTCCACAACGTCCCGAGTCCAGCCCAGCGATATTTGCCTGATATTGCTGCGTCCACAACGTCCCGAGTCCAGCCCAGCGATGTTTGCCTGATATTGCTGCGTCCACAACGTCCCGAGTCCAGCCCAGCGATGTTTGCCTGATATTGCTGCGTCCACAACGTCCCGAGTCCAGCTTAGCGATGTTTGCCTGATATTGCTGCGTCCACAACGTCCCGAGTCCAGCCCGGTGATGTCTGCGTGATATCGCTGCGTCAACAACGTCCCGAAATGAAGTTTGATGTCTAGTTTCCTCCAATCAGATCTTATCCCACATCCACAATATTTTATATGCGCCGTACCATTGCTCCTTGATTGACTCTGGGTTTGTCATGCATATATTTTGCGCAAGTTCCCCACTCTGAATCGGTAAATCATTACTCGAATGACCATGGAATTTAAAGTGTGTGCTCTTGCCGAATATTTGAAAAAGTTTGGAAATAGACTTATTTTTAACGTTAATAGATGAATTATGACGATTCGTGTTGGAGTGAAAAGCTAAAAAATTGCAAATGATTGGAAAAACGTCTCCTTTAATAGTTGTTAGACGCAGTGGTTACTATGTCTCACATTGGTGAATGAATAAATTAATTAATTAATCCATAATTAATGAAAGTTGAAAATAAACATCCCAGCATGGGAGAGAATTGTAGACACCTAGGAACGTTCTTAAGTTAGAAATTGCGAAACATGAATAAGTAATGTGGTGAAGTAGACCAATGAATGAATGTCTGTGGCACGGACATTGGATGATCGAGTTTATCCTCATTCGGCGATTGGACAATAGCTTTGTCATTGTAGAAACCCTGAGACATCTTGTCTTTCCTTGTGCAGCTTTTGAGCTTACCCATTTGGCGCCTTTAAACGATGGAGGATGTCCTCTTACGACAGTTTGGGCAGCGAGAATGTCCTCTCGAAGCCTTAAGGTAATCAGATTTGTATTTATGTGGCCTTATAATAATCGCACTATCTTCATATGGCTCTAGAAGCATCTATTATGTCTTGGTCCAGACCTAGCATCAGTAACTTTGTCTTCATGCAGTCCTTGGATTATCGAGATTATCTTAAAGCGGTCCTTACGCCACTCATTATAATAGGGCAATCAAGTTTGCCCTATTAGGACCAGCGAAGTAATTTGTATATGAGAGCTGAGGTACAGTACTCTCGTTGTCTTTTGGCCAATCCCTTTAGAGCACACCGCCATCTTGTATCAGGTCTGACCAAAGACACTTCACTATCTGTCTATTTATATCAGTCTATTTTATATTTAGAAGCTATTAGCATCAAACTCAAGTCTAATTAGAAGCCTTTCCCACCATGCATGGCAGCTAGCAGTTCTCAAATTCCTTCCAACCAACATGTTGAGAAGGACACCTGATTCTCAATCAGGACACGAGATCCCGTAGCGTGACGAGAAGTTATTGAATGTCAAGGACGAGTTGTCTACTATTGTGTGCGACCTGAAAAAAGCGTCGTGGCGGGTTTCAGTTGTTTTCCTCACAGCCCGAGTGTGCTGACGAAGGCGGACTGGGGTTCTCAAAGCAGTTGCACTATGCTTGACTTCATCTGTGTGGCGCTCACTACTACGGAGATCACGTCTATCCCAATATCGTTAACCCAACTGACACATTTTCCTGGCATAATTGCGTTAACGTGAGATTGGGTGTTGACCAGCATGTTTACTTGACCCTGACTAACATAGCCTGATCAGTGTTTCACCTGACCCTGACTAACATAGTCTGATCAGTGTTTCATCTGACCCTGACTAACATAGTCTGATCAGTATGTTTCACCTGACCCTGACTAACATAGTCTGATCAGTATGTTTCACCTGACCCTGACTAACATAGGCTTGTCAGCTTGTTTCACCTGACCCTGACTAACATAGACTGGTCAGCGTGTTTCACCTGACTCTGATTAACATAAGCTGGTCAGCTTGTTTCACCTGACCCTGACTAACATAGACTGGTCAACTTTTTTCACCTGAGCGTGACTAACATAGACTGGTCAACTTGTTTCACCTGACCCTGACTAACATAGACTGGTCAGCTTGTTTCACCTGACCATGACTAGCATAGACTGGTCAGCTTTTTTCACCTGACCCTAACTAACATAGACTGGTCAACTTGTTTCACCTGAGCGTGACTAACCTAGACTGGTCAACTTGTTTCACCTGACCCTGACTAACATAGACTGGTCAGCTTGTTTCACCTGACCCTGACTAAAATAGACTGGTCAGCTTGTTTCACCTGAACCTGACTAATATAGACTTGTCAGCTTGTTTCACATGATCAGACGTTAGTCTCGTTTAGCTAGATGGGAAGTCAGTACGTTATTTCTAGTTGTCTAATTTTAGCCGATATTCAGTCACATGACAAGATATAGGACTCTCAGGTAATCTTTATAGCTCACAGTTACCATCAGCTGAGACAGGTCTGATATAAGGCTCTCATGTAATCTTTATAGCTCACAGTTACCATCAGCTGAGACAGGTCTGATATAAGGCTCTCATGTAATCTTTATAGCTCACAGTTACCATCAGCTGAGACAGGTCTGATATAAGGCTCTCATGTAATCTTTATAGCTCACAGTTACCATCAGCTGAGACAGGTGTGCACTTGCAGCTATAGACGCTGCTATCCATTATCAATTCATTCAAATATCATCCATACATCCATACATCCATATAAACCTTACCACAATTTATCCACACTTCCGTCAAATTTTCACATCAGCCCATCCATTTATTCATTCAACAATCCACAATCCATACACCCATCACTTCAATCTATCCATACTCAGTATCCGTCTTTGACTCCATCTAATGAAGTCTGTATAATCCATTCACATATCCATCAATACATTCGTCCATCGAACAGTTCATTCATTCGTCGGTTAATTCATTCACCTAAATGTCAATCCATACATCTATCCGTCAAACAATCCATACATCGGTTCATCAATCCATCAATATATGCATACATAAGCTCATCTACTAATCCAATCACCCATCGGTGCATCTATCAATCCATCCATTCATCTGTCAAATCCTCCCTCCATCTAATCACCAGTTCCCAATAAACTTACCACACATGTATCCATGCACTCGTCTATCTATCCTCCATATATCCACCCATCACTAGCGTATCACTCCCTCATACTCCCATCCATCCATCCATCCATCCATCCATCCATCCATCCATCCACCCATCCATCCATCCGTCAATCTATCCATCTGTTGTACAAGCTGTGCAGCCATTTGTCTACCCGTTCATCTTTTCATCCACCAATTCATCGCTCCATTGATGTATCCATCAATTCACCTGCCATTCAAAAACATTCATCCGTCCGTCCATTCTTCCTTCCTTACATCAGTCCATATATCTACACCTATACACACCCATTCATTAATCGACTGACTCATACATCAGCCCTTAGCTTTAATTCCCACAACTATTTATTCATCCATTGTCTTATCCACACACCCATAGATTCTCCCATTCACCTATCCATTCATTCATCAACACGCCCATCCATATATTGGTCTTTCCATCACTGCAACGTTATCCTTAAATTAAACTCAACTTGAAATCTAGCCCCTAACTAACATAATCCTCACTTTGATACATACAGGTCCACGCGTTCAGTTACCCTTAACCTGTCAGTCCCTGCCACACTCTATCACATCTGTGCTTCCTTTAATCACATGACACAGATGACCGAAGCGATGTTACATCTAATCGACCGGATCCTATTATTCTCAAATGAACTAAGAACACGCGAAATTGTCACATAAATATTGTAGAAGAAGCACTGAAAATTGAATAACGCAAAACGTTTCCGAGTAAACAGAACAATTCCCACAGGGACTTCAGATCGTAAACACGCACAGAAACACAACCAAAACACAAAGCGTTTAGCAACATCCTGCTGTGTTTACTTCCATTTCTAAAGCAGCACACATAGAAGATCGAAGTGAAAGCTTTACGGCCGGTAAAACAGACATGTCAATTTTATGGAAACACAAAGCTGTACTCACCAATGTAGAAGTTCTAGATGACCTGTACCTGTGCCACAAACGAACCTCTCACACTTTAGAGTGTTTCGTCAAGTTCTGGGATCCCGTGGGTAACCCCGATACACGTTCACGCGCTGATCTAACAGCTCGCTGGATTTGTTCACATCCACGTGATCTAAGCTAACCAATGAGCGTCGGGGTTTACCCAGGGGAACCCCGTCAAAGCGCGAGTCCTTTTTGTTGACCCGAACTGTCGGGTTCCAACTCTTAACCTCATAAAAACTCTCGCTTTCGTTCCGAACGGACCTTGGAACGAATGTTGCAGCTTTTCTTCTTCTTCTTATTCTTCTTCTCTTCTTCTTCTTCTCTTCTTCTTCTTCTTCTTCTTCTCTTCTTCTTCTTCTTCATGTTTTGAGTTATATATAAACACGAGGGTCAGTTCATTTCATCAAGGTTAATGTTGTGAAGAGTTTTTCAAGGCTCCCAAATGGCCCTGTACGGGTGGTCGCCTCCATTGACCAGTGCGCAGTACTCAATTGTCTAAGCATATACGTGCTCTAGGCTATGCTCGGCTGTCAGTGCTGCTTGTCTGGGTACTTTATGTAAATGTAACTGGTTGTATACAGACTCTGCAGAGTCTTCTAAACCAGTATAAAGACGTTAAGTTAAGTTAGGTTGCGTCTTTTTTCACCCCAAACAGAGTTCAATTAGTTCCCATTGCACGTATCGGGACATTCCATTTCGGGTTAAGGGAAGGATAGGTTAAAATAATTTTATTTTAAAAAATTAATTAAGAACTTGGATACAGATAGAAGCGTAGAGAAGATAATGATGACAAAGGTTAGGAGGTACTTGCGTCTAAATTCACCCGAAACAGAGTTCCATGGCTTCCCATCGCACGTATTTGACAGCTGATAACTGTATCGGGACATTCCATTTCGAGTTAAGGGGGAGGACGGATTGATATAATTTTAGTTTTAATACAAAAAGTGAAGGCCTAGAAATAGAAAGAAGTGTAGAATGGATGCTAACCCTAACCAAAATCCTACAATAACCCTAACCCTACAATAACAATAACCCTACAATAACCCTAACCCTACAAAAACCCTAACCCTATAATAACCCTAACCATACAATAACCCTAACTCTACAATAGACCTAACCCTACAATAACGATCGCCGTACAATAACCCTAACCCTAACCCTAACCCTAACCCTACAATAGCCCTAACCCTACAATAACCCTAACCCTACAATAGCCCTAACCCTACAATAACCCTAACCCTAACCCTAACACTACAATAGCCCTAACCCTACAATAACCCTAACCCTAACCCTACAATAGCCCTAACCCTACAATAACCCTAACCCTAACCCTACAATAGCCCTAACCCTACAATAACCCTAACCCTAACCCTACAATAGCCCTAACCCTACAATAGCCATAACCCTACAATAGCCCTAACCCTACAATAACCCTAACCCTAACCCTTCAATAGCCCTAACCCTACAATAACCCTAACCCTAACCCTACAATAGCCCTAACCCTACAATAACCCTAACCCTACAATAGCCCTAACCATACAGTAACCCTAACCCTAACCCTACAATAGCCCTAACCATACAATAACCCTAACCCTAACCCTACAATAGCCCTAACCCTACAATAACCCTAACCCTACAATAGCCCTAACCCTACAATAGCCCTAACCCTTCAATAGCCCTAACCCTACAATAACCCTAACCCTACATTAGCCCTAACCCTACAATAACCCTAACCCTACAATAGCCCTAACCCTACAATAACCCTAACCCTACAATAGCCCTAACCCTACAGTAACCCTAACCCTAACCCTACAATAGCCCTAACCATACAATAACCCTAACCCTAACCCTAACCCTAAATCAAGAAATTCATTGCAGTAGTAAGAGATAGTGAGCAGAAGAGCAAGCAGAAACTCTCGTCTTTTCTTGCAAAATATTTGAGACTCCCAACAGTTAAAAAGTGGACTATTCTGTGCAGTCACTACCCCAAATCCGGTGCTAAAAATATATATATGTCTTGTATTATGGTTGAATTATGACGCATGTACCCTCGTTTGTGCTGCACGTATAAATGGGTGATGTGGTCAGTTTCAGTCTGTGTAGGTGACCATTCAGCCTGTTATTTCCTGTTCTCATGTAGAAAGCTATCACTTCCTCCCGCTCGATCAAGACAGTGATAGTTGTCTCTTGTTTGTTCGACTTCCCATATGGCTTGGGGAAGGTTATACTTTTCTTGGAAGGTGATTGCATGTTATGTTTGTTCTCCTATTGCTCGATCCTTTGTGAATATTTCTGCTCTCTCATTTTCTGGTATACCACATTGTGATGGTATCCAATATAGCACTACATTTCTTTGGCTTTTAGTTCACCTAAGACTTTGTAAAACTTGGACAATCTATCATTCTTGAGGACTTGCAGAACTGAGTTTGCATCTAAAAGGCGTACAACCTGCTGGCTTTGGCTTGTTGTGCTGTTTATTTTTTTCTGTAGCAATGCTTAGTGTCTGTACTTCATTCGAGTAGTAGGAACATCATTTTACAGTGGATCTTCTTCTTTTTCTTCTTCTTCTTTTGCATTTGGGTTTTCTGATATGCTAAATCGTCAGTCCTATCGCTAGGATAAAGACCACTAGCCTTTCCAGATCTGAGTGCTGACCTGTAGCATGTGCCTCAGTTCTGCTCCATCTGGCCAGGTCTGGCATATCAGTTCTTCATGGACCGGGCATACTTGAAGACTGTCCCACATGGACTCCTGTCCCACATGGACTCCTGTCCCACCCGTTTTCAGGGTCTGGACTCCTGTCCCACCTGGACATTCTTGAAGCCCGTGTTCAGGGTCTGGACTCCTGTCCCATCTGGACATTCTTGAAGCCCGTGTTCAGGGTCTGGACTCCTGTCCCACCTGGACATTCTTGAAGCACCTGTTCAGGGTCTGGACTCCTGTCCCACATGGACTCATGTCCCACATGGACACCTGTCCCACATGGACTCCTGTCCCACGTGTACACAAATATGTTTGGGAGATTTAAAGCCGATATAGGTGGCCCGGTAATCTGCAGTGGCGCGTTCTCTTGTGGAAGATTGCAGTTTGTTGTTATCGTTGTAGCTGATGGATTGGATTTAGACTCTCCGATTTCTTTCTCCTATTTTATTTTATACTATCTGCGAATGATGGTTTTAGCTTCCTTATATGGCACTTTATGGTGTATTGTTTTTATTTCTCACCTGTATTGGATAGTGCATTGGCTCTCTCGTTTCCCGTAATTCCACAATGAGATAGGAGCCCAGGCGTGCGATCTTTGATATCTTTTATATGGCATTTAGCTCAGTTCTAAGTGTATGTCTTATGTCCTCATTTGCTGTGTTCTTTACCGATCCGAGAATTGCTTTGCAGTCTTTGAAAATCACTATCCTGGCGTATGCGTGAGCCTTCAATTTGGGGACAATTTTCAGTGCGTAGAGAAGTACCATTGATTCTGCCTTCAGGCTAGAGGAGATTTTCCACATTGGAAATGACTTATGAGTTATCTTTCTGTTATTTGATCTAATAAAGATGCCTCCTCCACTATTTATTTTCCTAGTGGATGAACGTATTGTTTTGTTTTCTTGATCTTTGTAAAGAACATAGTCTGCACCTCCATTCTTCACTGTTCTGCTTGCTAATCCATATGTATATAGCTGGATCAATGCTTCTCTGAAATATAATTATTATTTCATGTCGTATGCAGCTGTTTTCCTTTGCAACTGAGTTGAATCCTGCGACACAGTACTTGCTACTTGCGTCTTAATTCATCCCAAACAAAAAATATATATATTTTTAGCATATGCTTTGATGTAGTGACGTCACAGAATAGTTCACTTTTTAATTGTAGGGGGTGTCAAACATTCTGCGAGAATAAACTCGAATATCTGCTACCATTTGTTATTTCTGTCTAAGCAATGCATGTCTTGGTTTGTGGATAGAGTTAGGGTTAGATTTAGGGTTAGATTTAGGGTTGTGTTAGATTTAGGTCTAGGGTTAGGGTTGTGTTGGATTTAGGTCTAGGGTTAGGGTTAGGGTTGTGTTGGATTTAGGTCTAGGGTTAGGGTTAGGGTTGTGTTGGATTTAGGTCTAGGGTTAGGGTTGTGTTGGATTTAGGTCTAGGGTTAGGGTTAGATTTAGGGTTAGATTTAGGGTTGTGTTGGATTTAGGTCTAGGGTTAGGGTTGTGTTGGATTTAGGTCTAGGGTTAGGGTTGTGTTGGATTTAGGTCTAGGGTTAGGGTTGTGTTGGATTTAGGTCTAGGGTTAGGGTTGTGTTGGATTTAGGTCTAGGGTTAGGGTTGTGTTGGATTTAGGTCTAGGGTTAGGGTTAGATTTAGGGTTAGATTTAGGGTTGTGTTGGATTTAGGTCTAGGGTTAGGGTTGTGTTGGATTTAGGTCTAGGGTTAGGGTTGTGTTGGATTTAGGTCTAGGGTTAGGGTTGTGTTGGATTTAGGTCTAGGGTTAGGGTTGTGTTGGATTTAGGTCTAGGGTTAGGGTTGTGTTGGATTTAGGTCTAGGGTTAGGGTTGTGTTGGATTTAGGTCTAGGGTTAGGGTTGTGTTGGATTTAGGTCTAGGGTTAGGGTTAGATTTAGGGTTAGATTTAGGGTTGTGTTGGATTTAGGTCTAGGGTTAGGGTTGTGTTGGATTTAGGTCTAGGGTTAGGGTTGTGTTGGATTTAGGTCTAGGGTTAGGGTTGTGTTGGATTTAGGTCTAGGGTTAGGGTTGTGTTGGATTTAGGTCTAGGGTTAGGGTTGTGTTGGATTTAGGTCTAGGGTTAGGGTTGTGTTGGATTTAGGTCTAGGGTTAGGGTTAGATTTAGGGTTAGATTTAGGGTTGTGTTGGATTTAGGTCTAGGGTTAGGGTTGTGTTGGATTTAGGTCTAGGGTTAGGGTTGTGTTGGATTTAGGTCTAGGGTTAGGGTTGTGTTGGATTTAGGTCTAGGGTTAGGGTTGTGTTGGATTTAGGTCTAGGGTTAGGGTTGTGTTGGATTTAGGTCTAGGGTTAGGGTTAGATTTAGGGTTAGATTTAGGGTTGTGTTGGATTTAGGTCTAGGGTTAGGGTTGTGTTGGATTTAGGTCTAGGGTTAGGGTTGTGTTGGATTTAGGTCTAGGGTTAGGGTTGTGTTGGATTTAGGTCTAGGGTTAGGGTTGTGTTGGATTTAGGTCTAGGGTTAGGGTTGTGTTGGATTTAGGTCTAGGGTTAGGGTTGTGTTGGATTTAGGTCTAGGGTTAGGGTTGTGTTGGATTTAGGTCTAGGGTTAGGGTTAGATTTAGGGTTAGATTTAGGGTTGTGTTGGATTTAGGTCTAGGGTTAGGGTTGTGTTGGATTTAGGTCTAGGGTTAGGGTTGTGTTGGATTTAGGTCTAGGGTTAGGGTTGTGTTGGATTTAGGTCTAGGGTTAGGGTTGTGTTGGATTTAGGTCTAGGGTTAGGGTTGTGTTGGATTTAGGTCTAGGGTTAGGGTTAGATTTAGGGTTAGATTTAGGGTTGTGTTGGATTTAGGTCTAGGGTTAGGGTTGTGTTGGATTTAGGTCTAGGGTTAGGGTTGTGTTGGATTTAGGTCTAGGGTTAGGGTTGTGTTGGATTTAGGTCTAGGGTTAGATTTAGGGTTGTGTTGGATTTAGGTCTAGGGTTAGGGTTGTGTTGGATTTAGGTCTAGGGTTAGATTTAGGGTTGTGTTGGATTTAGGTCTAGGGTTAGGGTTGTGTTGGATTTAGGTCTAGGGTTAGGGTTGTGTTGGATTTAGGTCTAGGGTTAGGGTTGTGTTGGATTTAGGTCTAGGGTTAGGGTTGTGTTGGATTTAGGTCTAGGGTTAGGGTTGTGTTGGATTTAGGTCTAGGGTTAGGGTTGTGTTGGATTTAGGTCTAGGGTTAGGGTTGTGTTGGATTTAGGTCTAGGGTTAGGGTTAGATTTAGGGTTAGATTTAGGGTTGTGTTGGATTTAGGTCTAGGGTTAGGGTTGTGTTGGATTTAGGTCTAGGGTTAGGGTTGTGTTGGATTTAGGTCTAGGGTTAGGGTTGTGTTGGATTTAGGTCTAGGGTTAGATTTAGGGTTGTGTTGGATTTAGGTCTAGGGTTAGGGTTGTGTTGGATTTAGGTCTAGGGTTAGATTTAGGGTTGTGTTGGATTTAGGTCTAGGGTTAGGGTTGTGTTGGATTTAGGTCTAGGGTTAGGGTTGTGTTGGATTTAGGTCTAGGGTTAGGGTTGTGTTGGATTTAGGTCTAGGGTTAGGGTTGTGTTGGATTTAGGTCTAGGGTTAGGGTTGTGTTGGATTTAGGTCTAGGGTTAGATTTAGGGTTGTGTTGGATTTAGGTCTAGGGTTAGGGTTGTGTTGGATTTAGGTCTAGGGTTAGATTTAGGGTTGTGTTGGATTTAGGTCTAGGGTTAGGGTTGTGTTGGATTTAGGTCTAGGGTTAGGGTTGTGTTGGATTTAGGTCTAGGGTTAGGGTTGTGTTGGATTTAGGTCTAGGGTTAGGGTTGTGTTGGATTTAGGTCTAGGGTTAGGGTTGTGTTGGATTTAGGTCTAGGGTTAGGGTTGTGTTGGATTTAGGTCTAGGGTTAGGGTTGTGTTGGATTTAGGTCTAGGGTTAGGGTTGTGTTGGATTTAGGTCTAGGGTTAGGGTTGTGTTGGATTTAGGTCTAGGGTTAGGGTTGTGTTGGATTTAGGTCTAGGGTTAGGGTTGTGTTGGATTTAGGTCTAGGGTTAGGGTTGTGTTGGATTTAGGTCTAGGGTTAGGGTTAGGGTTGTGTTGGAATTAAGTCTAGGATTAGAGTTAGGGTTGTGTTGGAATTAAGTCTAGGATTAGAGTTAGGGTTGTGTTGGAATTAGGTCTATGGTTAGGGTTGTGATGGAATTAAGTCTAGGATTAGAGTTAGGGTTGTGTTGGAATTAAGTCTAGGATTAGAGTTAGGGTTGTGTTGGAATTAAGTCTAGGATTAGAGTTAGGGTTGTGTTGGAATTAGGTCTATGGTTAGGGTTGTGATGGAATTAAGTCTAGGATTCGCTTGTTTCGAAAAAATAATGGTTACTGTCTGACTGCGTACGAAGAAGAAGTCTAGGATTAGGGTTAGGTTTGCATCTTTTCTACACTTCTATTTTTATCTAAGTCTTTACTTATTTATCTAACATAAAATTATATCGTCCTGTCCTCCCATTAACCCGAAATGGAATGTCCCGTGATAGTCATCCCCTTTCAAATTCCTACAATTAGAACCCAGGGAACTCTTTTTGGGGTGAATTAATACGCAAGTACCAATCACTTTCTCCGTTCTTGCAGTGTTAGTTCCTTCCTGAATAAATTATTATTTTAAATAAATAGCTTCTAGCCCCTTTACACCTTTTCAGCTGCTTGTTCTGACATGATTGGGAGGTCACAGTGGTTCTATCCTTTGTTTTCCGACATCCACACGAGTTACCTCATAAATCGACAGTTTGCTTTCGATCCATTAATTATTAAAGTATAAGTTCTGCACTGATTGTGGCACCCAATATCTGATCAATTGATGTGACAGTTTCGAAGTAATGGTTCATATGATCATGTTGCTAGTCCCACGCACAACCTTCTTTAAAGAATACATTTCTGGCTTTTGCCAGGTATGGGAAGAAAAGTCATGCGAAACCCATCATGCAACATTAGCGAGAATCCACCAGAAATTAGGGAAGCTGATTCATAATAGGAATATTAGAAATAATAATTTAAATAATAATAATAATTATAAAAATAATAATACAAATAATACTTCCACTAATAAAAATACAAGGCGTGTTCAAATGAAACCGGACCTAACTGCAACAAGTGAACATACATACGATGCGCGTGATGACGTCATTTCTTCTTCTTCTTCATCGTACGCTGTTTACAGCGATATTTACGTTGCAGTGTTTTATTTTGTTAAGCCTGTGGCTCAGTGCATCCGATTTCAACAGGCGTTTCTGTAGGGTTGCACTGCTTAGCCTTTGGCTGTCCCCAGCCTAACTGCAAGGCAGCAGGACGTCAATTCTGATGTAAACAGCACATATCAACCGTCAAGTTTGCAAAATTTCATTATCTTCTGAATCATAGGCTCCTCAGAAGACCGTTGAAAACATAGCGGGTGTGATACGGAATCCGTCCAGAGCTGATCTGCGAGTGGTGATTCGGTCTCTAACAGCTGAAGGATGTCGACCAATTGACATTCATCACAGAGTGCAGGCAGTGTAACAAAAGTGTGTTGAAGACAACAGTGAAGAGCTGGACAACGATGTTTAAAAAATGACGTTAGTTAATGTAACAATGTGCGCCTGACCTGGTCTCGGAAAATCTTTCGTCAACTCACCAGGTCAGAGACCAGGTCAGGATGTTATTACGTCAGAAGATGCCATCGCCAAAATTGATGTAGGTCACCATACACTGCATGTACCCTCAATGTTTTCAACGGTCTGCTGAGAAACACTATAAGTCGGAGGATAATTCAATTTTGCAAATTTGATGGTTGGTATGTGCTGTTTACATCAGAACCAACGTCATCATACGCAGGGTACGAATGTTTACTTGTTACAGTTAGGTCCGGTTTCATTTGAACACGCCTCGAAATAATAATATTAAGAAAAATAAGAAAAATAATAGTAATAAGGAAATAGGGCTACTGTAATCTTGAAAGCATTTCAATAGTGCTGTGAAGCGGCCAGCAGTTTCCTTAGTTGTGGAACTAACTGCTACAGGAACCCCAAGCTGTATGAAGAGGACACGCAAGTAGCTGATCACGTGCTCTCTAATTGAAGAGGCAGCTGTAATTGTCACACTATGCTTCGTGGGGAGCTAGCCGAATACATGTTGGAGAAGTTGAAGAATAAACATGTATTTTTGTAAAGATGGATTTGATTCTTCTTTTTCTCTTGCAATTACATATTTGATGTATTCACCGTCAGAGAAGTTCCTGTGATGTTTACACCACCAGACAAGTTCCCGTAATGTTTACACCACCAGACAAGTTCCTGTAATGTTTACACCACCAGACAAGTTCCCGTAATGTTTACATCACCGGACAAGCTCCCGTAATGTTTACACCTCCAGACAAGTTCCCGTAATGTTTACACCTCCAGACAAGTTCCCGTAATGTTTACACCGCAAGACAAGTTCCCGTAATGTTTACACCGCCAGACAAGTTCCCGTAATGTTTACACCACCAGACAAGTTCCCGTAATGTTTACACCGCCAGACAAGTTCCCGCAATGTTTACACCACCGGACAAGCTCCCGTAATGTTTACACCTCCAGACAAGTTCCCGTAATGTTTACACCGCAAGACAAGTTCCCGTAATGTTTACACCAAAAGACAAGTTCACCTGATGTACTGGACCCATGTCAGGATTTCCCTTAAACTCTGTACAGTCATGAGTCTAGTGTTAAATCGTTGGGCCAGTGTAACCGATAAGACCTGGGACAGTTCTGCCCTACTCGCTAAGCCATTTGTTCATCGAGTCCACATGTAGTCAGCGATGAAGCAGACAGTTAGCTTCAATATGTGTTCTGTCTGCTGTACTGTGTCCCGGAACAAAGCATGTCGACCTGTCTCTGCGGGTGAAGGTGTGTCATAGGTATTGTTTAATCTGTTCTCTTCTGTTCTGACAGTCTAGACAGCTCTCTTTTTCTCGAAATATGTGATTTAATTGTCTTCTTGTTCACAATATTTTCCCCTTTTTGCCAGCCCATCTGGCTTTTCTCGACCCTGCAGGAAAAGGTAGACATGGTAGTTCAGTAAAGTGAAAACAGAGGCCTCAGATTAAATAAAAAGAAATTGGAAGCGATGATAATGACGAAGAAACTGCACTCTCTAAAATGGTGCGTCAAAGCAAAAGGGTCAAGAATTATGACAAGTTTAAATACCAAGGTGGGATCAAGATGCTGAGCAGCGCATGAGCTGCAGTGGTCAGCGACCCATAGCTGACTGCTAGCGTCAGGGCCAGCGAACCAGAGCTGCCAAAACCCTTCTACACCCCCACGCAGTGATCCTGGATAACAGGCTGCAGCAGGGCAGACTGGCTAAGGAGAAGGGATCGAAGAGGGAATGATAACCCGGTACTCAAACAATGCTTGCTGAAGTCGGATGTGTTGGACCGAAAGGTGCAAATATCACAGTCAAGCTGTAAACTACGACACAACGTATTACGTTCTCTGGACTACATTCTGCTACTTAAGCCCTTTCAGGGTTTGGTAGCGGGAGATTAAGAACGAACGAAGCAAAGCCAAGCCAAATACTTTGGCACATACATAACATCAGATGGAAGATGTAATTACGAAATAAAATGTAGAATAGCTCAAGCAAGATTGGTCTTCCAGACCATGACAGGAATACTGTGCTACAGAACCTTGTCACTGGAACGGAGAAAAAAAGTCATTGGATGCTACGTGGAACCAGTTCTGACATATGGCAGTCGGTCATGGACAATTAATGAGCAAGAACTTAGATCTTTAGAAGCAACGGAGGTGTGGTTTTACAGAAAAATTCTGCGGATCCCATGGACTGCTAAGAAGATTAATGATACAGTACTCGAGGAGGAACAAACACGAAGAGAACGTATTGCAAAGATCAGAAAAAGACAGTTATCATTTTCGGGCATGTTATGAAAATAAGCGGCATGGAGCACGTCGTGACAAGGAAAGATAGCAGGAAAGAGAGAGGAAGGCAGAGAGAGAGAGAGAGAAGATGATGGACAGCCCGAGAGAATTGCATGGGTGACAATAACCAGCAGAGTTGGTAAACGACACACGTAATAGAAATAGGTGGAGGTCAATGATCGCCAATGCCAACCGGCAGGGCACCTGATGGTGATGATGATCTGCCTTTTCATTCTCCTGTACGACACATAGTGATGGTAGCCGACGGAGCATGGTCAGCTAGCTTGCTTTCTTTATTCTTCAGGCCAAGGAGTTTGACCCCATTGGGAGCTAACTGAACAGATAAGTATGCGACGGAGTTTGACACCATTGGGAGCTAACTGTACAGATAAGTATGCGACGGAGTTTGGCACCATTGGGATCTAGCTGTACAGATAAGTATGCGACGGAGTTTGACACCATTGGGAGCTAACTGTACAGATAAGTATGCGACGGAGTTTGACACCATTGGGAGCTAACTGTACAGATAAGTATGGGACGGAGTTTGACACCATTGGGAGCTAACTGTACAGATAAGTATGCGACGGAGTTTGACACCATTGTTAGCTAACTGTACAGATAAGTATGTGACGGAGTTTGACACCATTGGGAGCTAACTGTACAGATAAGTATGCGACGGAGTTTGACACCATTGGGAGCTAACTGTACAGATAAGTATGCGACGGAGTTTGACACCATTGGGAGCTAACTGTACAGATAAGAATGCGACGGAGTTTGACACCATTGGGAGCTAACTGTACAGATAAGTATGCGACGGAGTTTGACACCATTGGGAGCTAACTGTACAGATAAGAATGCGACGGAGTTTGACACCATTGGGAGCTAGCTGTACAGATAAGTATGTGACGGAGTTTGACACCATTTGGAGCTATCTGTACAGATAATCATGCGACGGAGTTGAACCCCATTTGGAGCTGACTGTACAGATAATCCATCCGTGAAGATGACTGCCTTGCAACACTTATGTTTGCAGTTATAATTCATATTCTCAACTTGATCAAATGCGTGGACCTCAGCTGTTCCAACGATCAAATGCGTGGACCTCAGCTGTTCCAACGATCAAATGCGTGGACCTCAGCTGTTCCAACTTGATCAAATGCGTGGACCTAAGCTGTTCCAAATTGATCAAATGCGTGGACCTCAGCTGTTCCAACTTGATCAAATGCGTGGACCTCAGCTGTTCCAACTTGATCAAATGCGTGGACCTCAGCTGTTCCAACTTGATCAAATGCGTGGACCTCAGCTGTTCCAACTTGATCAAATGCGTGGACCTCAGCTGTTCCAACTTGATCAAATGCGTGGACCTCAGCTGTTCCAACTTGATCAAATGCGTGGACCTCAGCTGTTCCACCTTGATCAAATGCGTGGACCTCAGCTGTTCCAACGATCAAATGTGTGGATCTCAGCTGTTCCAACTTGATCAAATGCGTGGACCTCAGCTGTTCCAACTTGATCAAATGCGTGGACCTCAGCTGTTCCAAATTGATCAAATGCGTGGACCTCAGCTGTTTCAACGATCAAATGCGTGGACCTCAGCTGTTCCAACTTGATCAAATGCGTGGACCTCAGCTGTTCCAACTTGATCAAATGCGTGGACCTCAGCTGTTCCAACTTGATCAAATGCGTGGACCTCAGCTGTTCCAACTTGATCAAATGCGTGGACCTCAGCTGTTCCAACTTGATCAAATGCGTGGACCTCAGCTGTTTCAACTTGATCAAATGCGTGGACCTCAGCTGTTCTAACTTGATCAAATGCGTGGACCTCAGCTGTTCCAACTTGATCAAATGCGTGGACCTCAGCTGTTCCAACTTGATCAAATGCGTGGACCTCAGCTGTTCAAACGATCAAATGCGTGGACCTCAGCTGTTCCAACTTGATCAAATGCGTGGACCTCAGCTGTTCCAACTTGATCAAATGCGTGGACCTCAGAGTTTCCAACGATCAAATGCGTGGACCTCAGATGTTCCAACTTGATCAAATGCGTGGACCTCAGATGTTCCAACTTGATCAAATGCGTGGACCTCAGCTGTTCCAACTTGATCAAATGCGTGGACCTCAGCTGTATAGTTAGAGCTGAATTTACCAGTTAGAATACTCCATGTTTCAAAATGGATCGAGCAGATCAAGTGATGCTTTTCCGCTTGAGAACTGGAAATAACAGATTAAAAAGTCATTTGCACCGGGCTAAAATTGACCCCCACCGCCCAAGTGTATGTGTGGGCAGGCAGCATGGACATCCGGCCCACGGAGACGAACATCCACAGAAAGCTGTTTGGAAGCCCTGAAGAACTTTTCACTACGACAACCTTTATCCAGAGAACTGGCCTTCACGTGTAGACAGGGCATAGCAAGAAAAATTATGGCGAACGAGAAGAAGAAGAAGAAGAAGGATTTGAGTTAAAGATGGCAGTTCCTCCATTTTGGCATCATTTGTTACTGATCCATCTATGTAGGTATTTATCAACGATTCAATACTGATAATCATTTTATTTTATTTTTACTGTTTTTTTTTAAAATTGTCTAATTCTTGATTAAGACTTGTCGGTTCGAAATGTCGGTAGAGACTTCCAGTGGTTCTCATGTAATGATGCATAGAAACATGTCTTGTTTATCAGTCAGAGTGATCGGGGTCCAATACCCGATTTCGACACGATCCCGTCTACTGAGTTGTAAATAGGTACCTGGCTTATAGTTAGGGAAGGCAAGACGGGGGTTGAAGGAGACTGCTAATGTCATCTAAAGATGAGATCAGGTACAGTTAATAAAACGTAATGTCACCTGACATGCACACGAGACCAAGTACAGTGAAGGAAATGTAATGTCCCAACATTCTGGCTTCATTGCATGTCGTTCCACCATCGATGACACTCTTGCTCTTCGTCGATTTCATCAATTTCCACCCCCTCCCCTCCCCCCCCCCCCCCCCCCCCCCCATCCTTCATCCACATCGATTACTTCGACCTTAAGGCAGCTTTTTACTTCATGAACAGACCTGTCTTTTGAAACGCCTTAAAACAAGAGAGAGTTTCCAGCATGTTGCTACTGCTGATTGTGCAGATACAATGCAACACAGGGGCATGCACGCGCCGGGGTCACACCCTCTCAGACTTGTTTTCTGCATCATCCGGTGTCCTGTAGGGATATATCCTCTCGTCGACATTGTTCTTGGTGCATCATGGACTGTGTACTCGGCAAGCTGATGACGTACAGCCCACGACTCTCCGTGTGTGGGACTAACCTCGACTACACAGATGACGTAGTCATACCACGCTACCGCCCTCAGCCTCTCGTAAAACCACAGGATCACCTAGAGGACATTACATCTAAATCACATATCCATATCTCAGGCGCATAAACCAATTGCAATTCCCCAACGAGAGCAGGAAGACTGTTCCATGCAATAAACAGGGGTTTCATCAGTAGAAGAGAAATAAGCAGGAAAACAAAGATGGATGTATACCGCTCGACCTATGTGCCTGTCCTGACATATGGATGTGAGTCATGGGCAATGACTACAGCCCAAGAAAGGCAATTACAAACTTCAGAAATGAGGTACCTAAGAAAGGCGGTTCAGGTGACGAAAAGGGACAAGATCCGTAACCAAACAATACGTAGCAATCTTGAAGTTCAACCCCTGCAGACACGAGTGGAGCAGTCCCAGCTACAGTGGTTTGGCCATGTCTGTAGAATGGAAGAAGTTCGGATACCAAAGCGGTCATGGGAGATCAAAAGTCAAGGACGCAGACCCCGAGGACGTCTCAAAGTACGTTGGGAAGACAACATACGACAGTCCCTAAGTGATAGAGGGCTGGATTGGAAAGAGGCCAGGAAAAAGACGGCGGATAGAGCAGTGTGGCGTTCTCTTTGGCAAACCTCTACACCTCACGGTAGAAGAGGAGCGACTAAGTAAGTAAGTAAGGTAACCATGTTAACTCCACTGAGGATTTCATTTACCCATGCAGCAAACTAAACTCGGACACACAAAGCCACCCGGACTTCATTTACCCATGCAGCAAACTAAACTCGGACACACAAAGCCACCCGGACTTCATTTACCCATGCAGCAAACTAAACTCGAACACACAAAGCCACCAGGACTTCATTTACCCATGCAGCAAACTAAACTCGGACACACAAAGCCACCCGGACTTCATTTACCCATGCAGCAAACTAAACTCGGACACACAAAGCCACCTGGACTTCATTTACCCATGCAGCAAACTAAACTCGGACACACAAAGCCACCCGGACTTCATTTGAAGAGTCGGTCTGGCCTCCGCCTCTATGAACGCCCTGGATTCAGCCCAGACATCAGAAGCGTTACCTGACAACCAAGCTTCGCATTCACACAACCTGTGGTGGCCCATATTCTTCTGCTATTCTGTAAGCTGAACTATGCTGCAGGGCTATCATACCAAACAACGGATTTACACAACCTGTGGTGGCCCATATTCTGCTGCTGAACGAGATGACGCGAGAGAGAAGGAGAGAGAGAGAGAGAGAGATAGAGAGAGAGAGAGAGAGAGAGAGAGAGAGAGAGAGACAGACAGACAGACAGAGCATTCGTTTTAAAGGAATAGATTTTGTAGATACAACATTTTGTAATTACTTGATTATTCTCAACTAGGCTCTCTACGTTCCCTCTCAGATAATCACATGTTATTTCCCTTATCAGCCGCTCGTATGGAGCTCAATTCTTGATTGGAGTGTTACGGATATGTGATACGAGACTCTATGACAAAGAAGGGTGGGGAGAATTTACATTTGTGACAAAAGTTGAGGGTCAGGTGAGGGGTGTCATTGAAGTCAAGAGGTAAGCTGCTCGCTGCTTTCGAAGCGACTAACGGAAACGATGGGTCAGAGTTTAAAGCGAACCCTGGTTTCAAAACCAAAAAGGTAAGCCCAGAGTGTCTAGTTCCTGAGATATGTCTAGTCGTCTCAACTGGCCGTCTTGCCAGTGGTTGAGGGTATCTCAGGACGAGAGAGTGAGGTTGATGTCAGGCACAGTTTGTTCTCACTATAATCCAAAATCAGCACACGTTACACATACAAATACACATTGAAGACATGTTGAAATTTTCGTTTGCAATGAGCAGCTAACCAGGTAGTGGTAAGGGGATATAACTGAGGAAATGCAACATCAGACTATCAGTTTGGCTTGGCTTGGCTTCGTTCGTTCTCAATCTCCCGCTACCAAACCCTGAAAGGGCTTAAGTAGCAGAATGTAGTCCAGAGAACGGAATGCGTTGTGTCGTAGTTTACACCTTGATTGCGATGTTTGCACTTTTCAGTCCAACACATCCGACTTCAGCAAGCATTTTATGAGTACCGGGTTAGCATTCCCTCTTCGATCCTTTCTCCTTAGCCAGTCTGCCCTGCTGCAGCCTGTTATCCAGGATCACCGCGTGGAGATGTAGAATGGTCTTGGCAGCTCTGGTTTACTGGCCCTGACGCTAGCAGTCAGCTTTGGGTCGCTGACCACTGCAGCTCATGCGCTGCTCAGCATCTTGATCCCTTGACAATCAGTTTGAGTTTAGAATGAGTCTTTTAAACATAGTTTATGTTCACAAAATATTTAACGACATGCATCATTTGTCTATATTTTCCCACACTCAATATCTCTATCAGGGGCAAGAAATGAAGATAAGTCAGTAAGTAGGTCACAAACTGATAAAGGATAGCTGAAAATGTACTTGGTGATTTATGTAGATGTCATTAGGTGACCGCAGCAATGTGGTGTTCACAAGGTTTAGCTCACAGCATTAAGTATGATAAATTCAATTTTTGGAATATGTGCTCCTGGTGGGTACTTTGACAAGTGACTGACGAACATCAAATGAACCAATGAACTGTCCTTGCACTGATCAAATAACAAAACAATCAACAGCAATAATAACAATGACAATGTCAAGAAACAATAACCCAACTAGAACAAGAACAATAACCCAACTAGAAAAGGGGAAATAACAGAATAAGAACAGTGACAATAACTCAACTAAAACGAGGAAAATAACAAAAAGAATAACAAGTAATTAATATTAAATAGCAATAACAACAAAAACTAATACCACAATATCCACAAAAACACAATAGCTACGACAATGACAATGACGACAACAACAAGAACAACAATAGTAAGAACAGGTGCGAGAGCAACAACAACACTGACATCAACAACACTGACATCAACAACACTGACATCAACAACACTGACATCAACAACACTGACATCAACAATACTGACATCAACAATACTGACATCAACAATACTGACATCAACAACACTGACATCAACAACACTGACATCAACAACACTGACATCAACAACACTGACATCAACAACACTGACATCAACAACACTGACATCAACAACACTGACATCAACAACACTGACATCAACAACACTGACATCAACAACACTGACATCAACAACACTGACATCAACAATACTGACATCAACAACACTGACATCAACAATACTGACATCAACAACACTGACATCAACAACACTGACATCAACAACACTGACATCAACAACACTGACATCAACAACACTGACACCAACAACACTGACACCAACAATACTGACATCAACAACACTGACATCAACAATACTGACATCAACAACACTGACATCAACAATACTGACATCAACAACACTGACACCAACAATACTGACATCAACAACACTGACATCAACAATACTGACATCAACAACACTGACATCAACAATACTGACATCAACAACACTGACACCAACAATACTGACATCAACAACACTGACATCAACAATACTGACATCAACAACACTGACACCAACAACACTGACATCAACAACACTGACATCAACAACACTGACATCAACAACACTGACACCAACAATAACGACAATAGCATTAACAAAGTGCAACCAACTACACGAACAAGAGGGTACAGATACAAATTAACTAAAGAAAGGTCCAGATTAGATATTAAAAAATATTTATTTATTCAGAGAGCGGTGAATGCTTGGAATGCATTGCCTCCGGAAGTAGTGGAGGCGGGGACAGTTAATGCATTTAAGAATAGAGTGGATGCGCTTAGCTTTTAGAGCAGAGTAATGTAAAACTGCAACCCTCCGCCTAACGGTTTTTTCAGGGCGCACATAAAAGTCAACTTACTCATTGTGGGCATTGACAACAACAAAAAACTACAACAACGGCAATAGAAAACTATAACAATAACAACAAAAACGGTATTAGAAAACTATAATAAAAACGACAATAACAACGGCAATGGAAAACTATAACAACAACAACAACAACAATTGAAAACTTTAACAACAACGACAATAGAATACTATAACAACAATAAAAAATAAAAACGGCAATAGAAAATTACTACAATAACAACAACAACAGCAATATAAAACTACAACAACAACAATAACAATAAAAGCCACGACATGCACAACAGACAAACACCCCCCAATGTTAGCTACTCCTTTTAATGGAATGTTCGCATTCAGTCGATCACCTAGTCCGCGCGACGTTCCGTGTCTCGTAACAAGCACGCGGACTGAAACAAAGGCCTAGGAACGAGGACGTAGTTTTTCACGTTGGTTGAGGAAGTCTAAGATGGCGTTACAATATGTCGCCAGCTCCGGCGAGGCCATCAGCACGTGCAGATCCACCAACCGATAGCTAAAGTACAGAAAGGTCTCGTTTTACGGCTAGGTTACGATCAAGAGAATTGTATTGTCAGTTGAATCACGGTCAACCGAAACGTCGTAAAACGAGGTCCAGATTAGATACTAAGAAATATTTTTGTGTCAGAAAGTGGGGAATGCTTGGAATGCATTGCCACGGGAAATTGTTTTTAGATCAAGTGTCTACCGAAGACGGATGTGCTGGACCGAAAGGTGCAGCTATCGCAGTCAAACTATAAACTAGCGACACAACGCATTCCGGTCTCCGGACTACATCCTGCTACTTGCAAATCTTTGTTCGGGCTTGGTTGCGGGAGAATGAGAACGAACGCACAAGAAGAAGAAGAAGAAGATGAAGTGAATAAGACAAACTGGTTGTATACATATTCTTAAGAGTCTTCTAAAGCAGTATAAAGAAGTTCAGAAAGGTTAAGTAAAGTTAAGTTAAGTAAAGTAAAGTTAAGTTAAGTTAAGTTAGGTTAAGTAAAGTAAAGTTAAGTAAAGTTAAGTTAGGTTAAGTAAAGTAAAGTTAAGTTAAGTTAGGTTAAGTAAAGTAAAGTTAAGTTAAGTAAAGTAAAGTTAAGTTAAGTTAAGTTAAGTAACAAAAATTTCAGTTAGTTAAGTTAAGCTAGGTTAAGTTAAGTTTAGTTAAATTAAGTCAAGTTAAGTTATCCCCCAAGACAGCGGAGGGGGATGACATATATCGTTGTGTGTTTTGTCTTTCCTAAACCGCAAGAGGTCAGAGGGACATCACTCAACGGGTGAGGGAAGAGGTCAGAGGGACATCACTCAACGGATGAGGGAAGAGGGCACAGGGACATCACTCAACGGATGAGGGAAGAGGGCACAGGGACATCACTCAACGGGTGAGTGATGTCTCGAGCATCTCTTCCGGGTCGTATTCTAGTCTATTTTAGCCCCGTAACTAAATTTCAGTCACGCCAAAACCGAAACTGTCTGCAGCTAGGGCGAAATGCGCAAATCTCGTGAAGTTCAGCCGTGTGCACTAGGCCGTGAAAATACGAGACAAGCTGAAGTGTAGTACTAATTCACATAGCCAACGTCTACTCCAAGATAACAGGCGGGAAGAAAACATACAAAATGAACAAATTAACTAGTCTACATTGCTTTGGTGTTTTAGTTCATTACGGATGCCCCCAAGCCACGAATTTGCCTGGAATTCACACTAGTCGGCGACTTGCACGTGTGTCCACGGAAACGTGTCGTTGTTTTCCATTTGGACAGGTTAATTACCCGGAACAAGAGTGGTGACGATAGACATCCTTGTCTCACTTCCGTTTCTGTTTCAAAACTGTCAGTCAGCTTTTCATCTTGTATTCCTCTATAAACTGTATTCTTTTTATTTAGCTTTGATAATTCTTCTTTCGCCCACAAACATCGCCTTCTTTCTGTAAGAATTTGCTGATTTGGCCTCAAGATCATATCAAATTTTTGCAGTAGAACCGACAGTTAAGGGGAGGTAATTGTGGAAATTTGACACCGGAACATGGAAGCCGTTGCCTGGGTGACTCGCTAGCGACCTTGGCTCTGTCTGTAGCGGCACAACTGCGCGCCCGGACACGATGTGAGTCTGCGGGTTGGACCCAGTGTGGAATTCTTTGCCGAGGCACAGCGTGAGTGTAATAACATAATTTTGGAGACAGGATGTCACGCCAGAAAGCGTGAGAAATTTCCTGGGAAATGAGGAACAAAAAGAAAAACCAAAAAAAAGTTAGGAAAAAAAACATGAACTAAAAAGCGTTCTCAAACCACTGCTAAAAAGCAATTAGATATAGATAAATACAACTCTGCATCTTTTTCCTTTCAGTAGAAGAAGCAAACACAAATTGAGTTGGTTTACAATTATGTAGAGAAGTGAATAGCCAAGTGGTTAGAACGGATGGGAGCTACAACATTATCATTGTGTGAGTGGGACTCCCATTTCCCAGAGTGGATCTCGAGGGTTTCTTTCTGTGGGAGGGAAGGATTTGGCTACTGTCACTCTATTATAAAAATAAGTCTCGTACCCGGTAACAGAAACTGTCGAGGATGAAGTGTTAAAGGATTCATTGTACTAGCAAAGACTTGTTTATGAGGGCGTGTGACCAGTTTCTTTTCTCGCTACATTTCTTCCTTAATGTTAAACCAGGTGTCAATTTACAGCTGGTGTGTGTCGGTGAAAGGAGCTAAACCTCGCACCTTCGCCGCTAAAAGCAAGTGCTCTATCACTACATTGATCAGAGGGTCACGGAATGCAGTGGACTTTCTCCCCCCTTCCCAGTAAGTGGTCGGCCCAGAATCTACTCAGGGAGCTATGTAACCTGCTACTCACCAAATCTGATACAGAGAAATAACCATTGCATAGTAAGGCTCCCTTCACTTTTCACTCTGTGTTCAGAAGAAGAAGAAAAATAAGAAGACGCCATTGTGTTTAAAAAGAAGAACAAGAAGAAGAGACTCCATTGTGTTTAGGAAGAAGAAGGAGAAGAAGAAGAGACTCCATTGTGTTTAGGAAGAAGAAGGAGAAGAAGAAGAGACTCCATTGTGTTTAGGAAGAAGAAGGAGAAGAAGAAGAAGAAGAACAAGAAGAAGAGACTCCATTGTGTTTAGGAAGAAGAAGGAGAAGAAGAAGAGACTCCATTGTGTTTAGGAAGAAGAAGGAGAAGAAGAAGAAGAAGAACAAGAAGAAGAGACTCCATTGTGTTTAGGAAGAAGAAGGAGAAGAAGAAGAAGAAGAACAAGAAGAAGAGACTCCATTGTGTTTAGGAAGAAGAAGGAGAAGAAGAAGAAGAAGAACAAGAAGAAGAGACTCCATTGTGTTTAGGAAGAAGAAGGAGAAGAAGAAGAAGAAGAACAAGAAGAAGAGACTCCATTGTGTTTAGGAAGAAGAAGGAGAAGAAGAAGAGACTCCATTGTGTTTAGGAAGAAGAAGGAGAAGAAGAAGAGACTCCATTGTGTTTAGGAAGAAGAAGGAGAAGAGACTCCATTGTGTTTAGGAAGAAGAAGGAGAAGAAGAAGAAGAAGAACAAGAAGAAGAGACTCCATTGTGTTTAGGAAGAAGAAGGAGAAGAAGAAGAAGAAGGAGAAGAAGAAGAGACTCCATTGTGTTTAGGAAGAAGAAGGAGAAGAAGAAGAAGAAGAACAAGAAGAAGAGACTCCATTGTGTTTAGGAAGAAGAAGGAGAAGAAGAAGAAGAAGGAGAAGAAGAAGAGACTCCATTGTGTTTAAGAAGAAGAAGGAGAAGAAGAAGAAGAAGAAGAAAAAGAAGAAGAAGAAAAATGAAGAAAAAAATGAATATCCATTGTGTTTAAGAAGAAGAAGAGGAAGAAGAAGAAAAATAAGAAGAGACTCCATTTTGTTTAAAAAGAACAGGAAAAAGAAGAAGAAGAAGAAGAAGACACTCCATTGTGTTTCTTAATCTTCTTGTTATACACAATGGAGTCGTTAACGCTATAATATACCCAAAAAGGACTCTAACTGTTGTTGAACGGTCGTACCTTGCCAAAATTAGACCCACATTCTTTGCTAACAAACAACTTTATAAATACTTTCACTTTAAGAACAAAACATAAACAAAGATTTTCTAGATGGACCACGACGGTCGTAGAAGATGAGTAGTGAACTCGTAATGAAACCTTAGAAAGCCATAGCAGGACGGCACTACGGCATGCGCGACAGTTAAAGGCGGGAAGAACGCCATATTTTTGTATGAATAATATTCACGCTGTATGCGCGTTCCTGTCATGAGAAGAGGAGCTCACGAGTGCTTGACGTCATGCCGGGTCAAGGTCGACTGGGTGGAATTGGCTACAGCAATGAGCTCGACACGAGGTCATGTCAGTCTGTGTTTGGTTTTTGTTCCTCAAATGTTTGTTTGCGCAGGAAGTAGATTTGCACTTTAATGGAAATATTTCGCACTGCTACCTGACGCTAATGTCCTAACCTAATTTTGGTGAAGGTATGCAATATTCAAACAGTCTTTTTGGCTATATCCGAGTGCACGATCTTTAAAAATTTGGCTGACATTCAGACTTAAGCTCGCGAGGCACTAGACAGCTCTGAAAAATGGCCAGCAATAGACATCACATCTTCCCGTTATTCGAGCTGTCAAGTTTCAAAAAAATCCGTTTATGTATATGCTCTCATCGCCTTGTCCCTCCTTCACCCCCGCCAGATTATAGGGGTACTACTATAGCTGGCTTCTCTTATGTAGCATCCGTTAAATCCCTTTGCGTGGTTTTGTAGTGGTAGTTTCTGTAGTCGTTTGTTTTATGAGGCTGCTGGTTCTATGCACAACTCTCTTTAGTTGCCTGTAATGCCATCCTTTTAGGTATAGGGGGGATATTAGTTGCTCCTCAGTAAGGTTGCCCATGAATCGAATCGGGGAATGGTGTGGTTATCTAGCTGTAAATTGGTACCTGGATTACTGTAAGGTACGGCAACGCATCGTAGAAGTGTTTCTGTTTTTGTTTCTAAGAATCGACATCCGGGCATACCCAAAGGTGCCCAGTCTCACTCTCAGTGCAGGGTATGGATGCTGATGGTGCCTGTAGCTCGCTGGTTGTACACTCTCCTGCTCCGTCCTCTCATGCACCATACTCCGCTCGAACCTCGTTTAAGATCGAAACTTTGCAGCCTGTGGATTGCTGCTTCGTCTATTGCAATGTCCTCATCTAGCAGGCAGAAAACACAAATTGGGACCAAGAATGTGAAGGAGAAAACACAAATTGGGACTAAGAATGTGAAGAAGAAAACACAAATTGGGACTAAGAATGTGAAGGAGAAAACACAAATTGGGACTAAGAATGTGAAGGAGAAAACACAAATTGGGACTAAGAATGTGAAGGAGAAAACACAAATTGGGACTAAGAATGTGAAGGAGAAAACACAAATTGGGACTAAGAATGTGAAGGAGAAAACACAAATTGGGACTAAGAATGTGAAGGAGAAAACACAAATTGGGACTAAGAATGTGAAGGAGAAAACCCAAATTGGGACTAAGAATGTGAGGAGAAAACACAAATTGGGACTAAGAATGTGAAGGAGAAAACACAAATTGGGACTAAGAATGTGAGGAGAAAACACAAATTGGGACTAAGAATGTGAAGGAGAAAACACAAATTGGGACTAAGAATGTGAGGAGAAAACACAAATTGGGACTAAGAATGTGAAGGAGAAAACACAAATTGGGACTAAGAATGTGAAGGAGAAAACACAAATTGGGACTAAGAATGTGAAGGAGAAAACACAAATTGGGACTAAGAATGTGAGGAGAAAACACAAATTGTGACTAAGAATGTGAAGGAGAAAACACAAATTGGGACTAAGAATGTGAAGGAGAAAACACAAATTGGGACTAAGAATGTGAGGAGAAAACACAAATTGGGACTAAGAATGTGAAGGAGAAAACTTTTTATTACACAAGCTATTTTGTTGGAGCTTGATCTTGTAATGTGTCCATTAGCAGACATAACAGAACGATGTTCGGTCATCTTATGGGAATGAGGTTTAATCAGCCCCCTATGCACGCTTAAAACATAGGACGATCTGGCTGCAGGACAATAGGGAGGCTACGTGGCACATGGATATCTAACATATTAGTAATCCTACAACAATACAGACTCACAACACCAATCGCAACACACTTAACCAAGGACAAACGACTTAAGCCCTCAACTGCTTCCATCGGCACAAGCGAGTGGAAATTGAGGTGAAATTCCGATGATGTTCTGTATGTAGCTGACAGCTGGATAGACAATAAAGGTTAAAAAACAACAGTATATGAGAACAGTAACATGTGTATTATTACTATTCACACTTAATCCTGTCTTGATGTTCAATCCATGAATTATGTTGTTCTCTTTCAGTCCCTCGCATAGCACGTTTATAGTCGCTACTTTGGATAGGTGAACTTATTCATCACGTCTGAAAATAAAGTTTGTGCATGTATCTAACAACTGTAGTATCTACTTAGTTATTGAGTGGCTACATACGGAGTAGAGTGTACTGCATGGCACTAGCAAGAGTATGTTATGATTGCTCACACTATATAAAATATAGCAGAAGAAGACTAGCTATGGCAATGCAGAGACTGAACAGCCTGAAGAAATTATGGCAGGGCACCAACAAAACGATAAAAGTAAAAGTCTTGAGAGCTTGTGTTTTTCCTGTGACAGCTTATGGCTGTGAAGCATGGACGATTACCAAAACTTCTAGACAAATAATCCAATCCTTCGAGTCAAAATGTTACAGAAAGATCCTCAGAATACCCTGGACAGAGAAAAGAACAAATGTAGACATTCGGCAAGAGTTAAGCATAGAGGAGAACTGGTTTATCAATTCCATTTTGGCTAGAAAATGCAAATACTTTGGTCACATCAAGAGACACAACGGTCTTGAGAGGACGGTGATGGAAGGTATGGTGCCAGGCAAAAGAGGAAGGGGTAGACCAAGAAGACGATGGCACCAAGATATCCAGGAGTGCCTGAGTATGACAGTGGCGGAAGCTGGAGTTTTGGCAAGGGAACGAGTTTCTTTCAGACAGACTGTGATGGGAGCGACGTTCTACAAAGGACATGCTACATGATGATGATATAATATAGGGAGCCGCGCTGCGTAGTGGTTAGTGAACTGGCCTCGCAACTGAGTGAAATGGATTTTTCTGACAGTAACAGCTCCCGGTTCGATCCAGCCTTAAATGGGTACCGGTTCAGTCCGAGAAGTAAAAACAGTGAGAGGAGATGGCCACCGCCCTCATATAGCCATGTCTTTGAAATGTGAGATCGCTAACACTTCACACCCCTACGGCAGTATTGCTATGGGTTAATTTACGTTTTTTTGTAATATATACACAACAGTGACATCCGGGGGCATTATGACACGTCAAGGATGTTCTGCAGCATGCCAACAGCTCCAGAGCACGTCTTGGCTTGTCATAATGTCAGAAGGAGAGACGGTCGATGGAGCGCAGCAACCACTCTGTGGTACCCGCGGGGCAAAGATAGACATAGAAGACCCCCTCCCCCCTCCCCCTGTCCATGCTAATCAGGAGTGGGAAAATAAAGGATTCCTTATGTAATCGTACCTGTGGCCGCCCCTGCAATACTTGACTGAGACACACCTTCTCCACTTCATCTGCCCTGCAGCAGACTAGGACTCTGCCATCAGCCTTGGTCATGGACGCTCGTCGCGACGGGCTCTGGCTGCCTTGGCGAGTCACTTAACTTAAGATGTAACAGCTAACTTAAGGACTCCATCTTGCTACTTGCAAAGCCCTTTTCGGGGCTTGATAGCGGGAGATTGAGAACGAAGAACAAAAAGAAGAATTTGATATTATTGATCTCATGACATTCTAGAGACACATTCTTCAGAACTCATACATCCACGAGTTGTAATTTATCCATGTGATGTTACTACACGCAACACATCTATTTATGCACTGTTAGTATTGCTTTTCTGTATGTTCGCACAACAGAGGGTCCCGTGAAGTCGAGCGACTACCACTATGTCAAAGTCAGGTTTGTACGGTGAGTTAGTGGAGCGAAGTCCTTACCGGCTGCTAACTGGAGGCTGGATACTCTGTGATATTGACAGATTCGCAGAAGGTGGTTAACCAATGTGTGAGCCTATCGTTGACCTGTGTGAATATTTCATTGGAAAGGGCCGTGGAGGGTGGTTAACCGATGTGCGAGTCCATCTTAATGGACTCACACACTAGAGCAAATTAGACCCGTAGCCTGTTAGGCGTTATCTATGCTGCGCTAAACACACCATCTAACCATGGCCGGTGTTATGCCATGTCACACAGTTAGTCGCCTCTTACAACATGCTCTCTATGGGACAGTGGTCCTACTCTTGTCCTTGTCATACACAAAGATCCAGACAAACCACTAGGGTTCTCTCTCCCGTCCATTAATCTTACTACGGTGCCTACTCTACCTGTCCACATATTCAAACAATTTATATGATCAGTTTTTAATCCCTATCCCTAGGGGAGAGGAGACGGTCAACTAGACGTCTGTGTTAGGTCAAACATACTGACCAAGACCCCACCTCACTTCCACGCAGTTCTCCATGGGAGCAGGCTCTTTCATGACAATCATGCTAACGAGGTGGGGGAGTGACGGGATCCCCGTGGTAGTTAGCGACAGGCAGATGAAGCCAGGCCACAATCGTCTGAAGGACACCGGTTTATCTTCTTTTGCACGCTCGGGATGTGAGGAAAGCTACTGCAACCTGCCACGAACCGCCCTTTTCAGGGTGCACCAAAGAGTGTGAGAACTCCATTAAACAATTATATAAATCAATCAATCAATCATCATTATCAATCAATCACCATCCAACTAACCAGCCAGCCAACCAACTAACCAACCAACCAACCAACTTGACAGCCAACCAACCAGCCAGCCGGCCAACCAACCAACCAACTAGACAGTCAACCAACCAGCCAACCAACCAGCCAGTTAGCCAACCAACCAATTAATCAACCAGCCAACCAACCAGCCAGTTAGCCAACTAACCAACCAACAACCAATAAACAAACCAACCAACCAGCCAATTAGCCAACCAACCAACCAACAACGAATAAACCAACAAACCAACCAGCCAGTTAGCCAACCAACCAATTTCCAACCAACCAACTATTCAACCAACCAACCATTCATTCAACCAACCAACTAACCATTCATTCAACCAACCAACTAACCATTCATTCAACCAACCAACTAACCATTCATTCAACCAACCAACTAACCATTCATTCAACCAACCAACTAACCATTCATTCAACCAACCAACTAACCATTCATTCAACCAACCAACTAACCATTCATTCAACCAACCAACTAACCATTCATTCAACCAACCAACTAACCATTCATTCAACCAACCAACTAACCATTCATTCAACCAACCAACTAACCATTCATTCAACCAACCAACTAACCATTCATTCAACCAACCAACTAACCATTCATTCAACCAACCAACTAACCATTCATTCAACCAACCAACTAACCATTCATTCAACCAACTAACTAACCATTCATTCAACCAACCAACTAACCATTCATTCAACCAACCAACTAACCATTCATTCAACAAACCAACTAACCATTCATTCAACCAACCAACTAACCATTCATTCAACCAACCAACTAACCATTCATTCAACCAACCAACTAACCATTCATTCAACCAACCAACTAACCATTCATTCAACAAACCAACTAACCATTCATTCAACCAACCAACTAACCATTCATTCAACCAACCAACTAACCATTCATTCAACCAACCAACTAACCATTCATTCAACCAACCAACTAACCATTCATTCAACCAACCAACTAACCATTCATTCAACCAACCAACTAACCATTCATTCAACCAACCAACTAACCATTCATTCAACCAACCAACTAACCATTCATTCAACCAACCAACTAACCATTCATTCAACCAACCAACTAACCATTCATTCAACCAACCAACTAACCATTCATTCAACCAACCAACTAACCATTCATTCAACCAACCAACTAACCAACCATTCAACCAACCAATTAACCAACCAACCAACCAACCAGCCAACCACAATCTCCGTCCCAAAATGTAACACATCCAAACATCTGACAACTCTAATATCGGTCCAAACCAACAAATCATTATCTCAATAACAATTGGCCTACCACTTATTTGTGTCATTAGACATTGTTCTAGACCTACCTTGTCAGAGCATCATAGACACGTTTCAGACATTATTCTAGACCTACCTTGTCAGAGCATCATAGACACGTTTCAGATATTGTTCTAGACCTACCTTGTCAGAGCATCATAGACACGTTTCAGACATTGTTCTAGACCTACCTTGTCAGAGCATCATAGACACGTTTCAGACATTGTTCTAGACCTACCTTGTCAGAGCATCATAGACACGTTTCAGATATTGTTCTAGACCTACCTTGTCAGAGCATCATAGACACGTTTCAGACATTGTTCTAGACCTACCTTGTCAGAGCATCATAGACACGTTTCAGACATTGTTCTAGACCTACCTTGTCAGAGCATCATAGACACGTTTCAGACATTGTTCTAGACCTACTTTGTCAGAGCATCATAGACACGTTTCAGATATTGTTCTAGACCTATCTTGTCAGAGCATCATAGACACGTTTCAGACATTGTTCTAGACCTACCTTGTCAGAGCCTCATAGACACGTTTCAGACATTGTTCTAGACCTACCTTGTCAGAGCATCATAGACACGTTTCAGACATTGTTCTAGACCTACCTTGTCAGAGCATCATAGACACGTTTCAGACATTGTTCTAGACCTACCTTGTCAGAGCATCATAGACACGTTTCAGACATTGTTCTAGACCTACCTTGTCAGAGCATCATAGACACGTTTCAGACATTGTTCTAGACCTACCTTGTCAGAGCATCATAGACACGTTTCAGACATTGTTCTAGACCTACCTTGTCAGAGCATCATAGACACGTTTCAGACATTGTTCTAGACCTACCTTGTCAGAGCATCATAGACACGTTTCAGACATTGTTCTAGACCTACCTTGTCAGAGCATCATAGACACGTTTCAGACATTGTTCTAGACCTACCTTGTCAGAGCATCATAGACACGTTTCAGACATTGTTCTAGACCTACCTTGTCAGAGCATCATAGACACGTTTCAGACATTGTTCTAGACCTACCTTGTCAGAGCATCATAGACACGTTTCAGACATTGTTCTAGACCTACCTTGTCAGAGCATCATAGACACGTTTCAGGCATTGTTCTAGACCTAACTTGTCAGAGCATCATAGACACGTTTTAGACATTGTTCTAGACCTACCTTGTCAGAGCATCATAGACACGTTTCAGACATTGTTCTAGACCTATCTTGTCAGAGCATCATAGACACGTTTCAGACATTGTTCTAGACCTACCTTATCAGAGCATCATAGACACGTTTCAGACATTTTTCTAGACCTACCTTGTCAGAGCATCAGAGACACGTTTCAGATATTGTTCTAGACCTATCTTGTCAGAGCATCATAGACACGTTTCAGACATTGTTCTAGACCTACCTTATCAGAGCATCATAGACACGTTTCAGATATTGTTCTAGACCTATCTTGTCAGAGCATCATAGACACGTTTCAGACATTGTTCTAGACCTACCTTGTCAGAGCATCATAGACACGTTTCAGACATTGTTCTAGACCTATCTTGTCAGAGCATCATCTTGTTTAATGATCACAATCAGTAAGTTTACTTTTTTGTGCGCACAGAAAAAGGCGTTAAGTGGCGCGTTATAGTAGCTTTCCCCACATCCCGAGGATGCTGATGAAGGTGAACCGGGGTCCTCCAAGCGGTTATGCTACGCATGGCTTCATCTGCGCGTCGCTCACTAATACGGGATCACGTCGATCCACATCTCGTCAACCAGACTGCCTTGAAAACAGCCTGTTTGTAGGGAACACTACATGGAAGAGATCGTGGTCCTGATCAGTATGTTGTACCTGATCCTAACGTGACGTCCTGATCAGTATGTTGAACCTGATCCTAACATGACACCCTGGTCAGTATGTTGTACCTGATCCTAACGTGGACTCCTGGTCAGTATGTTGTACCTGATCCTAACGTGACGCCCTGGTCAGTATGTTGTACCTGATCATAACGTGACATTCTGGTCAGTATGTTGTACATGATCCTAACGTGACGTCCTGGTCAGTATGTTGTACCTGATCCTAACGTGATGTCCTGGTCAGTATGTTGTACTTGATCCTAAAGTGACGTCCTGGTCAGTATGCTGTACCTGACCGGACTAGCGTCTCAGTTCTCTGGTGTCAATACGTAAATACAGTTAAGGTAATAGATATAACGTGTTTTACAACTGTAGCTTACAACTTCTTGCTAAATAGAATAAATGGCAGTCCCGCACTGCGATTCAAGGACGCAAGAGGGACATGAAGTCATGGGACGTCCCATCCGTGGGTCGGGGAAAGAATGCTCAGGATCGAGCTGTTTGGAGACAGTCAGTTGGATGGGGCATGGTAGGTGCTGACGCTCAGAGACCTTCCGGCTGTTGAGACAAGAGAAATCCTAAAGAGATCAAGGAACAGCCAGCTTTCCCAGTATGGCTGTACGATCTGTGGCAGAGACTGTCACTCGCGGATCGGCCTTTACAGCCATGGCAGACAGTGTCGAAATACAGGAGACAGAGTTGGACAAAACTCACAAGGCACCACGCGCATGGTCTATAGAGACTGAGACGCATGTGACGGTTGTTAAATAAAGGATATAACTTGAACTTAACGACAAAAGGATGCTCTCCCTTACACAAGGAGTGAAGAGCAGATTGCTTCTGACTCCGGAATCACTCCAGAGACTTATGATAGGACTTATTCTTCGCAACCAGCGCATGCATAATCCTCAATTCCGATCTAAGGCAGTTATTATTTGCGTCATGCAGGTGTTCCTGTACACAAGTCAAAACACAGGTGGGCTGGTCACATACTCAGGTGAAGGGAATGAATGTTGGTCCACAGCAAGTCTGGTACTCACGATGCGGCAAAAGACAGATTGGTAGACTGTCAATGCGTTTATCAGACTACAATTTTCTTTACTACAACATCTACGATATGAAGCTTGTTGCCCACTGGACCTACACAGCCCAGGACAGAGAGGGAGAGTTGAAGGGTCCAGGAGCGGTGGAACCACCGCTGAGGAGAGGAACATCATGTAATCCATTAAGTAGTAATGCTCTCATTGTGGTCGTGAGAGAGCCTGGAACTTTCTGGGTTCTGTCCAGGGTGAGAAGATGCCACATACACATCTTCCCTCCGCCCCGTAACATGATTGTCGAGAGTCTGTGGGCTTAGCTACTTCCAGTGCTGTTATTTGAACTTCATAGTTTGAATGTAGCGTGTAGAATAGCGGACAGTGAGCTCGCTTGCTAGACTGGATAGATAAGTGATTGTGCTGCGACATGGACTCACGTTGACCAACGCAACGCACTTGGCGCAGGACAGGCAACTTAAGCTCCCCACGCCGCTCAACGGCACAAGTGGAAAGAAAGCTAACTAACTAGCATAGGCCACTGCCCAATGCCATATAGTAGTATCTGCAAGTGCTTGTAAGTTGTTGTTTAGTTCCGTACAGAGTGTTCCATTTGTCTGGCCTCAGAGGAAGAAGCTCTTTGTTTAGTTCCGTACAGAGTGTTCCATTTGTCTGGCCTCAGAGGAAGAAGCTCTTTGTTTAGTTCCTTACAGAGTGTTCCATTTGTCTGGCCTCAGAGGAAGAAGCTCTTTGTTTAGTTCCGTACAGAGTGTTCCATTTGTCTGGCCTCAGAGGAAGAAGCTCTTTGTTTAGTTCCGTACAGAGTGTTCCATTTGTCTGGCCTCAGAGGAAGAAGCTCTTTGTTTAGTTCCGTACAGAGTGTTCCATTTGTCTGGCATCAGAGGAAGAAGCTCTTTGTTTAGTTCCGTACAGAGTGTTCCATTTGTCTGGCCTCAGAGGAAGAAGCTCTTTGTTTAGTTCCTTACAGAGTGTTCCATTTGTCTGGCATCAGAGGAAGAAGCTCTTTGTTTAGTTCCGTACAGAGTGTTCCATTTGTCTGGCCTCAGAGGAAGAAGCTCTTTGTTTAGTTCCTTACAGAGTGTTCCATTTGTCTGGCATCAGAGGAAGAAGCTCTTTGTTTAGTTCCGTACAGAGTGTTCCATTTGTCTGGCATCAGAGGAAGAAGCTCTTTGTTTACTTCCGTACAGAGTGTTCCATTTGTCTGGCCTCAGAGGAAGAAGCTCTTTGTTTAGTTCCGTACAGAGTGTTCCATTTGTCTGGCCTCAGAGGAAGAAGCTCTTTGTTTAGTTCCGTACAGAGTGTTCCATTTGTCTGGCCTCAGAGGAAGAAGCTCTTTGTTTAGTTCCGTACAGAGTGTTCCATTTGTCTGGCCTCAGAGGAAGAAGCTCTTTGTTTAGTTCCGTACAGAGTGTTCCATTTGTCTGGCCTCAGAGGAAGAAGCTCTTTGTTTAGTTCCGTACAGAGTGTTCCATTTGTCTGGCCTCAGAGGAAGAAGCTCTTTGTTTAGTTCCGTACAGAGTGTTCCATTTGTCTGGCCTCAGAGGAAGAAGCTCTTTGTTTAGTTCCGTACAGAGTGTTCCATTTGTCTGGCCTCAGAGGAAGAAGCTCTTTGTTTAGTTCCGTACAGAGTGTTCCATTTGTCTGGCCTCAGAGGAAGAAGCTCTTTGTTTAGTTCCGTACAGAGTGTTCCATTTGTCTGGCCTCAGAGGAAGAAGCTCTTTGTTTAGTTCCGTACAGAGTGTTCCATTTGTCTGGCCTCAGAGGAAGAAGCGCTTTCCTAACACCACCAAGCTTAGGCCACTAAACAATTTCGTAGGGATGTGTGCACAGCCGACACTCTGGCGTATGTTGTGATTGGATTATGTTCAAGTGACTGTTAGGTTTAAGTGTTGAGTGCGAAGTCGGAAAATGCTTCTTTGATCTTTCAATTACAGATGATTTATGTTGTCTTTAAGTATTCTCCATTGCCGATCTTAACTGAACGTCTTTATACTAGTTTAGAAGACTCTACAGAGTCTGTGTACAACCAGTTTTTTTGGAGAGTGGTTAACCGAGGTGCAAGTCAATCTTAATATATTTGTCCATTTTATAGCCGGTCTGCATGCCTTGTGTATTTGTCCATTTCATAGCCGGTCTGCATGTCTTGTGTATTTGTCCATTTCATAACTATTCTGACTTCATGGGATGGGATAAGTTGGTTGACTCAAAGGATATTTGGGCAAGTTCAGGCTTACAATGACCACTATCTTTCTGAGCTTGAAGGGCACATAATGAGTTTGACAAGATAACAGATGCTTTGGGGGTGTTGATGGACAGATGTGAATACAGTCAGCAGGTGGTACAGTGCTACCTCCAATACTGTTGGTTCGGCTTCATAGTTTGAATGGAGCGTGTAGCCTAGTCGACAGTGAGCTGGCTTGCTAGACTTGGATTATAGCGTGCCAGGGTTCGAAAACACAGACGTATAGACAAAAATCAGGAACTTGATTCGTGCTTGGTACGACCACTCCACCAGTTGACCCAGCTGTTGATGGGTACCTGCCATATGAGTTGGAGAAGGTAGACACAGTAAAGAAGGGAACTGGCCACCCCACCTAACATAGGCTGTAGCTTAGACACGAGTTCTCTTCCTCCCTGACTGCAATTCTTGCCACTGAGCTAAAAGAGTTTGAATATATCTCCCCACCATCACCAAACAATACATCAGATATCCTGTCTGGATACTGTATATGTAAACTCCATATCAATGGTGGCCTTAAAAGCAGATCCATCAGTATAGACATGTATCCATTCTTCTGGGCAGGTGTCAATCGTTCTGTGATGCTCTCATAAAACTGAGTAGATCGAAACTTCTAGTTTTATTATCTGTCAGTAATGTTTCTTCTTCTTCGTCATATAGTAAGACGTCAACCTTTATTTTTTCGAAAAAAGCAGCCGTCATCCTGAGGCTATCGACACTGCCATAGAGCTTGTCTAGTGTTGCCACTGGTGATGGCCACATCTGCTCTCTCTGATCCTCGTATGTCGGGCAGTTTTGCAGCAAATGCTCAGCGGTCATTTTCCCGGTACCAAACGGACATTCGTCGGTGCCACATATCTTCAATTTGTTGAATAGGTGGTACCTCAGTCTATTGTGGCCAATGCGAAGTCTGAAGACCACGACCTGCTCTCTTCTGTTCAGCTGGTAATAGGCATCGTTTTTTGTGTAGCCAGAATGTTCTGTTTCCCATTTGGTCATGTATCTAGCTCTAATAAGCCGTTTTGACTCTTCGTATGTCATCCTAGTATCTGGTTGTGGTAGTCTTGCACCTTCTTTTGCCAGTCTGTCTGCCTCCTCGTTGCCTTGGATGTTACAGTGGGATGGAACCCACTGTTCCACTACCCTTTTTGGTGCGGACTGCTGGCATAGTTGACAGAGTACTGTCAGTATTGTTTCAATTTCCAAGCATTTAGACGTGTGGTGGTAGATTTCTTGCTAATCTGTGTTCTTGTCTTTTCTCTGAGAGGTCATTTGTGTCTTTAATCTCACCGACATGGTGGAGGACTGATTTTTGTTTTATACCCTGATTTTGTTACCATTCAACACTCCAAAGCAGCTGCTTAAAAGAGATGAATGCTCAATGTAGAGGAACAAAATCAGGTTCTCAAGGAATGCTCAATGTAGAGGAACAAAATCAGGTTCTCAGGGAATGCTCAAAGGGAAATAACCAAATAATACATTCAAATTCTGATTTTTGTTGGTCATTCGTCATGACCTAGTGTTGTAGTTAACAGCGAAGCTGCGCAGTTAGGTCCGACTCATCTTCTTCTTCTTCGTTCGTTCTCAATCTCCCACTACCAAACTCTGAAAGGGTAAGTAGCAGAATGTAGTTCAGAGAACGGAATGCATTGTCTTGCAGTTTACAGCTTGGCTGTGATATTTGCACTTTTCGGTCAGACACATCCGACTTCAGTAAGCAATTTTTGAATACCGGGTTAGCATTCCCTCTTCGATCCTTTCTCCTTAGCCAGTCTGTCCTGCTGCAGCCTGTTATCCAGGATCACCGCGTGGAGGTGTAGAAGGGTCTTGGCAGCTCTGGTTCGCTGGCCCTGATGCTAGTAGTCAGCTATGGTTCTCTGACCACTGCAGCTCATGCGCTGCTCAGCATATTGATCCCCCGACTCATCTGATTGCATCTAGTTTTGAAAAAAATAGCGGTTTAGCCTTCCCACTGCGACTCATATTCTCTTAGCCAGACTAGACTAGTACAGCCTGTTTCCAGGGCCAACACTTGGGAGGCAGAATAATATCTTGGTCAGCTCTGCTTCGATGACCCTGGTGCGAGACGTCATCTTTGAGTCTCTGGCTGCTGTCAGATCATTCATTGTGCTGTATCTTCAACCACATACAATCAAATAATTCTCAAATGCCATTGAAAGCAATGAAAGCCATATAGTCCTGCTTACAGATGCCCTGGCCGTAGTCACAGCACTAAAAAGCCAGAAAAATACTGAACTTAATGATTTAAGAGCAGTACTCTGTCAACTATGCCAGCAGTCCGCACCAAAAAGAGTAGTGGTACAGTGGGTTCCATCCCACTGTAACATCCAAGGCAACAAGGAGGCAGACAGACTGGCAAAAGAAGGTGCAAGACTACCACAAACAGGTACTAGTATGACATACGAAGAGTCAAAAAGGCTTATTAGAGCTAGATACATGACCAAATGGGAAACAGAACATACTGGCTACACAAAAAACGATACCTATTACCAGTTGAACAGAAGAGAGCAGGTCGTGGTCTTCGGACTTCGCACTGGCCACAATAGACTGAGGTACCACCTATTCAATAAATTGAAGATAGGTGGCACTGACGAATGCTCGTGTGGTACCGGGAAAATAACCGCTGAACATTTGCTGCAGAACTGCCCGACATACGAGGATCAGAGAAAGCAGATGTGGCCATCACCAGTGGCAACACTAGACAAGCTCTATGACAGTGTCGACAGCCTCAGGATGACGGCTGCTTTTTCTGAAAAAATAGAGGTTGACGTCTGACTGCGTACGATGAAGAAGAAAAAATGCCATTGTAACAATGAAACTAGCTCCATTGGTTGTGTTTTTTGTGCACATCAGAAAACAAGATCAATCACAAGCAACCTCGTCTTGGATAGGAACCTAAGCGGAACTGAAGACTGTGGAGTGGCCAATTTTAACCATGGTGAACGGCAATGAACAAAGAAAAGCAAACATAAGCCACCTAACTTTTAATTTCTTTCCTATACCCCATGAAAGCAGGTATATTTGAGGCCTTTTGTACGTCATGGCATTGG
This sequence comes from Ariolimax columbianus, assembly GCA_036924085.1. NCBI lineage: Eukaryota > Metazoa > Mollusca > Gastropoda > Stylommatophora > Arionidae > Ariolimax > Ariolimax columbianus. Next base: position 6,856,578 of record JAVGWX010000011.1, on the reverse strand, counting down.
TACTAAGTATCCCAGTGGTGCTTTATTCTTGGGGACTTGAGTGGTCTCGAGGTAAGGTATCCATCCGCCTCATGTTAAAATCATGTTGGAGACCAGGATTTTTTTCAACATGAATCTTCTGGTAAAACTTCCCATGATCTCTGGGTAGTTAGATCGGACTCACGTGTTCAGTGCCGAGCAAGTTAAAAATTCCTTGGCAGTTGGAAATCGAAAACAGTAGGCAAGACGGCCGCTGCCCGAACAAAGTTCAAGTTAAAAATCTACCCAAGTTATTTGTATCTTTCCCCAGGTGGTTTGTTGAGAGCAGCTATAGATGGCGCCTAACTGGCTGCGGGTCTACTTAGCTCTAGTGTTTGATTCTATTAAGATGGGACTCACACATTGGTAAAAACCAAAGAAAGTAGTTGTATACAGACTCTGTAGAGTCTTCTAAACCAGTTTAAAGATGTTAAGTTAAGTTTCATTTGCTACAAATGAAGTATAAGGTCATGACAACAGCAGAAAATTTACAGAAAGCCTGTTACCCTACATTTTCAGTGGTGGCTTCTGTAGCAATAGTTTTACATAGCGAGGTTGCTAGTCACATGTACAGCCCTATTTAGCCCCCTTCTTCTACACCATACTTGGAAGGTTGCAGTGGTCATAATCCTTTCAACTTGGATATCACTCACCATCCTTTTTTCTAGATTTCAACGTAACCATTTACAGTCCACATTATCCACCACAGTCAACCAGAAAAGCACCACGTACAGTCTGATTTATCTGAAGTCACATATCAACCATACCTCTTTATTGAGCTAAATTTGATTTATAAATAACAGCTGCATCTTCAACCCTGTCTGCAATTGTTGCCATCGAACTAAAAGAGTTTGAATATATCTCCTACGTTTCTGGCAGGACGTGACGATCTTGGGACACAGACACAATGGACTGTCTCCCTTCTGGGATAGTACAAACTAGTACATAGTCCATCATATCATATCATTGCCACACCCTATAGACACGAGTGGGGAAGACTCGATAGTCCTGCAAGACAACTTCCCTAAGAGAGACAGCTCTGACCAAAAACAACTGCTGCCTTGCAGATAGGCTGGGGACAGCCAAAGGCTAAGGAGGGCATCCCTACAGAAACGCCTGTTGAAATCGGATGCACTGGGCCACAGGCTTAACAAAGTAACACAGTGCAACGTATATAGCTGTAACCAGCGTACGAAGAAGAAGAAGAAAATATCTCCTCACAGGTATCAAACAACACATCAGATGTCCTGTCTCGATACTGTATGTGTAAACTCCATATCCCAGTAAATTGTAAGTTGCAAAAATCATAATTTTAGTTTTAATGGCTTTTTTTCTGTTAACCATCAAACACATAAAATGACTGCTCATGTCTCGGACATTAAGACTAACATATGTTGTACTGTAAAGGGTTAGAAAGAACTGTGTGTTGCAGTTTACAGCGAGGCTGCAATATCTGCATCTTTTGGCCCAACACATCGGGTTACAGCTGGAGAAAACGTATGACAAACAACAGAAAAGAAACCGAAGCTCATCATGTAGCATATCCCTTGTAGAACGTCGCTCCCATCACAGTCGATCTGAAAGAAACTCGTTCCCTTGCCAAAACTCAGGCCTCCACCAGTCACTCCTGGATATCTTGGTGCCATCCTCTTCTTGGTCTACCCCTTCCTCTTTTGCCTGGCACTATACCTTCCATCACTGTTCTATCGAGACCGTTGTGTCTCTTGATGTAAACAAAGTATTTGCATTTTCTAGCCAAAATGGAATTGATAAACCAGTTCTCCTCTATGCTCAACCATTGCAGAATGTCTACATTTGTCTTTCTCCGTCCAGGGTATTCTGAGGATCTTTCTGTAACATTTTGACCCAAAGCATTTGATTCTTTGTCTGGACGTTTTGGTAATCGTCCATGATTCGCAGCCATAAGCTGCCACAGTCTCGATACTGTATGTGTAAACTCCATATTCCAGTAAATTCTAAGTTGCAAAAATCATAATTTTAGTTTTAATGGCTTTTTTTCTGTTAACCATCAAACACATAAAATGACTGCTCTTGTCTCAGACATTAAGACTAACATCTTGTAAATTATGTTGGACTGTAAAGGGTTAAAAAGAACTGTGTGTTGCGAGGCTGCAATATCATGTCTTTTGGCCCGACACATCGGGTTACAGCTGGGGAAAACGTATGACAAACAACAGAAAAGAAACTGAAGGAAAAGGTTTGGCTTGGCTTCGTTCGTTCACAATCTCCCGTTACCAAACTCTGAAAGGGCTTAAGTAGCAGAATGTAGTCCAGAGAACGGAATGCGCTGTGTCGTAGTTTACAGCTTGACTGCGATATTTGCACCTTTTGGTCCAATATATCCGACTTCAGCCAGCATTTTATGAGTACCGGGTTAGCATTCCTTCTTCGATCCCTTCTCCTTAGCCAGTCTGCTCTGTTGCAGCCTGTTATCCAGGATCACCGCGTGGAGGTGTAGAAGGGTCTTGGCAGCTCTGGTTCGCTGGCCCTGATGCTAGCAGTCAGCTATGGGTCGTTGACCACTGCAGCTCATGCGCTGCTCAGCATCTTGATCCCAAGTAAAAGGTTTAACATGGACTTCCCAGGTGATGAAAGCCTCTTGGCACAAGCGAGAGATGAGTTTTACGGCTAGTATGGTCAAAGCTTGACGATAGGAATGAATGGGTCTACAAAGTAGGTCAGTCGAACTTAGCCTATACTCCATAGTCGTAATCGGTGAATGATGAACGGATTGGTTAGTTCAAAAACATTTTTCGGGGGTGTCCAGCTGTTTGAACACTTTAACTTATCTCCCTCGTGTGGCAAGATGTTTCGTCACCTGGTAATCCGTGGTCCGAATCTAAGCTGTTTATTACTTCACTTTCTATTCTGTTGTTCTTTACACGTTTTCCTTCCGAGCACAGAATAATTAGTTTGTGATCGTTGCCACTAACAACCTGAGTGGAAATACTGAGACTAACCTGGTAAATCATTAATGAAAGAAAAGTATTGCTTTATTATGTTATGTAGTCAACATCACTGCGCTTTGGGCAGATTCATAGGTCTTGAATAAAATAGTGATGGTTTAGATACTTCTCCGTTACTGAGAAACTCTACTCCCAAGCCACTAGTGCAGTTTTCCTGAACAGGATGACTGGGAAATGATTCAGCATATCAACTGGTGTACGACAAGGATGTCTTCTTTCACCGACCCTATTCAAAGTTTTACTTGAATGTATCATGTCCGAAGCTATGGATAATCACATGGGTACTGTCAGCAAAGGTAGTCGTTCACTCACCAATCTCCAGTTTGCTGATGACATTACTGGGCTGGCTGGAACGGAGCTAGAACTTGCGAGTCTAATCTCAAACCTTGACAATGCTGCTCAAAAGTTTGGAATGGAAATTAGTGCAGAGAGTAAAATCACGGTCAACGTTACAAAGGGCCTAACAAGTCTGATTGCGATCAAAGGAGAACCATTGCCAATTGTTAAACAGTTTAAATACCCGGGAGCATTGATGGATGCAGAAGGTTCCAGAACTGAGATTCAGGCAAGAACAGCGATGACCATGGCTGCTGTCACCAAACTGAGGCCGATATGTTCGGACAAGAACATCAACCTGAAATCCAAGTTGAGTTTAATGTATGCACTTGTCACCTTTGTGCGTGTGAAACTTGAACTGTGACATGTTCTAGAGCGAAGAATTTGTGTAATGAAGATGAGATGTCTTGTGTCGAATCCTTGACATTTCGTATCTAGACCACGTCACGAATAAGGCAGCTCAGTACACTGTTAAGAGAGAGATTAGGCAATATAAAGACTTATTGACTATGGTCAAAGCACACAAGATCACATAGTATGGGCATCATCCAGGTTGATCAAGATGATCAGGGTACTGTGCCTGGGAAGCATAAGAGAGGTAGGCAGAAAACGAGATGGGAAGACAACATCAGAGAGTGGACGGAAAGGTCCTTAACTAAAACAAATATTCTGATTCAAAGTGGCAGGAACTAGTCCAACAATCTGCAGTATTGGTGCTCTTTCAGGTTATGAGACTGATGATTTCCTGAAACCTGCAGGTTGTACATAATCCTGGAGTGTTTTATCGTGTATCCGTCCCTCCTTGTTGGAATCACATCTGATCTCAAACTCCTTCACAACCACACAACAATTGCTCATCATTAAACCATCAAAAGATACAAGCTAATCAAATTTTTATTGATTAAAAACAAAAAACGCAAGATCTGATGTCTAACGAAAACCAAAATGAAAACATTCACAAAATAACCTGGTCAGAAATTCCAAGAAAAAAGTCGTACTGGCCAGCTGTTAACTGATACGGAACATTGATTCTGAGATAAAAATTATTTAAAAAAAACAAAAAGTCTTCGTGTTTTTTCTGTGCAGTAAAATAATACAGATGTAAGACTTGTATATGAAAACCTGTGATCAGTCACAGAATACATGGTTATAAGATAAAGCCACACATCTAAAAGGATTACAGGTTGAGGTAACATGAAACACACCAAAAAATGGTCAAGGGAGCAGCTGCTTCCCCTGTGGTGAAGAAGGTGGTGGGATCATGATTAAGTAACTAATTAATGTACAACAGTTAAACTAACAACAGAGGCCATCTGCGATGCACCAATGAAAGCTTACACAACAAATTACTAACAATCATAAAACCCTGTAGGTCGTATTAAAATTAAAATTATTAAAAAAAAAAAAAAAGGAAACCGCCAATCATTAATCTACTGTTTATCAAAGAAAACTTGCACAGAAGTAAACTACAGATAGTTATTAACTTGCTAATGAAGTCCTACACAAAATCCACTAAACAGATCCTGTTAGTTATTTTGTTTGAAATTATCAGCCACTTATAATTAACCTGGGATTTATCAATGAAGTTGTACCCAAAAATAGCTACCAATGATAATCAGCCTGATATTTATCAAATGAATTGTACACAAACATAACTACCAATCATAATTAACCTGCTATCTATCAATGAACGTGTACCTAAAAATAACTACCAATCATAATTAACCTATTTATCAATGAACGTGTACCTAAAAATAACTACCAATCATAATTAACCTATTTATCAATGAACGTGTACCTAAAAATAACTACTGATCATAATAATTATTCTACTAATTATCCAAGAACTCGTATCCAAAATGAATTACTAATCATAATTAGCCTGCTATATTTATCAATGAAGTTGTACCCAAAAATACATAAAAGTATCATTTACTGCTACAAACTAAACCTTTATGGCATAGACAATTAAATTTCTTCTTCTTGTTCGTCGTCGTACGCAGACAATTAAATTTGATAACAGGAGAAGAGAATGTCTGATTACTTAACCTCATGTTTTTATTCTTAAATGCATTAATTGTTCCTTCATCCACTACTTTCTGTGGCAATGCATTCCAAACATTCACCACTCTCTGACTAAACAACTATTTCCTAATATCTAATCTGCTACCTTTCTTTAGTTAATATGTAGCTATGCCCTCTTGTTCTTGTCGGTGTTTGTATTTTGGGGGTATCTGTGGTGAAGTCATCAAGCCGTTTGCCTCGTGTTCAGATGGTCGGGGTTTGAATTCTAGCTGCGACGATCAGTTCATGATGTTAATCTTATCAGAGATCCCCGGGTTCATCGCTGGAGCTACAGAGTCTGTGCTTTGTGTGATGCTCTTTGCAGGCGGGATACTGTCTTGCTGGGGAAGATCGAGCCATATAGGGAACCTGAGACGATGAAGTCGAGCCCTTGCCTTTAACCTTTATTTTGAAAAACTTGTTATAGTCTAATTTATCTGTTCCTTTTATTATCCTATAAACCTGTATTAAGTCACCTCAAATTCTTCTCTTTTCTAGACACTTTAGGCTGGTCAACAATGAACATGCCCAAGAATGAGTAATGACTTCAAGAACTTAATGACCTAATGTACCTTCTGTGACAAGACAACAGATATAGCTAAAATATGCAACTCTCTATCATTAAACAAATGATTAAATCACAGGACATGTTAATTTTGTTCACTGGCTTTGTAAAAGTGTAGTTGATATGTTACTAAAAAAAAAGGTACTTACATAACTGTGAAAGGACAATAAGCACATATATTGAATGGTGAAAGTTAGTCTGATAAATACAAGATTAGATATCATACGCCTGATTCAGCTGCCTGACATTAAGTGAGAAGTTGTTACAGTTAGCAGTATGACACACAACAAAGTGGCATCAGAAATTGGTAGGGACAATTCAAGATATAAACAGATCACTTATCCAGTCTCATCTAGTTGCATGATTATCACCCTTGGTCTATTTCTTGAGTTGAATGACACTATTGTGAAACAATTTTGTGTCTTCTTTACGATCAACTTGTTTTAACATATCAAAATTGTATCTGTTTTCTTAATTTTGATAGACATTTCCAGTATTTTGTTATTCCACTAAAGAAAACCAGTAAATAAAAGACGAACACAACAAAGGCAGGATTTTATGAAGTGTTAAGCCACAGACAATAATTTCACAATCCAAACAGCCAATTTGTCCAAACAGACCGTTGTAAGCACAGTTTCTTTACGATAAAATATAAAGAATAGAGCAATAAAGTAATAAGTTCCTCATCCATCAGGGCTGTGGCATACTTCCATCAGTCTTTGCTTGCCTTTATCTCCCTGCCTATTTCTCCTATCGTGTCCCATCTGTTATCTTTGCATCTGAAATTAAACAGAACGCAAAACAAATTCATTCCTTGCTACAACTGCCAGCTAATCTACATTTTTTTAATGTATTTAATTCAGTCAGGATCTCTTGTGGAACTCCTAGAGACCATGATATATTCTTTTGTGAATACTCTATGATAAGTTGAGGAAGATTTACCATCCAAATGACTCACCACTAAACTCTAAAGTTCTACAGAGCGAGATAAAAGACGGAAGTGGCGGCGGACACAGACTCACCATTCACAGAGCTATAAAGAAAACAATACACTCATCAAATTATCATTGAAGATGGAATGGAGAGACCAGCACAAAGAATACAAGCAAGAAAATGACAGCATAGACAAACTTGGCAAGGTGAGCAGATAAAGATCTTCAGACTCAGGACGGGACATTGCAGGCTCAAGGCCCACCTCCACAAAATGGTCTCAGAGACACCATCACGTGCCATTGTGGAGCACCCAAGCAAACTCCAGAACATGTCCTGCAGGACTGACCTACTTATGCAGACCAAAGAGAGGCATTCTGGCATGGGAGAGCGACCATTCTCCAAAAGCTGTGGGGAACCGGCAAAGACCTGAAATGCAGTCTCCTCTGTGAACCTGACTGGGCTAGAAGCACAGTATCAGTTGATTAAAGAAAAAGTAGTATGGAGCGAGGGGTTCCAGACAGCGGTCCGAGTTCATCATGAAAACTCGTATCACGGTGTGAAAATCAACAAAAGAACACAAGAAGACTGCAAGCTAACTTAACATTAACAAATTTATTGAATTCAATCATGGTCTCTTGAGGAACATCCAAGAAACCCTGGCGTGGTCTTTAGTGAATTCTGTAAAATTGCTTGGCATGAAAGTTCTTTTTCAAGGTCTGGAAAAACTAAAACAGCAAAATGAATGAAAGCAAAAGTAATCAACAAGACAATCAGTAACTGTAATCCTAGTGTCCATTAGGGCACATCATGTGCCTTGTGTCAGGTAACCAAATGTCATCTAAACTCATCATTTCATGCCATGCTGGACCAAGGTTTTGTCACAGGCCATCTTATTAAGGGCATCACACATTTAGACTCCAGACCTTCATTAACAAGTGTATCAGCCGTATTTTGTGTGTTAGATGGCCAGAGGTAATGGGAAACACAAATCTGTGAGACAGAAAGCAGCAACAACCAATAGAGCTGGACATTGGGGAGGGGGAAGTGTGGAGGTGGAAGGGTTGGGGGCGGCAGTATAGCCAGACATCCAGTGGGTTGCAACCAACAGGAAAAGAGACGAGTGAGAATGCCAAGAAACAGCGAGCGGTGAACAACCAAGGACAGTAAGAATAATCTGGGTCTCATGGGAGGAACTCAAGAAGATGAAGTTTAGGAACAGATTGAGAGCATCTGTTAGGGCCCTTTTATCCAAAGGTAACCAGATGGATAAATGATGATATCAGACACTGTTGTCAGGGATGAAGTGTCAGAGAATTACAGATCTTCAGTTTTTTTTCTGAGGCGGGGTGCCCAAATCCTTCCTCACTGCCTTTCCTTCCCTAACAGCAAGCCTGATACCCCTTTACAGCTGGGTAAACTGGAATATGTTGATAGCTGGAATCAAACCCGGTACCTTTGCTATAAGAAGCGAGTGCTATACCACTCTGCTGTACGCCTTATAAAAGGCTTTATGAAGATGCCATTGGCCGAAATAGTATATGCCTTACTTAGTCCACGCACCAAAACACAACAATAACAACACACAACAACAGCTAGCTATGATGTTGACCCACCTGGTCTGGACCTACGAGATCCCTTCTTGCAGGACTTTGTTTTGGTTCTGACGGTAGGACATTGTGGGTTGGACCCTTCCTTCAGCTTCATGACCTTCACCCTCTCATTTGTTGCGGGGTCACACTCAGTCCAATCAGAGCCCTTTCGCTCATACTTGCAGCCTGGGAATGAAGGTTCAAGGAAAGGGAAATGTTAGTACACTAACCGAGAAGCGAGTGGACGAGTTTAGAACCCCAGCCTCATAATCAAGAGACACATGTTTGAACCTCTGTATGGGATCAAGATGCTGAGCAGCACATGAGCTGCAGTGGTCAGCGACCCATAGCTGACTGCTAGCGTCAGGGCCGGCCAACCAGAGCTGAGCAGAGCATGAGCTGCAGTGGTCAGCGACCCATAGCTGGGCGCTAGCGTCAGGGCCAGGGAACCAGGGCTGAGCAGCGCATGAGCTGCAGTGGTCAGCGACCCATAGCTGGGCGCTAGCGTCAGGGCCAGGGAACCAGGGCTGAGCAGCGCATGAGCTGCAGTGGTCGGCGACCCATAGCTGACTGCTAGCGTCAGGGCCAGCGAACCAGGGCTGAGCAGCGGTAATCCTGGATAACAGGCTGCAGCAGGGCAGACTGGCTAAGGAGAAGGGATTGAAGAGGGAATGCTATCCCGGTACTCAAAAAATGTTTGCTGAAGTTGGATGTGTTGGACCGAAAGGTGCAAATATCGCAGCAAAATTATAGACTAGGACACAAAGCATTCCGTTCTCTGGACTACATTCTGCTACTTAAGCCCTTTCAGGGTTTGGTAGTGGGAGATTGAGAACGAACGAAGAAGAAGAAGAAGAAGAAGAAGAAGAACCTCTGTATGGAATAATTTGCTATTGGGTGTATGTGTCAAATTTAAAATCAAATCTAGAATGTACCCTTTGCATCATCAGGTAGTTTATATTTCCAAGTCCTGTATCCACCAAAAAACAGTTCATGAGGGAAAGAATTGGATGTGGTTGTTTGAGAGAAACAGTATAGGTTAGAGAAACTTGAGATTGACAAGTTTATGAGGGAAACGTGAGACAGGCAGTCAAGTTTATGAGGGAAACGTGAGACAGGCAAACAAGTTTATGAGGGAAACATGAGAAGGCAGTCGAGTTTATGAGGGAAATGTAGGACAGGCAGTCAAGTTTAGGAGGGAAATGTGAGGCAGGCAGACAAGTTTATGAAGGAAACATGAGACAGGCAGTCGTTATGAGGGAAACGTGAGAAGTCAGACAAGTTTATGAGGGAAATGTGAGACAGACAGTCAAGTTTATGACGGGAACGTGAGACAGGCAGTCAAGTTGTAAGTGAAATGTAAGAAGGCAGACAAGTTTATGAGGGAAATGTGAGACAGGCAGTCAAGTTTGAATGAAACGTGAGACAGACAGTCAAGTTTATGAGGGAAATGTGAGACAGGCAGTCAAGTTTGAATGAAACGTGAGACAGACAGTCAAGTTTATGAGGGAAATGTGAGACAGGCAGTCAAGTTTGAATGAAACGTAAGACAGACAGTCAAGTTTATGAGGGAAATGTGAGATAGGCAGTCAAGTTTGAATGAAACGTGAGACAGACAGTCAAGTTTATGAGGGAAATGTGAGACAGGCAGTCAAGTTTGAATGAAACGTGAGACAGACAGTCAAGTTTATGAGGGAAATGTGAGACAGGCAGTCAAGTTTGAATGAAACGTGAGACAGGCAGTCAAGTTTATGAGGGAAATAGATGTGGTTGTTTGAAGGATAAACTAGATAATGGAGAAATGGCTCATAAAAGAAGACATGCATATTGCAGCCTCAGTACGTGCTCAGTCCCTTATAATGAACACGGACTCTGCAGCTATTGTGGCGACTGAATCTACACAGCCCCGCCCCCCATGAGTCACTGGCTGATGTTGGCTCTTTCCCTGCTGCATCTTTGGATTTAGCTACACAATAGCAGAACCAAAGAAAAGCTACAGCACAAGATGGAAGATACCCTCTCCAGCATACAGGCTAGACAGCATATGGAAGCACGATGTACTACAAATAAATCATCATCAATGCTTTTTCAGATGTTTCTGGGTCCGCAATGTTGTTTTGTTCATTCTGGACAGGTCCTGGCTGCAAATTGTTCATATTGATGTAATTTATTTTGGTTGTTGGTCTTAATCGAACCCTTTAACTCAGGGAAAACAAGGATTTGTGGAGATAAAGATATTAATGCTTGCCTGGCAGTTACAGCAGATTGGGATTTTATTTAACCCAATGGAAAATAACAACTAAGGAATTCCTGCAGTTTGAACCAGTGTGCAACAATTAATGATGTCACACTCCTCCCTCCCGTTACTCCTCCCTTTAGTTACACTAATCTCTTCTATTACTCCTCCCTTCAGTCACACTCCTCCCTCCCGTTACTCCCCCCTTCAGCTACACTAATCTCTTCTATTACTCCTCCCTTTAGCTACACTAATCTCTTCTATTACTCCCCCCTTCAGCTACACTAATCTCTTCTATTACTCCTCCCTTTAGCTACACTAGTCTCTTCTATTACTCCCCCCTTCAGCTACACTAATCTCTTCTATTACTCCCCCTTTAGCTACACTAATCTCTTCTATTACTCCTCCCTTTAGCTACACTAATCTCTTCTATTACTCCCCCTTCAGCTACACTAATCTCTTCTATTACTCCTCCCTTCAGTCAGACTCCTCCCTCCCATTACTCCCCCCTTCAGCTACACTAATCTCTTCTATTACTCCTCCCTTTAGCTACACTAATCTCTTCTATTACTCCCCCCCTTCAGCTACACTAATCTCTTCTATTACTCCTCCCTTTAGCTACACTAATCTCTTCTATTACTCCCCCCTTCAGCTACACTAATCTCTTCTATTACTCCTCCCTTTAGCTACACTAATCTCTTCTATTACTCCCCCCTTCAGCTACACTAATCTCTTCTATTACTCCCCCTTTAGCTACACTAATCTCTTCTATTACTCCTCCCTTTAGCTACACTAATCTCTTCTATTACTCCCCCTTTAGCTACATTAATCTCTTCTATTACTCCTCCCTTTAGCTACACTAATCTCTTCTATTACTCCTCCCTTTAGCTACACTAATCTCTTCTATTACTCCCCCTTCAGCTACACTAATCTCTTCTATTACTCCTCCCTTCAGTCACACTCCTCCCTCCCGTTACTCCCCCCTTCAGCTACACTAATCTCTTCTATTACTCCTCCCTTTAGCTACACTAATCTCTTCTATTACCCCCCCCCCTTCAGCTACACTAATCTCTTCTATTACTCCTCCCTTTAGCTACACTAATCTCTTCTATTACTCCCCCCTTCAGCTACACTAATCTCTTCTATTACTCCCCCTTTAGCTACACTAATCTCTTCTATTACTCCTCCCTTTAGCTACACTAATCTCTTCTATTACTCCCCCTTTAGCTACATTAATCTCTTCTATTACTCCTCCCTTTAGCTACACTAATCTCTTCTATTACTCCTCCTTTTAGCTACACTAATCTCTTCTATTACTCCCCCCTTCAGCTACACTAATCTCTTCTATTACTCCTCCCTTTAGCTACACTAATCTCTTCTATTACTCTGCCCTTCAGCTACACTAATCTCTTCTATTACTCCCCCTTTAGCTAGACTAATCTCTTCTATTACTCCTCCCTTTAGCTACACTAATCTCTTCTATTACTCCCCCTTTACCTACATTAATCTCTTCTATTACTCCTCCCTTTAGCTACACTAATCTCTTCTATTACTCCTCCCTTTAGCTACACTAATCTCTTCTATTACTCCCCCTTTAGCTACATTAATCTCTTCTATTACTCCTCCCTTTAGCTACACTAATCTCTTCTATTACTCCCCCTCTAGCTACACTAATCTCTTCTATTACTCCCCCTTTAGCTACACTAATCTCTAATATTACTCCCCCTTTAGCTACACTAATCTCTAATATTACTCCCCCTTTAGCAACACTAATCTTTTCTATTACTCCTCCCTTCAGCCACACTAATCTCTTCTATTACTCCCCCCTTCAGCCACACTAATCTCTTCTATTACTCCCCCCTTCAGCCACACTAATCTCTTCTATTATTCCCCCCTTCAGCCACACTAATCTCTTCTATTACTCCTCCCTTCAGCCACACTAATCTCTTCTATTACTCCCCCCTTCAGCCACACTAATCTCTTCTATTACTCCCCCCTTCAGCCACACTAATCTCTTCTATTACTCCCCCCTTCAGCCACAATCCTTTATTCAGCCATATCCCCCAATCCACCACCCACTTCTCCACTTCACCACCCACTCCTCCATTCGACCACCCCACTCCTCCCTTCCACCACCCACTCCTCCATTTGACTATCCCACTTCCCCATTCCACAACCCACTTCCCCACCCACCACCCTTGAACAACAAGAATGTCAAATAACTCACCATTGAGGAACAAGAATGTCAGATAACTCACCATTGAGGAACAAGACTGTCAGATAACTCACCATTGAGGAACAAGATTGTCAGATAACTCACCATTGAGGAACAAGAATGTCAGATAACTCACCATTGAGGAACAAGACTGTCAGATAACTCACCATTGAGGAACAAGACTGTCAGATAACTCACCATTGAGGAACAAGACTGTCAGATAACTCACACTTGAGGAACAATACTGTCAGATAACTCACCATTAAAAGCAAGAATGTCAGATAACTCACCATTGAGGAACAAGACTGTCAGATAGCTCACCATTGAGGAACAAGAATGTCAGATAACTCACCATTGAGGAACAAGAATGTCAGATAACTCACCATTGAGGAACAAGACTGTCAGATAACTCACCATTGAGGAACAAGACTGTCAGATAACTCACCATTGAGGAACAAGACTGTCAGATAACTCACACCTGAGGAACAATACTGTCAGATAACTCACCATTAAAAGCAAGAATGTCAGATAACTCACCATTGAGGAACAAGACTGTCAGATAGCTCACCATTGAGGAACAAGAATGTCAGATAACTCACCATTGAGGAACAAGAATGTCAGATAACTCACCATTGAGGAACAATACTGTCAGATAACTCTCCATTGAGGAACAAGACTGTCAGATAACTCTCCATTGAGGAACAAGACTGTCAGATAACTCACACCTGAGGAACAATACTGTCAGATAACTCACCATTAAAAGCAAGAATGTCAGATAACTCACCATTGAGGAACAAGACTGTCAGATAGCTCACCATTGAGGAACAAGAATGTCAGATAACTCACCATTGAGGAACAAGAATGTCAGATAACTCACCATTGAGGAACAAGACTGTCAGATAACTCACCATTGAGGAACAAGACTGTCAGATAACTCACCATTGAGGAACAAGACTGTCAGATAACTCACACTTGAGGAACAATACTGTCAGATAACTCACCATTAAAAGCAAGAATGTCAGATAACTCACCATTGAGGAACAAGACTGTCAGATAGCTCACCATTGAGGAACAAGAATGTCAGATAACTCACCATTGAGGAACAAGAATGTCAGATAACTCACCATTGAGGAACAATACTGTCAGATAACTCTCCATTGAGGAACAAGACTGTCAGATAACTCTCCATTGAGGAACAAGACTGTCAGATAACTCTCCATTGAGGAACAAGACTGTCAGATAACTCTCCATTGAGGAACAAGACTGTCAGATAACTCACCATTGAGGAACAAGATTGCCAGATAACTCACCCCTGAGGTGCAAGAGTGCCTGATTAACTCACCTTTGATCTTCTTCTTCTTGGTAAGGCTGTTGTCAGAACAAGGCTTGCTGACGGCCTTGGAGGGCTGGCAGGTAGCAGGGTCACCCTTCTTCAGCAGCAGGGTGATGTCCTTGGTGTTGGTGGACGTGTTACAAACGCCCTCCTCACCTTTACGGTCATACTTGCATACTGGTCACACAGAAAGTAGCATGGTCACTTACAAATAACTCTACACATTTGATATCAAATGGATGTGTGTGTGTGATATCATTACAAGTATAGGATGTGTGTGTGTGTGTGTGACATCATTACAAGTATAGGATGTGTGTGTGTGTGTGTGTGTGTGTGTGTGTGTGTGATATCATTACAAGTATAGGATGTGTGTGTGTGTGTGTGTGTGTGTGACATCATTACAAGTATAGGATGTGTGTGTGTGTGTGTGACATCATTACAAGTATAGGATGTGTGTGTGTGTGTGTGTGACATCATTACAAGTATAGGATGTGTGTGTGTGTGTGTGTGTGATATCATTACAAGTATAGGATGTGTGTGTGTGTGTGTGTGACATCATTACAAGTATAGGATGTGTGTGTGTGTGTGTGACATCATTACAAGTATAGGATGTGTGTGTGTGTGTGTGTGTGTATGTGTGATATCATTACAAGTATAGGATGTATGTGTGTGTGTGTGTATGTGTGATATCATTACAAGTATAGGATGTGTGTGTGTGTGTGTGTGTGTATGTGTGATATCATTACAAGTATAGGATGTGTGTGTGTGTGTGTGTGATATCATTACAAGTATAGGATGTGTGTGTGTGTGTGTATGTGTGATATCATTACGAGTATAGGATGTGTGTGTATGTGTGATATCATTACAAGTATAGGATGTGTGTGTATGTGCGATATCATTACAAGTATAGGATGTGTGTGTATGTGTGATATCATTACAAGTATAGGTGTGTGATATCATTACAAGTATAGGATGTGTGTGTATGTGTGATATCATTACAAGTATAGGTGTGTGATATCATTACAAGTATAGGATGTGTGTGTATGTGTGATATCATTACAAGTATAGGTGTGTGATATCATTACAAGTATAGGATGTGTGTGTGATATCGTTACAAGTATAGGATGTGTGTGTGTGATATCATTTCAAGTATAGGATGTGTGTGTGATCTTAATACTAGTTTAATCTGTTATACAATAATAGCTTCTGATCCCTTTTCACTACAGCCAGAGTTTAGAGCCACCACTACAATTGACATCCTCCAGGAAGCCTGCTTCAAAGCTTTATGTGTGCTATTTCAGTGGTAGTTTCTGTAGTCATTTATTGCCTACCATTTACCAGAGCCCAGATAAAATAACATTTGAGTTAAATTTCTACCCAAATTATGTGTATCTTCCTCCAGGACTAGTAAGATGCCGGAAGTTAAAAAATACCTACTGTGTAGCATTTGGCTACTTGGCAACAGACATTAACATGCCTGTTTGAATATCAGGATTCCAAGTATTTCAAGAAGGGACATTATTAAAATATTGACATTAACAATATTTCAGATTTAGTACGAGGCGTGTTCAAATGAAACTAGACCTACGTACGATGTGCATGATGACGTCACTTCTGATGTAAACAGTACATACCAACCGTCAAGTTTGCAAAATTTCATTATCTTCCAATTCTTAGTTTCCTCAGCAGACCGTTGACAACATGGCGGGTGTGATACGGAACCTGTCCAGAGTTGATCAGTGAGCTCTGATTAGGTTTTTAACAGCTGAAGGATGTCGACCAGTTGACATTCATCGTAGAATGCAGGCAGGCAGGAAACTAAGAGTTGGAAGGTAATGAAATTTTGCAAACTTGACGGTTGGTGTGTGCTGTTTACGTCAGAAGTGATGTCATCGTGCGTAAGTTCATTTGGTGCAGTTAGGTCCGGTGTCATTTTAACATGCCTCGTAGTTACTAGGCCTGATCTTAGACAGGCAGTTAATAAATATGTCAAAACAAAGGTATGGCATGACACCTTAACCTCAGTGACATAACAAAAGCTAACAATTTATTGGATCTAGTAAACACAAAAATATGAAGAAACTGAGGTGAGACTGACACAGAAAATTAAAATTAAACACGACTAAAGATGTCATTCAAGTTTTAATTAGGGAAACAAGCAAACTGATATAAAGAGAAGAAAATCGTAAGCAACTACAAAAGGAAAATCCAGAGTAGAAGATGATGAAAGGGTACAGAATTAAAAACAAAACAAATATTACAAGTGTAACAGCACAGGTGGTAGGAAAGAAAATGGCACTGTTTGTAAAATACAACAAAAGCAGTCATTCAGTTCTTCAACAATTCAATGCTTTATGTGCCAGGTTTGTGGACATGAACGCGATAAATTATGCAGCAGCACAGTGCACAGATAATGTGCCAGACTCCACCAAATAACATGCCATGACAGAGTACTAGCGCAGACAATGTGCCAGACTCCACCAAATAAAATGCTACGACAGAGTACTAGTGCAGATAATGTGCCAGACTCCACCAAATAACATGATGTGGCACAGAAACAAATTATAGGAATCACAAAACAACACAACAGAAAACCTGCAGGTGGTGAAGAAAGTCACAGTCCAATGTACCTTAACTTAATGTAACTTAACGTCTTTATACTGGTTTAGAAAACTTTAGAGTCTATATACAACCAGTTTCGCAGAGAGTGGTTTTTACCAATGTGCGAGTCCATCTTTATAGATTGAAACACTAGAGCTAAGTAGACCCTCAGCCAGTTAGTCGGCATCAATAGCTGCTCTTAATAAACCACTTCTATAACTCGGGTAGATTTTTAACTTAAATTGTTTCTGGGCAGCGGCCGATAAGCCTACTCTTTTCGATTTCCCACTGCCAAGGAATTTTTAAAGTGCTCGACACTGAACGCGGGAGTCCGATCTCACTACCCAAAAATCAGAGGAATTTTTATCAGAAGATCCACGTGAAAAAAATGCCATTCTTTACTGTGATTCGAACACTCGACCTCTGGCACCCGAGACAACACATTACGTCGAGACCACAGAGTCTCCCAAGTGCATCAAATAATCAAAACACGCACACAAACAGACAAAACCAGAAAATATAACACAAAGCACACAAAACAAACTATAAATAGTCAAACAAGACGAGAACAATTTGTTGGGTAAATAGTGAGAATCAGTATGGAACTAAAATTAGAGCCCGTTTGGAGGACAATGAGAGACAAAAAGAAGCAGCTTGAAAAAAAAATAGAAAGGGATTTGAAGAAAACAACGCTACTCAAAAAGACAAAAGCATAGGTACTACGAAAAATTGAAAAGAAATGGCGATTATACAGAAAAGCTACCAATATTTACTTTTGGAATTTACAAGTATTTTTACAATTTATTTTGTTATTGTTTTAGATCAAATGAATGTAAATGGAACTGGTTGTATACATATTCTGCAGAGTCTTCTGAACCAGTATAAAGATGTTATGTTTAGCTTAAGGTAATAAGTTTACATAACCCAAAACGTAATCTACGCCTGCCTGGCGTGACCACAACACGAGCCAACATGAACATGAAAACTGGACATTAATGACGTAACCACAACACGAGCCAACATGAACATGAAAACTGGACATTAATGACGTAACCACAACACGAGCCAACATGAACAGGAAAACTGGACATTGATGACGTGACCACAACACGTGTCACCATGAACAGGAAAACTAGACATTAATGACGCGACCACAAGCCTCAAAATGAGCAGGTAATCTAGACATTAATGACGCGACCAGAAGTCTCAAAATGAGCAGGTAATCTAGACATTAATGACGCGATCACAAACCTCAAAATGAGCAGGTAATATAGACATTAATGATGCGACCACAAGCCTCAAAATGAACAGGTAATCTAGACATTAATGACGCAACCAGAAGTCTCAAAATGAGCAGGTAATCTAGACATTAATGACGCGACCACAACAAATGTCAACATCAGCAATAAGGCACTGACAGTAGGAGATTCGATTCCAAACCATTCAACGAAACAACATTGACACAGCCTCTGAAGATCTACTGGATGTCTGGGAAAACTAAACTAATTTTACTAAATGAAGGACCAATGATAAGAGTTGTCAAGCACTAACGGAGATGGCCCAGCCACAGACACGAGCATAACAGCACCTAACTTAGCGTCAACACAATGGGAGGTAGTAGAGAACACAGGATCTGACTATCCACCTATAGAAATTAACATCAAAGAATAATACAAAATACTAGAAGTATTTGACCATCTTTCTACTTTAAAAATACAGATTAGTGAGCCGTTGCACTAAAAGTAATGAGAAAGTACAGAGAACAAATAACATCAGACAAAGCTGATGAATAGATAGAGAAATTGACAATAGATATATAAAACACCTACCAAATAAAAACATGTCAGCTGATCTAACCAGATAAACAAATAATTTTAAAAAAAACCAACAAAGAAAACACAAACTACCTCTTCTGGTGTAGACAAATACACTGAACAAATGAAGATCCGGTTTGACCCTAAAAAAGTACCTCCCCAATAAGACAGATAATAACCTAAACAATATCAAACAATCAGAAATGAAACAAACGAAATAATAGCAAGAGGTAAAGAAGACGTGGCACCAGAGGTCAACCCTCACCCTGGGGTCAACTCTTCCCGTTCTCTCTCTTCTCGCCTCACTCATTTCATTTGACTCTGTCCAACAGTCACACTCTTGCACAACTTTCACACGCGCCCTCATGGTGAGGCCCTTCCATTGCACTTTGGTTGGGCTAGCTTCTGAGGGCACACAAACCTAGCATAGGTACATACAGATGCACACATGCATCCAAGCACTGGTTTATGCGTCCTGATATCGCCCAATGGACTACGGTCTGTGGTGGAAAATGACGCCTCCGCCAGTAGAAACTAGTGAGGCAAACATCTAAGCAACAACAACAACAAGAGGTAAAGAAGTACAATGGGGGAACTTTTCTCAGACTTGAAACTATACAACAAACATTTGACGTTAGCTTGTTGTTACGGATCCAGCAGCATCTGGGCTCTCGCTATTCGACTGAATGCCGTGTAATGGTATCTGCACGTGTTTATCAGCTGTTGTCTCGTGCTATACAGAGTTCCTTGTATCTGGTCGCGGAGGAAGAAGCATTTTCCTAAATTCGTTCTGACGTTGGGTAAAAACTAAAGGCAATAAAAGGCAGCAATAAAAAAGCCTTGTTCCCAGCCATCAAACATTTGGTGAAACTAGCAGAAGATCCCAGGCCTTGCTAAACCCTGATTAATCACCTGTAAATCCATGCCTGGCAGGTTAAACTATTACGATTCTTTACTTCCCTGCCCCGGTAACACTCTGGTAATTCTAGTGTTTGGGAAGTGTAGATGGTAAAGAAAGTATTTGTTAGACATCGGAAATATGAACTGTGAGGTATTTGTTAGACATCGGAAATATAAACTGTGAGGTATTTGTTGGACATTGAAAGCATTAATTGTGAGGTATTTGTTGGACATTGAAAGCATAAATTGTGAGGTATTTGTTGGACATTGAAAGCATACATTGTGAGATATTTGTTGGACATTGAAGATATAAATTATGAGGTATTTGTTGGACATTTAAAGCATACATAATGAGCCATTTTTAGGATATTGAAAGTATAAATAGTGAGGCATGTGTAGGAAATCGGAAATATAAATTGAGAAATATTTGTGTGACATTGTAAATATAAATTGAGAAGCATTTTTAGGACTTTGTAAAGATAAATTGTGAGAAATTTGTATGGACTTTCTGCAAAAGGATATTCATAATGAAATGCTTCCTGTTTACGGTGGAAGGTGGTTTTCATGTAAAGTGATCAATAACTGGGTCGATACGTGTTCTAATGGACACCAAAACATTGCTGATGAAACACAACCTGGTCATTTTGCATCTGTGCAGGAGGTGGTGGTGTGATTCAGGCTGGTAGATCAGCAACGATAGATAGTGCAGCAAGAAATTGCAATAAGAAGTTCGCATGGTTTAGCCTTCAGCATAATGCTCGATTCCCACTTGGAGGGAGACATTTAGCGAATGATGGAGAGGTTGAACATGAAGTGCAAATATGGCTGAGACAGCAGACCAACAACTTCTATGCTGCAGGTTGTGGTGTGCTGATAAAGCGATGGGATAAGTGAATCAATGTTGGTGGAAGTTAGGTTGAGGAATAAAGGACAATGAACGTGCAGTAATAAATGGTTTTCAGTTATTATATTTAGTTATATTTGTAACCACGATTTGTGATATATTTACTGACTTGCCCTCGTATAACAGAAGAACACATGCAGGTTTACAAACAAATAATATATAAAATATAACAACAGAAATATCACCTCCAGCCTTGAACTTCCTGTTTGCCTTCTTGTTCTTTTTGCGGGCATCTGTAGTGCCAAGAAGGACAGCCATCACCAACACCAACAACAACGCAAACTGGAAGTTGGATAACTTCATTTTCTCCTGATATCTGCAGATAATAAAACACATCTGATTTCAAATGGTAGTTGATGACAATTATCATTATACAAGATGTCCACACCGAATGTCATGGGTAAAAGTGATAGCAGATGGTCATAAGACAAGTGTAAGTCAATAAGTAAGTCACAAATAAATATGGGACTGTTAAAACTATTTTGTTGCTAGTTTCCAAGGATGTCATCGGGGGGCCGCGGGACGAGAGAGAGAGAGATAGACGTTATCAAGGAATCATCAACTAATGACTCTTGTTGGATGATGGCTGATGAAATCATCGAATAATGACTCTTGTTGGATGAATACTAATTAATTGGGGGGGCGGGGGGAAGGAAGGGATATGTGTGTGCTCCAGTGTGTGTGTATGTGTGCGCTTCTGTGTGGCGTGCGTGGTGGAGGTTTATTGTCACAGCCATAATTCCACGACAAAAGTGTGGCAATCATCTTCACGCTTGTAAGCAACTAGGACATAACCAGAGAAAAGCGTTTGTGTCAAGGTCCACTTTCGGAAACCTAAAGTTACAGAACGGAATGTTTCAGACCAGTGATTCTCAGCTTGGCTCCAAGCTGCACACAGAGACGACGCTTTAGTTAGGCCAACCACGGAGACATCCGCCAGGGGCGCAGAACTCTGAGGGACGCAGTACTGATCTTTTCTGACATTTTTGTTATTATTTTGATGAACACTCATAACAATACAACCGCCCATTTTTATTTCTAAGATAAAGACAACAGTTTACCCAACTGTTAATGGGAACGCTTTTTACTGTTAAGGAAGGGCAGGTAGACTAACGTCTAGTGAGGCACAATATACCGATTAGACATGTTAGTCAGGGTCACGCAAAATATACTGGATATGACCCTCACCTCCGCTTCCTCGCAGCCCTTCCTGGAAATAGGTTGTTATCATGGCAGACAGGCTAACGGGATGAGGGATCGACGTGACCCCCGTAGTAGTGAAAAACACGCAGATGAAGCTAAACATAGCACAACCACCAGGAGGACCCCAGTCCACCTTCATCAGCACGCTCGGGATGTGAGGAAAGCTACGACAAACTGCCACTTAACGTTCTTCTCAGGGCGTACAAAAGAGTAACTCTACTCATTGTGGGCAGGCAGGCAAACAAAC
The DNA here is from genome assembly GCA_036924085.1 of Ariolimax columbianus. NCBI lineage: Eukaryota > Metazoa > Mollusca > Gastropoda > Stylommatophora > Arionidae > Ariolimax > Ariolimax columbianus. Next base: position 6,834,633 of record JAVGWX010000011.1, on the reverse strand, counting down.
AAACAACAGTTCAGTAAAGAAAGACAGCGAGTAAGGGAACAGACAATAAAAGTTGAAGCCTAGTACAATGTATATACATGTTTATTTTCTTCTTCCTTTTCTTCTCAATCTCCCGCTACTAGGTTCAAAGGGTTTTGCAAGTAGCAGGATGTTGTCCGGAGAACGGAATGCATTGTGTCGTAGTTTACAGATAGACAGCGATATTTGCACATTTCGGCCCGAAAAATTCGACTTCAGCAGCGTTTTTCAGTACCGGCTCAACCTTCCCTCTTCGACCCCTGTGTCGGCATGGTAAAGGGGTTCAGTGGCGTGGTAAAGGGGTTCAATGGCGTGGTAAAGGGGGTTCAGTGGCGTGGTAAAGGGGTTCAGTGGCGTGGTAAAGAGTTTTAGTGGCGTGGCCTACTATTGCTCGTGTTCAGATTCATGAAACTGGTTCAAGACGCTGAGAAGCGCATGAGCTGCAGTGGTCAGCAACCCATAGCTGACTGCTAGCGTCAGGGCCAGCGAACCAGAGCTGCCAAGACCCTTCTACACCTCCACGCGGTGATCATGGATAACATGCTGCATCAGGGCAGACTGGCTAAGGAGAAGGGATCGAAGAGGGAATGCTAACCCGGTACTAAAAAAATGCTTGTCGAAGTCGGATGTGTTGGATCGAAAGGTGCAAATATCGCAGCCAAGCTGTAAACTACGACACAACGCATTCCGTTCTCTGGACTACATTCTGCTACTTAAGCCCTTTCAGGGTTTGGTAGTGGGAGATTGAGAACGAACGAAGAAGAAGAAGATTCATGAAACAACAAATCGCGCTGGAAATAAAATAAATAAACCCACTTTTTAAAGAGGTTTTTAAAAAAAGGTTAAAGGCGAGTGCTCGACTTCATCGCCACGAGCTTCCCCATATGACTGGGTCCCTCTCAGCAGACCGGTATGCCGCCCGCCGAGAGCACCACACAAAGCACGAGCCCCTAGTTCCAGCGATGAACCCAGGGATCTCCGAAAAAATTACCATCAAGAACCGACCGTTCCAGCTCGAATTCGAACTGAGGAAACGGCTTGACCACTTCGGCCCAATTAAAAAAAGTGATGAAGTCAGCTGAACTGTGCAGATAGGCGTTAAACAAAGTACAACACAACTGTGCAGATAGGCGTTAAACAAAGTACAACATGCTTCGCAATATGGAAAAAGAAAACATCAAAGTAAAAATGATGAGCTCTCGACCTACATCATTTCTCATCTATGCCAGTACTTCAAATATCAATGTACAAATGTTGCATACGCCGTGGTACCGCTGCCACACAGCAATAGCCAGGTGTAAGTGACACTAGATAAGGTCAGTACGATCTCAGTCATATTGGGACATATTAACATGAAGAAAAGTCAGATGTTTCAAATCAATACCTTCAGCAAATAGGCTGTCATGCTTGGAGGCGAGGCGCTGGTAGAGAGGTGGGAATCATCAATTTTGAGCAGTACAATTGATACGAGAGGTCTGTGTATGACAAGGACAAGAATAGCACCACTGCCCCACAGTTAGCATTTTGTAAGAAGGAACTGTGTTACATGGCATAACACCAGCCATGGTTAGGTGGTTTGTTTAGAGCAGCATAGATGGCGCCCAAAAGGCAGTCGGTCTACTTTACTCTAGTGTTTGAGTCTGTTAAGATGGACTCGCACATCGGTTAACCATCCTCCGCGGCATTTGTCCCAACGCAGCGGAGTAACAATCTGCTCTAGTCCAGGAACTAAAGACTAATACCAAGTTTCATTCTAATATCAAGTTAAGATATTAATTTCATTCTAATATAAAGTTAAGATATTGATTTCATTCTAATATCAAGTTAAGATATTGATTTCATTCTAATACCAAGTTAAGATATTGATTTCATTCTAATATCAAGTTAAGATATTGATTTCATTCTAATATCAAGTTAAGATATTGATTTCATTCTAATATCAAGTTAAGATATTGATTTCATTCTAATATCAAGTTAAGATATTGATTTCATTCTAATATCAAGTTAAGATATTGATTTCATTCTAATATCAAGTTAAGATATTGATTTCATTCTAATATCAAGTTAAGATATTGATTTCATTCTAATACCAAGTTAAGATATTGATTTCATTCTAATATCAAGTCAGTATTTCTGTAGGAGCAGAAACTTGGAGAACGACAAACGCAATATAGAGGAAACTTAGTCAACATATTGTCTACGGAGGAAAATGAGCACAGGCTAGCAAAAGTTGGCGAGGAATGAAAACCTATGGGGAAAAGCCGACAACAACTAGTGAAGCTGCAGAACAAACGAAGGAAATGGGGTTGGGTGGGATACACGCTACGGAAATCAACATCAAACGTGGTCAAAGAGGCTCTGACATGGAATCCACAGGAGAAGAGGAAGATAGGTAGACAAAGAAACACATTGAAAAGACAATGGAAATAACATTCGGTACATGTACCTCCTCAATTGGAGATAGGCAGAGAAAAAGCTCAAAACTAAATCTTCTGAAGAGGGTTGTCAATGGCCTATGCCCCGGAAAGAATCGACTGGCTTTGATGATGATGAATATCAATGTAAAATTGTCAATTATTGTCCTCCATTATTTTTCAACTATTACAGTACGTCAAATGTGTGTAACAATTCTCTTACAAGATTGTTCTTATTTCTCCTGGCACTTCCAGTTTCCTTGAAATCCAAGTCCCTGTCGTCAGAATGCCAGTTGCTATCTCTTGTAAAGGTGTGTTTTTGCTAATGATGGAGATAAATGGTTTCACCTGTCGCACCTGCAACTCAGGTACGGAATGGAGATTAGCTAGGAGAAGCTATACAAAGTATTTATGGAGTTTTAAAAAAATTCACTTTGTCGCTTCTTCGCTAGCCTGGGGTATAAACGTCTTTGTTATATTTCTACTGGATGTGGTAGCGAGGGCTATAACGGCACTGTTCTTTGTTGGCATTTCTGTGCGTCTTTTACTATATGACTTTGTTGGCATTTCGGTGCGCCTTTTACTATATGACTTTGTTGGCATTTCGGTGCGTCTTTTACTATATGACTTTGTTGGCATTTCGGTGCGTCTTTTACTATATGACTTTGTTGGCATTTCGGTGCGTCTTTTACTATATGACTTTGTTGGCATTTCGGTGCGCCTTTTACTATATGACTTTGTTGGCATTTCGGTGCGCCTTTTACTATATGACTTTGTTGGCATTTCGGTGCGTCTTTTACTATATGACTTTGTTGGCATTTCGGTGCTTCTTTTACTATATGACTTTGTTGGCATTTCGGTGCGCCTTTTACTATATGACTTTGTTGGCATTTCGGTGCGTCTTTTACTATATGACTTTGTTGGCATCTCAGTGCGTCTTTTACTATATGACTTTGTTGGCATTTCGGTGCGCCTTTTACTATATGACTTTGTTGGCATCTCAGTGCGCCTTTTACTATATGACTTTGTTGGCATCTCAGTGCGTCTTTTACTATATGACTTTGTTGGCATTTCGGTGCTTCTTTTACTATATGACTTTGTTGGCATTTCGGTGTGCCTTTTACTATATGACTTTGTTGGCATTTCGGTGCGTCTTTTACTATATGACTTTGTTGGCATTTCGGTGCTTCTTTTACTATATGACTTTGTTGGCATTTCGGTGCGCCTTTTACTATATGACTTTGTTGGCATTTCGGTGCTTCTTTTACTATATGACTTTGTTGGCATTTCGGTGTGCCTTTTACTATATGACTTTGTTGGCATTTCGGTGCGCCTTTTACTATATGACTTTGTTGGCATTTCGGTGCGTCTTTTACTATATGACTTTGTTGGCATCTCAGTGCGTCTTGTACAATATGACTTTGTTGACATCTCGGTGCGTCTTTTACTATATGACATAATTTATGTATAATATGACCTAGCACAGATCGTACTTACTATAATCTAGCTGTCTATCAATATATATATTTTTTTCGGACTATTTCCTGCTATCTGTAAAGCCCTGTTCAAGGCTTGGTAGCGGGAGATTGAGAATAAGAACAATATATATATGTCTATGTTTATTTGCCTTTCTATCTCTCTCTTTCTTTCTGCAGGTACGTGCGTGTGAACGTGCCTGAGAGAAAGACACAGAGAGAGAGAGAGAGAGAGAGAGAGAGAGAGAGAGCGAGAGAGATAGAAAGAGAGAGCAAGAGTGAAGAGCATTGGTAAACCATTTTTTTCAGCAATGAAGAAAGGCAATATTATCTGTTCATAATACATTAACAACATACGTATGTACACCATTTGCTTTTTCAGAGTTCCTGCCTCAATTCCCTGTCCATTACAACGACGTACGAGAACATACTCCACGATATCAATGCTCGGTATGGTATCGATAATAGAAGCTAAGCTAGGTATTTCGATATCTACGTTCTACGAGACGCCTAAATGGCTAATACATTGCAGCAACATTACACACGATTACTTGAGAATACTCCACTAGATAGTAATGTTCATTTGATGTGAGAAGAAATTACGTAGTAATCTAGCACGGGCTATCTAGTGTCAACGGTTGGGGGAACAGCTGTTTAAGAAAAACTTCGGTTGGAGAATAAAGAAAGGAATATACGCCATGGGCAATATAGGGAAGGAAGGACCTTGTCTAATTTTTTGTCTCCCCTGTTCGTTCTTAAAATAAACACACGTTTCTGTTATAAGAACGTCGGTCCGTCTAAAAATCGGCTTGTGTGTCTGTCTGTCTAAAAATTCGCTTGTGTGTGTGTCTGTCCGTCTAAAGATTCGCTTGTGTGTCTGTCTGTCTAAAGATTCGCTTGTGTGTCTGTCTGTCTAAAGATTCGCTTGTGTGTCTGTCTGTCTAAATATTCGCTTGTGTGTCTGTCTGTCTAAAGATTCGCTTGTGTGTCTGTCTGTCTAAAGATTCGCTTGTGTGTCTGTCCGTCTAAAGATTCGATTGTGTGTCTGTCTTTTTAAAGATTAGCTTGTCTGTCTAAAGGTTTGTTTGTCTGTCTAAAGATCCGCTTGCATGTCTGTCTAAAGATCCGCTTGTATGTCTGTCTAAAGATCCGCTTGCCTGTCTGTCTATGGATTTACCTGTCTGACTGTCTCAAGCCTCGCGTGTCTGTCTGTCTCAATATATCATAGTCTGTCTGTAGCTTCGCTAGTCTTGAATAGTTAGTTTATACTTCAACTAATCAGACGTTTTTCCTTAAACGTGGCAGTCTATCCTGCAGCTAGACACATCAATCCTCTGAAAGTTCATGCTTCAAATCTGGATCGCTTTTTACTTAACTGTCTGTCTGATAACTGCAGTGGTAGATCGCTCGCGTTTCTGCAAAATACCGGCACGTTCCCGTCAACCCAGCTGTAAATGTTTATTCCACTTATTCAAAGTGAGGGAAAGGCAGGGAGGAATGGATCTGGCCACTTTACCTCCTAAACAAGTCGTGCCCTAGCACAATTAAGACTAACACTTCATCCCCGACAGCAATGTCGGCTACATGTCTACCGTAACTTTTATCAATGTCCTGTCGTATTTACTTTTCGAATGCTATAAATACGCTTATATCGGAGATGTTTGCCTCTAATGTATAGAGAGAGATATTGAGAACAATACGAGATTTGGGTCGAGGTTCTGTGTCAATATAAGACGTCTTTTACTTCATAAAATAACCAAGCGGGGTTAAAGAAATATCAATAGAGTAAAAATGTGAAGGAAATAAGGACGACTACGTTAAAACTAGGTGAATGATAAATATTTTTACGTCGTGGGCTTTCAGAATTTATTTTGATTAAATGTAAAGTGAGTAGTGGTATGGCGGCATTAGTATCTCTGTAAATACTTGTCGAGGAATAGTGCTCGAGATGGACATATGCGCTTTCTCGGTTGCTCGCATACTGGGCATTCGTTTAGTGGATACACATTCACAATATCACATCATACCATTCATACACACTAACACTACAACAACTATTACTACTACTATTAGGACTACTACTATTAGGACTACTAATACTATCACGACTACTAATAATATCACGACTACTAATACTATCACGACTACTAATACTATTAGGTGCGACGACGACACCGACGCCACCACCACCAATAATAATAACAATAATAAACATAATAAAACACACAACATTATTATTTTTATATGAAAGAAAAATAATATTTGAAGTAAAATTGTCATTTACCGAATAATTAAAAGACTGCCATGGTACCTAATACTAATCTTATCGGACAGTATACGCGTTTTAACGGGGAAAGTACTAGTCGGCAACAGAAAAACTCACTAATCTGAATGGAACATATACCAATATTACTGAAGAACTCACTAATCTGAATGGAACACATACCAATCGTACTGAAGAACTCACTAATCTGAATGGAACACATACCAATCGTACCGAAAAACTCACTAATCTGAATGGAACACATACCAATCGTACCGAAAAACTCACTAATCTGAATGGAACACATACCAATCGTACCGAAAAACTCACTAATCTGAATGGAACATATACCAATCGTACTGAAGAACTCACTAATCTGAATGGAACACATACCAATCGTATTGAAAAACTCACTAATCTGAATGGAACACATACCAATCGTACCGAAATACTCACTAATCTGAATGGAACACATACCAATCGTACCGAAAAACTCACTAATCTGAATGGAACACATACCAATCGTATTGAAAAACTCACTAATCTGAATGGAACACATACCAATCGTACCGAAATACTCACTAATCTGAATGGAACACATACCAATCGTACCGAAAAACTCACTAATCTGAATGGAACACATACCAATCGTAACGAAAAACTCACTAATCTGAATGGAACACATACTATTCTGAATAGAACACATACTAATCTGAACGGAACACATACTAGCCTGAATAGAACACATACTAATCTGAACGGAACACATACTATTCTGAATAGAACACATTCTAATCTGAACGGAACACATACTAGCATGAATAGAACACATACTTATCTGAATGGAACACGTACTAGCCTGAATAGAACACATACTAGCCTGAATAGAACACATACTAGCCTGAATGGAAAACTCATGAAAGAGACGACATATGAGGTAAATGTGTAGGCTCCTTCAACCTTGCTCTAACACATTTCACCTTATGTTTGAATGTCATTTCTTCATTTCAAGATTGTCCGACTCAAAAGGCATACATTGCAGATAAATCTGGAATCTTATCTTTATTAGTGCATATACATTTGCTTGGATTATTTGTAAAGGTGTGCACATTTAATAGTAATAGAAATTGAACTTGCATAAAAGTGTTTTAAAAAATAGTCTTGTTCAACTCAGAACTGAAGCATAATTCCTCCCTTAAAGAAACGCTCTAATCACCCCACCGCCTCTCTTTTTTCCCAAAGGATGACGGGAGAATTCCTAACTAGTTGAAAATCCCTGGCCAAGAATGCCGGTTAGTAATTAAAAATTGATGGGAAAATGGGGCAGATCAATGAGCCCATGGAAACTAGCTGGTACATACTTGGCTGCTGTTAAGTGAACTGCTTGCAATGACAAAAGTGGGCAGTACACAAGGGAAAACATGCTGAAGGCATACAAGATAAAGTCAGGAATACATGGTTGAAGGTATGAATAAATGGTTGAAGGTAGTCATGCATACAAGATAAAGTCAGGAATAAATGGTTGAAGGTAGTCATGCATTCAAGATAAAGTCAGGAATAAATGGTTGAAGGTAGTCATGCATACAAGATAAAGTCAGGAATAAATGGTTGAAGGTAGTCATGCATACAAGATAAAGTCAGGAATAAATGGTTGAAGGTAGTCATAAACAAAAGATACAATAAAGAATTAACAGTTAAGTTAGTCAACAATCAATGGTAAAGTTAGTCAACAATCAATGGTAAAGTTAGTCAACAATCAATGGTAAAGTTAGTCAACAATTAACAGTAAAGTTAGTCAACAATCAATGGTAAAGTTAGTCAACAATCAATGGTAAAGGTAGTCGGTCCCATAGCAGATACTACTGTTGTGGGTGCAGTGGTACTATGCTAAAACAATCTTCACTGCCTGGTGTGCCATGTTTATATGAATACTTGTTGCCGTGAGTCTGCAGAGAAACATTGCATTTCACTACATCCAGGAGGACACGTATCTTCAATCACCAATGTTATAACCTTTTTCGTCTTGACAGACGGTCAGTAAGCTAGTCTGTTGTAGAGATGGCGGTGGCTACATCTGTCCTGGAGACAATCCCCAATACACTCCGAGATATTAAATAATTCACTGCAATTCGCCAGCAAAGGAAATCAATCAGGAATCAAAACTCAGCACGTACAATCTCAGACAACAACAGCCACCGGTGTTCAAACAAGTGTTTATACAATTTCTTCATCGCTATCCAAACCGTTTGAAACAACAACCCCCTGGGAAAAACCACACAGCCAATAAATGCGAAAAGAGAAGTTTGTGAGAAGAAAATAATTGATTCACTTCATTCATGCTCAGCTCAAGGCCATGGTTTCTGTTACAAAGGAGACCGTTGTTTGTAAGACTGTTTTATCTCCTTTTCTTCTCATATCTGTCTCTCGAGGCCAGTATTGTTCTCTCTTTTCCTGATTGAGCATGTAGATTTGTAGGATGTGTTCCACGGTCATGGTAAGCTCCCCACATGGACACCTGTCATCTATCCCAATCCTCATTTTGTTGTAAAGATGTCTCTTGAGTCTGTTATGCCCAGTTCTCAGTCTGAAGATGATGACTTGCTCTTGCCTAGTTAAACCATAGTAGTTGTCCTCTTTTCGACAAGTGGGCTTTAATTATGATTTGGCCTCATTATACACGATGCTCAGGTCTGTTTTTGGGGATGCTCCTCAACAACTTCTCTAGTTTGTCTGCAGCTTCATTGTCTTCGATATTGCAGTGGAAGAAGATCCACTGAATTACCAACCATGGATGTCCTGTTGAGAGCTGTGCAAAGGAGAACATACATTGCTCGAGATCTTTGTGTTAGCACGGCTAATACGGGTGAGGCACCAGTCAGGAATACTATTGTTTCTTAGTGGTCTTCACCTTGGATGATAAGCTCTGCAACGACCTTCAGCGCCTCTGTACGGAAGTTATTAGAGTATGATCCTGTTGTTAGTACTAGAGTTTTCCCCTGTCCATTCCTTAATCTGTAATAGCCTTCTCAATCTCTATTGAATCTGGCTTTGTTAATTGCTCAACTTTCTTCCCTATTATTTGTCTATGTTCTTCTCGATTGCCTCACCCGTGATAAAGATCGATTTAGGTCGAAACGTCGGTCAACGTCTAGTAATGTACACGTGTAATATTTCTCATTAACGGTGTCTGTATACGACGATTTTCGGTATTGTGTTTTATTGCAGACGCTAAAAGATAATGAGAAGAAACGTTCAAGACCGGATAAGATAGTATCAAGCAATAAGAGATTATTGGTTTTGGCTGGACATGAAGATCAGAAACACGATCATGAACGACCATATTATGTCAATAAACAAATATTAAGGTTACATTGTGAGTCCTCGCACTATCGGATCTGGTGACGAGACACGAGTAACCATTAGCTCAGACATACAAGATCATAAAGAACAGGAAGATGACAGCAATCCGAGACTTTGGCCGAGGGCTGGACAGTAAATCAATAATGAGATGTCTCTCCTTCAACATTTGCAACGCTTCATGACATAGAGAACAGGATTAACAAAGAAGAGAAGACGGACAGCACACGAGGAGACGACGATCAATTATTGGTTTCATTAGTTTACAAATGATTTCGTCTCTCTTCCGATGCACACGGGAGACCCCTAATGCAATGTTTCTCAAACAGTGTGAGGCAGTGACACGTGTGCACATTGACTATACTTCACGAAATCAGTCTTCTCCTGCCAACGGATGCCTTTTCCTTGTGGTTTATAGTTTCTACAGGATGGAATAAACAGGCCCTAAACCACATTAATTGGGTCGTACGACACAACAGGCAGGTTCAATCAATCAATACCCATCGCTCCAATTGAGAACCGTTCTCCAGCATGTTAGATCTTGAGCTGCTCTTTCTGTCTCTATCCGGTTAAGGTCGAGAGACCGAATCTCATTTTAGGCTCTTCTCCGTGTGTTTTTTGGTCTGCCTCGTTTCCTCTTCCCATCTGGATTCAATCTCATGACCTGCTGGTGCTTTCTGCAATATGTGTCCTATCCAACCCCATTTCCTACGCTTGATATGTTCCTCCACTGGTTGTTGTTCGCTCCTTTCCTCACGTGGTCTTGCCAGCCAATACCTACTATCATTCGTTGCCATTTATTAACGAATAGACTGAAGTTTCCTCTGTATTGACTTTGTCGTCGCACGGTTAGGATTGAATCACAGCCTACTGTAGATACAGGCCATCTGACTCACGGAGAAATCCATTTGAAACTTCACATCCACCGGCTGACTAAATAACGACACGTGCATGTGTCAACTATTGGTGCAACTAAAATAGCATGTTCGGGGAAACAAAGATGGATATACAGTTGGTTTCAGGGCATGATTCTGTGAAAGTATAACTCTCACCGGTGATTTCTTGTGTTTTGTACCGAGAATTTGTTTTATTTCTCTGTGTGGAGCATTGGTTGATTATAAACCTTGGCACAATATGTTCCACAATTTAATCCTCGGTGGAATGTGACGTTTCAATGGGTTTTCCGGGTGTGTCAGACGCCCTATTTAAAGTAGGCCATGGTTTTTGTTTGTTTGTTTACCTGGAAATAAGGGGAGGAAGACTCACGTCTGGCAAAGACCCTCACTTCGGCTTCCTAGTCGCCCTTCCTGGAAACGGGTTGTTTCATGGCAGCCTGTCTAACGAGGTGAGGGATCGACGTGAACCCCGTAGTAGTGAGTGACACGCAGATGAAGCAAAGCATAGCACACCAGCTGGAGGACCCCGGCCCACCTTCATCAGCACGCTCGGGATGTGAGGATAGCTACTGCAACCCGCCAAGGAGGACCCCGGCCCACCTTCATCAGCACAGTCGGGATGTGAGGATAGCTACTGCAACCCGCCAAGGAGGACCCCGGCCCACCTTCATCAGCACGCTCGGGATGTGAGGATAGCTACTGCAACCCGCCAAGGAGGACCCCGGCCCACCTTCATCAGCACGCTCAGGATGTGAGGATGCTACTGCAACCCGCCAAGGAGGACCCCGGCCCACCTTCATCAGCACGCTCGGGATGTGAGGATAGCTACTGCAACCCGCCAAGGAGGACCCCGGCCCACCTTCATCAGCACGCTCGGGATGTGAGGATAGCTACTGCAACCCGCCAAGGAGGACCCCGGCCCACCTTCATCAGCACGCTCGGGATGTGAGGAAAGCTACTGCAACCCGCCAAGGAGGACCCCGGCCCACCTTCATCAGCACGCTCGGGATGTGAGGAAAGCTACTGCAACCCGCCAAGGAGGACCCCGGCCCACCTTCATCAGCATGCTCGGGATGTGAGGAAAGCTACTGCAACCCGCCACTTAACGTACTTTTCAGGGCACACAAAAGAGTAACCTCCTCATTATGGGCATTCATAAACAACAACAACCTGCAAATAAATTAATAATCTCAAAGCTTGAAAAGTTGAATGAAGAATTATTTTGTCTCAGCTTGAAAAGTTGAATTAAGAATTATTTTGTCTCAGCTTGAAAAGTTGAATGAAGAATTATTTTGTCTCAGCTTGAAAAGTTGAATGAAGAGTTATTTTGTCTCAGCTTGAAAAGTTGAATGAAGAGTTATTTTGTCTCAGCTTGAAAAGTTGAATGAAGAATTATTTTGTCTCAGCTTGAAAAGTTGAATGAAGAATTATTTTGTCTCAGCTTGAAAAGTTGAATGAAGAGTTATTTTGTCTCAGCTTGAAAAGTTGAATGAAGAGTTATTTTGTCTCAGCTTGAAAAGTTGAATGAAGAGTTATTTTGTCTCAGCTTGAACAGTTGAATGAAGAATTATTTTGTCTCAGCTTGAAAAGTTGAATGAATAGTTATTGTGTCTCAGCTTGAAAAGTTGAATGAAGAGTTATTTTGTCTCAGCTTGAAAAGTTGAATGAAGAGTTATTTTGTCTCAGCTTGAAAAGTTGAATGAAGAGTTATTTTGTCTCAGCTTGAAAAGTTGAATGAAGAGTTATTTTGTCTCAGCTTGAAAAGTTGAATGAAGAATTATTTTGTCTCAGCTTGAAAAGTTGAATGAAGAGTTATTTTGTCTCAGCTTGAAATGTTGAATGAAGAGTTATTTTGTCTCAGCTTGAAAAGTTGAATGAAGAGTTATTTTGTCTCAGCTTGAAAAGTTGAATGAAGAATTATTTTGTCTCAGCTTGAAAAGTTGAATGAAGAGTTATTTTGTCTCAGCTTGAAATGTTGAATGAAGAGTTATTTTGTCTCAGCTTGAAAAGTTGAATGAAGAGTTATTTTGTCTCAGCTTGAAAAGTTGAATGAAGAATTATTTTGTCTCAGCTTGAAAAGTTGAATGAAGAGTTATTTTGTCTCAGCTTGAAAAGTTGAATGAAGAGTTATTTTGTCTCAGCTTGAAAAATTGAATGAAGAATCATTTTGTTTCAGCTTGAACAGTTGAATGAAGAATTATTTTGTCTCAGCTTGAAAAGTTGAATGAAGAGTTATTTTGTCTCAGCTTGAAAAGTTGAATGAATAGTTATTTTCTTTATTGTTAAGTAGTTCTGGACAAATGAATGCAATTTCTTATTAAAACCCGAAACAACTACACTGGACCGGCTATTATCAATGAATCAAAGCCACTCTGCTTCCTACAGAGCACACGTCTTCAACAAATACATGCCAAGTCATCCTGTCCCGGCTTATCCGTTCCAGTCATATCCAATATGTCTGTTTTCTTCATGTTTGCCCTGAAATTTCTGCCCTATGTTGTGGTCTGCCTCTACTTCTTGGAAACTCCAGAAAAGAAACTGTTTTGTAATAAATTGTTTACTTCTTGTGTGTCCTATCAAACGCCGATGCCTTCTCATAAGTCATATTCCACTGACATCTGCCTGCTTCTATCTAACTGCTCCACATTAGTGATCTTGTCCTGCCCCTTCAATCCACATACTCTGTCCACACAACCGTTTATGAAAGACGTATATTTCTTCTTTGTATTTATAGCGAATGGTGTGCTCGTATTATATGCGCATCCTAACATGTGTCAACAGAAACAACATGCCATCAGTAAATTAATGTCTGCCAGCCGGTCGTGGAACAAATGTTCCCGGCACAAATAAACACCGTCAGAGAGAGCTTGCTTCAATTATTGTCGTCTGGCTGGGCCGCATTATAAAATAGGTCATTTATTTTTCATATGGTTAAGATACTCATCACTCAAATTGCTTTCAGGGCAAACAGAATACGGACACTATTTCCTATGGTAAGACACAAGAGGGTTGTGCATGAGGCTGGCAAACTCAGAATGCAAAACCATTGTTATAAGACCGCACTGTAAAATGACTGGAATCAGACTTTCGTAAAAGTTGGTTCTTCTTCTTCTTCTTCTCCTTTTTCTTCTTCTTCTTCTTCGTTCGGTGTCAGTTCTAAGATTTATGCCACCATAAGCTGGTTAGGGCATGTGTTGGGCTTAAGCCACCCTAATCTGGTTAGGGCATGTGTTGGGCTTATGCTACCATTAGCTGGTTAGGGCATGTGTTAGATTTATGCATTAATAAGATGGTTATGGCATGTGTTAGATTTATGTCACCATAAGCTGGTTAGGGCATGTGTTGGGCTTATGCCACCATAAGCTGGTTAGGGCATGTGTTGGGCGTATGCTACCATAAGCTGGTTAGGGCATGTGTTAGACTTATGCATTAATAAGATGGTTATGGCATGTGTTAGATTTATGTCACCATAAGCTGGTTAGGGCATGTGTTGGGCTTATGCCACCATAAGCTGGTTAGGGCATGTGTTGGGCTTATGCCACCAAAAGCTGGTTAGGGCATGTGTTGGGCTTATGCCACCATAAGCTGGTTAGGGCATGTGTTGGGCTTATGCCACCATAAGCTGGTTAGGGCATGTATTGGGCTTATGCCACCATAAGCTGGTTAGGGCATGTATTGGGCTTATGCCACCATAAGCTGGTTAGGGCATGTGTTGGGCTTATGCCAACATAAGCTGGTTAGGGCATGTGTTGGGCTTATGCCACCATAAGCTGGTTAGGGCATGTGTTGCGCTTATGCCACCATAAGCTGGTTAGGGCATGTTTTGGGCTTATGCCACCATAAGCTGGTTAGGGCATGTTTTGGGCTTATGCCACCATAAGCTGGTTAGGGCATGTTTTGGGCTTATGCCACCATAAGCTGGTTAGAGCATGTTTTGGGCTTATGCCACCATAAGCTGGTTAGGGCATGTGTTGGGCTTATGCCACCATAAGCTGGTTAGGGCATGTGTTGGGCTTACGCCACCATAAGCTGGTTAGGGCATGTGTTGCGCTTATGCCACCATAAGCTGGTTAGGGCATGTTTTGGGCTTATGCCACTATAAGCTGGTTAGGGCATGTTTTGGGCTTATGCCACCATAAGCTGGTTAGGGCATGTGTTGGGCTTATGCCACCATAAGCTGGTTAGGGCATGTGTTGGGCTTATGCCATCATAAGGTGGTTAGCGCATGTGTTGGGCTTATGCCACCATAAACTGGTTAGCGCATGTGTTGGGCTTATGTCACCATAAGCTGGTTAGGGCATGTTTTGGGCTTATGCCACCATAAGCTGGTTAGGGCATGTGTTGGGCTTATGCTATAATACGCTGGTTATGGCATATGTTGGACTTTTAGCCTAGGAAGCCGGAGGAAGTTTAAAATACCTACTACTGATAGTCTTCGTCTACCTGGCAACAGACATTAGCATGCCTGTTTAAGCTCCAAGATTCTAAGTAGGTATAAGTGATTTTAGCCTTCGATCCCTTGCTGTTCATATAGCACTTCAATTTGTTTCTCTGTCTGTTACTTTGTTGGTAACTTAGCCATGTGCAAGAGTTTCAACCACTGATCAAAGTCATTTCGATTATATCATGGCGTGTTTACCATCTCGACTCAACTATCAACAATAACTGCGGCCGCCAAAAAAACAAAAACCTGAAGAAAAATGGCTACGGCAATGCAGAAACGTACGGCCGAACAGGGACAAAATAACACACAATCGGAGGACATCTATTTTTCTCTGTGGTAACACAGGGATGCGAAGCATGAAACATCACACAAACAGTAAAAAATATAAATCTTCGAAGAAAAAACACACATTCCTTAAAAAAAAGGAGGGGTTTAGATTAAAATTTGCAGGTAAACATCATTACCTCTAAGAAACTAAAAATAACATGGCCGTACCAAACGCCACTATAGTCTGTAATAAGCTATACTGGAAGGTATGGCACTTGGGGAATGAGGTACAGGCAGGCCCAGGAGAAGAAGGACGAAGGACATCAAAGATGTTCTGAAGATAGTGGGGACGGAGGAGGGACAAAACTGGATAAAGATTGGGAGTCATGCAGGACAGAAGTGAAGAGAGCGACATTCTGCAAAGGACATGTTACATTATGATGATGTTTACCATCTTGATGATGTGCCAGCAACCTATCATTACGTTGGCAAGGGTTGGTCTGGTTCAATACTGCAGCTATTAGAAGGTTCATTCATTACAATTCTCGCCTCAATGTGAAGCATAGCATGGACACTGAATAGCAAGTTGCAAAAGAGATGGAAGCCTTGGAATTGTAGGTATATTGAAGATTTGGTCGCATTTCTTGGAAAGAGAGGAAAGCAAATTTGGAGGTATTGAAAAAATTGGGTTGAAATGAGAATTAATGACCGAAATAAGGGTTACACAGTTACGTTATTTTGGCCATATAACAACACATACCTTCTTGTTGAAGACCATATAAGAGATCAGGTTGGAGGCAGACAGCGTTTTAAGTGATTGGTTAACATCAGGAGATGGGCTGGATAATGCCTCTCAGATTGCACTTTTACGGCAAGAGATAGAGTACACTGGACATCCATTGTATCCGACCTTCGATGTAGAGATAGTACTTGAACTGAACTGAAGCATAACTAGATGTATGTCGTATAAGATTCAAGACTGCGTTCTAAGTAATCAAGATCTTTCTAGATGTGAGTCGTATAAGATTCAAGATCTTTCTAGCTGTGTGTCGTATACGATTCAAGACTGCGTTCTATGTAATCAAGATCTTTCTAGATGTGAGTCGTATAAGATTCAAGACTGCGTTCTATGTAATTAAGATCTTTCTGTGTGTCGTATAAGATTCAAGACTGCGTTCTATGTAATCAAGATCTTTCTAGCTGTGTGCCGTATAAGATTCAAGACTGCGTTCTATGTAATCAAGATCTTTCTGTGTGTCGTATAAGATTAAAGACTGTGTTCTATGTAATTAAGATCTTTCTGTGTGTCGTATAAGATTCAAGACTGCGTTCTATGTAATCAAGATCTTTCTGTGTGTCGTATAAGATTCAAGACTGCGTTCTATGTAATCAAGATCTTTCTAGCTGTGAGTCGTATAAGATTAAAGACTGCGTTCTATGTAATCAAGATCTTTCTGTGTGTCGTATAAGATTCAAGACTGCGTTCTATGTAATCAAGATCTTTCTGTGTGTCGTATAAGATTCAAGACTGTGTTCTATGTAATCAAGATCTTTCTGTGTGTCGTATAAGATTCAAGACTGTTCTATGTAATCAAGATCTTTCTAGCTGTGAGTCGTATAAGATTCAAGACTGCGTTCTATGTAATCAAGATCTTTCTAGCTGTGAGTCGTATAAGATTCAAGACTGCGTTCTATGTAATCAAGATCTTTCTGTGTGCCGTATAAGATTCAAGACTGTGTTCTATGTAATCAAGATCTTTCTGTGTGCCGTATAAGATTCAAGACTGCGTTCTATGTAATCAAGATCTTTCTAACTGTGTGCCGTATAAGATTCAAGACTGCGTTCTATGTAATCAAGATCTTTCTAGCTGTGTGCCGTATAAGATTCAAGACTGCGTTCTATGTAATCAAGATCTTTCTGTGTGTTGTATAAGATTCAAGACTGCGTTCTATGTAATCAAGATCTTTCTGTGTGCCGTATAAGATTCAAGACTGCGTTCTATGTAATCAAGATCTTTCTGTGTGCCGTATAAGATTCAAGACTGCGTTCTATGTAATCAAGTGTATATTGCATGTGCGTTATTTTCAGTTGCGTATTTGTTTCCTGGGGTTCCACGACAGAGATCACCTTCTGATACTGACTTGGTGGCTTTCACAATATGTGGTCTTTACAAAGTCACATTTTCCATAAGACTTCCTGTTGCAGCTGACTTCGTCAGGAGGGACAAAACAGCACTGGGGCCCTTCAGGCCGATTTATGTTTTTTTTTTTTTAAACAGAGTAAATTGGAGTGAACTGAAGAAGGAAAGCAATAGCACATGACAGATCTGCTTGGAGATAAGGGCAGAGAAGAAAAGAATTGATATTCAGTCAAGAGTGCTGTAAAGTTGTGTAAAGTGTTGGTGTACCATCAGAGTTATACGTTTGAGAAGCACTGTACCGGACAGTCTGCAAATCGATAGGAACTGCGCAGTTTAAGATTACGGTAAGTGGTTCACGTGAAGGGACTGACAAACTTTACGGTTTTCTCTGTCGGCTCTTGGCACGAGGACATTTGCGAGAGAAGGGAGGAGAATGTCCATGTTCTGGAACGAGGATATATGCTAGGGGGAAAATGTCCCGGGTCCTGACACGAGGATATATGCTAGGGGGAAAATGTCCCGGGTCTTGACACGAGGATATATGCGAGGGGGGAAATGTCACGGGTCCTGACACGAGGATATATGCGAGGGGGAAAATGTCACGGGTCCTGACACGAGGAAATATGCTAGGGGGAAAATGTCACGGGTCCTGACACGAGGAAATATGCTAGGGGGAAAATGTCACGAGTCCTGACACGAGGATATATGCTAGGGGGAAAATGTCTCGGGTCCTGACACGAGGATATATGCGAGGGGGGAAATGTCACGGGTCCTGACACGAGGATATATGCGAGGGGGGAAATGTCACGGGTCCTGACACGAGGAAATATGCTAGGGGGAAAATGTCACGAGTCCTGACACGAGGATATATGCTAGGGGGAAAATGTCTCGGGTCCTGACACGAGAATATATGCGAGGGGGGAAATGTCACGGGTCCTGACACGAGGATATATGCTAGGGGGAAAATGTCACGGGTCCTGACACGAGGATATATGCAAGAGGAGGAGGGGAGTGGATGTCTCGGGTCCTGGGACGGGGATATATGCGAGTGGGGAAATGTCCCGGTTATTTGGTACGATAATATATGTGAGTGGGAGCGGAGTGGAGTGTGAGAAGAGTCCGAGTTTCGGCATAAGGGTATGTGGGGGCGGGGGGGGGGGAGGAATGAGGAATGTCCCGGGAATTAGCACGAAGATATGTGTACTCCCCTACCCACACGAGTGACTGTACTCCGTCCCCAAATGAGTGGCTGTACTCCACTCCCCACGTGGAGGGATGTACTCCACTTCCCACGTGAAGGGCTGTACACCACTCCAAACGTGAGTGCTAATAAGCTGGTCACTACATGAGTGTATGCTCCGACACTGAGAACTAAAATGGCTCAGTGACAGCGCCAGGTCAGAGATGAAACGAAACACCCTTTACTGTTACTAGACTTTCGTCAGAAACAAAGAACATTTAAAAAACCAACCAACAGATCAACAAAAATAAAAATAACTTCGGTTTAACTTTATTTTTTGTCTTATTGCGGCCACTGATATATGGTTTCATCATTAACTGGTATAATGTGACTCCTACGCTCCTGGTCACTTCTTGGTAATGGCTACCAACTAAAACCGTATTGTATCGATGCCATACATGTCTTGGTTTTTCTTCCAATTTAGTTGTTTTAATTTGTTATTTGTCCCTGGCGGAGGCCATGTGCTGTAACGTAAGTGCTTTTTCTGTATGTCCTGGTGCAGTCACTGGACCATTACCTATATATGTTTTTTAGCAACAGAAGAACATTGTCGTTTCAACCCTTTACGAATGACTTGACAAATAATAACAGAAAACATTGTTAAACGAATGTGAGCATTACAGATAAAAAAAAACACACATTCTGATTTAAATCCAATAATGTCTAGCAAGGCTAATGTGTGTCGGCCGGCATTGGTAAACAAGTAATGTAACAGTTTAATCAAGTTCAGTGTTTTCCTTGTCCCGGTCCTTGATGAAGTCCTATTTCGGGGACAATGCCGTAGCATGCTGTAGAATGCCGTAGCATGCTGTAGAATGCCGTAGAATGATGTTCTCGTGGTAAACTGTCTTTTAATGTTCTTACTATTTCAGTTATTATTGTGGCGGTGAAAGTAGACCATCAGCAAACATTTCCTCGACTAAATGATCACTGCGGTGAAAGTAGACCATCAGCAAACATTTCCTCGACTAAATGATCACTGCGGTATTTGTTCCCATTGCTGAGGGATGTAGAATAAAGACCGCGTGCACTTTCAGTTCCACGATCTCTGAAGGTCAAGTTTCTATTTACTTTTGATAATGACTTAATTTCCGTGTCCATTGCACATCGTACGGCAGAATTCAAGTGATCATTCACCCTGACTGCCGCGTCGTTCCTTGAGCACATCTTCTATCGTACATGCCTGTGGTAGGTTTGGGTAAGTCGTGGGGTGATTCTGGCCCTGGACAGCACCGCAAGTATCGTCGTCGCTGTATATCCATCTCATCAGGTGTTTTCTGCACCGGGTCACCTAAGTGTTGGTTATGGTAAGTGTGCTCTGAGGGCAGCCTTCTCCTGCAGCTTTATCCATGAGTTCTGTTGCTTTTAGCGCCATTGGGGCTTAGATGGAGAGGAGGCGTTTTTTTTGGTAAGAAACTCTAAGACTTGAGCCTCATTTTCTGCGAATGGTGTCCGTACATTAGGTGTCTTGGATAGTTGGTATGCTTGTGTCTCAACTTCTGCTGCAACGTTTCTTCTGCTCCTATGGGGCGCTATATGAAGAATGTGATATAGTTTTCCAATAGGGGTTGGATTAATGAACCCATTCATGGCCCGGGCTGCCTCATTTACTTACGAGACGCTATACTGAGGTTTTGAGAGTAAGTCCTCGTGGTCAGAAGTCAAGTCAAGATCGTGGTCTAAAGTCAAGATCGTGGTCAGAAGTCAAGATCGTGGTCAAAAGTCAAGTCAAGATCGTGGTCAAAAGTCAAGCCAAGATCGTGGTCAAAAGTCAAGCCAAGATCGTGGTCAAAAGTCAAGCCAAGATCGTGGTCAAAAGTCAAGCCAAGATCCTGTTCATACATCGTGTGGCATATTGGGAATATGAATTTAGGCTCATATTTACTTGAACTAACGGCACATTAGGTCTGATACGGTCGTCATCATCCCGATGGCCGCCCTTTATTTCCCTGACTTCTGGCTCGATCCCGAACCGTTTGTGACAGAAAAAATATCCCGCATCAGCTTGGAATTGAACTAAACTAATTCAGCTGGACAGTTAGGGCATTAATTTACTGCGCTACAGCGGTTCCGTCAGACCTCTCTGTCGATCGATCTGATCGTTTCTGGTTAATCATTGATAAGACATTTTCCCAGTGTATTCTCATTCCCTTCATTGTTGGTCTGATACCGTCAAGATATGTTTGAAGCAAACAGCGAGTGATAAAGACATGGCTCGAGTTGCATTGAGGTATCACCATGATTTATCCATCCAGTTTCCCTGGAACATAGAGCCGCAACAGATCTCTCTATCTGTTCCTACTCTGTGCCATCTGGATTAATTCCACCCACGAGACCCCCAAAGGAACCGACTTCCTCCTCGACCGATCGCCACCATATGTTCTTTGACCCCCCCCCCCCTTTTCCCCCTCATATCTTTCCCTGTGGATTCCCCTCCAGTGCAAGGCTGGTTACGCAGTCCGGCTTCTTTATGAGTGTCCCAACCAGCGACGTCGGTTCTGTAAGGTAATTATTAGTTCGCTGTACGGCTTCCCAGTAACAGGCTGGAAGTATATCTAACTTTTCTGTAGGGTAATGTTTAGTTCGCTGTACGGATTCCCAGTAACAGGCTGGAAGTATATCTAACTTTTCTGTAGGGTAATGTTTAGTTCGCTGTACGGCTTCCCATAGACAGGCTGGAAGTATATCTAACTGTTCCTAGTCCCACCCAATATCCTGCTGTACTGGATGCTGTCGTGTTCTTTCTTACATATCTGTATTTGCTATTAGGCTTGACGTATATATGTTCGTTATCACATTATGTAGCAGTTATTTTTTTCTGTCCCTTCCAAAGGATTCAAGAAGATTCTTATTTTTCAAAGTCGATAAAAACACATATAGGTAGTGGCTCAGAGAGCGCATTAGGACAACAACAAAACGATACCAACGTTACGGTCAGAAGACAGCCAGGCACACAAACAATTAAGGAAAACAACTAACAAATCGCAAGAAAAAAACAGGACGGTGTAAAATTAGCAGTGTGAGTTCGGCGCCATTACAGGAAGTGTCAAGATTTGCTAAGAAAGTGTGAGATGGGGAGAGCCAGTTATGAAATAAAGGGGACAAAATCAGAAATTGTCAATATGATTGTGCACAGGCAAAAACAGATGAAACATGGACAAGTTACACAGAAAACAAGCAGCAAAACCAAACAAATGTAAAGAGACACACAAATTCATAGGTACATAAATCAATGAATAAACAATACAAATGAAGAGAGATATATACAGAAAGAGAAATGGAAGGGAATAGAGAGCGGAATGTGAAGACAACATGTATGGAAGGTATTCATCAGGCAACCCACACGGAAAATCAAACGATTCTCAAGCACAACCTTGTGTCAATCATCGGTGGAGCAGGAGACGATGTCATTTATTCTAATGTCTACTTTGCCCTGGTGTCCAGAACTATAAAAGTGGTTAGCAACAGGAGAGCCAGCGTTATTCTTCCTTCGTCTTCTTCTTCTTCTTCATCGTACGCTGTTTACAGCGATATACGTTGCACTGTTTTATTTTCTTAAGCCTGTGGCTCAGTGCATCCGATTTCAACAGGCGTTTCTGTAGGGATGCCCTCCTTAGCCTTTGGCTGTCCCCAGCCTATCTGCATACAGCAGTTGTTTTTGGTCAGAGTTGTCTCTCTTAGGGAAGTTGTCTTGCAGGACTATCGAGTCTTCCCCACTCGTGTCTATAGGGTTTGGCAATGATATGATGGACTATGTACTAGTTTGTGCTATCCCGGAAGAGAGGCAGTCCAGTGTGACTGTCTCAGGATCGTCACGTCCTGCCAGAAACGTAGCATATGCATGTGAGTGAGGTATCTCTTTGCTCCCTTTATTTTCTCGGCTCATCTGCAGTGATGGCAGGCCTATCATTCCCCGTCACCTGGGAGGTTGTCACAAATAGGGCAGAGATGCAATGTCCGCTGGACTGCATCTCTTCTGCGTGTCCATTCGTTTTTCTTCCGAAGTTGCCCGTACCGAGCTCTTCACCTTTGACGAATGTTCTCTTGTAGTGGCATTTTTTAAATTCCGAGGCGTACTTATGATAAAACTGCCCTTCTCCCCCGAAGCGCAATGCAAGGCTTCTCAGCAGGCCCATCACCATTGGATCACCGTGTCGATATCCACTGGTTAGCCATGCTGTTTAACACAGCCTCCTTCTATGTGAAGATGGTGGATGTGTGTGTGTGTTTGTGTGTGTGTGGTGGTAGTGGAGTCCTTAGTAAGTTACCCAGAACCCTGAGTTTTGACAGCCAGGACCAGAGTAAGAAATAACGACTGCCATAATTCAAGATAGCTAACACTGAAGCAACTATATAAATACAAATCCAAGCTCATAAATAACTTTAACACGCGACACAAACCTGAAATTCGGACGACACCTAAATAAGACATTCTTGCTATAGTTGAAAATACGTTAGAACTCCGACAATGTGCTTGAATTGAGTGTCTCCACAGTCGACCGATTCCTTTGAAAGCTGCAGTGTAGACTCCTGGGATATTTAGTATAAATACCGCCTTTGTCGTCTAGTAACCGTTGCCAATCTTATTCCGGTCGTGGACTCTCTGAGGCTAATGAGAATTTCATGTCGCTCTGCTTGTTTCTACCATCACAGAAGGTGACATTTAAAAACGCACAAACCCGACATTTTAAACATCTATAATTTGGTTCGCTGACCCTCGGCATTCCTCGGCAAAGTTCACAAAAAACGGGACAACAAAATTCATGTTTTCTCGCTTCGGTTTCGGTAATTTAAAATTTTTTAAATAAAACAAACCAAAAAAAACCTACACACTTTCCACGTATAAATGATTAAACTTCTAATAATTAATCCCATGAGATGTTAATCAATGATTACATTTTGTATTCGCATGTATCTGCTATCGTTAAATGATAAATGTTTAATGTAATTAACTACGCATGTATTTAGACAAGTTCAAGCAAATTCAAGATTATCAGAAAATAACAATAATCAATCAAGTCACCTAGTAGTGGATAAATGGCTGCAGTCCGCCCCTCTGAAAAGTTTGGGAAGCACTGGCGAAGAGCGTTCAATCCATTTTTTTGTTCCAAATATTACATATACCTACATGCTTATAAAGGGTACGTAATCACACATACAAAATGGCACAGCAAACTTCACTTGAAATGAAAGTAAGTTCCTGAACACTCATTCAAACATAATTCTCTCCAACGATCAGCTAAGATACATACTTACATAAACGTGTAAGAAAATCGGATCTCTGCGCTAACCTTCGGAGCACTTGGGTAGTATCTGGTTTGTGAAAGAGGAGGAAACTAGCAGATCTGCGGTGGGAACAGACACAATTTACGACCAGCCAAGCGAGGTCTCATTTGTAGTCACTCATCCGAGACAGCCATTCGTAATCAGCCATCCATGAGACCCTAACCTCAGTTCTGACAAATGATGAAAGTCAGTCAACCCCAGCTACATCAAATTTTCCCCGGATAATTATTCATCTGACTTGAAGTCGCCGAATTCTTGGACTAAAGAAGAAAATTGGTGCATTCTTAATGACAACATGATATACATAGTTGGGTAGACTAGAACGTGTTGAAACCGAAGGTTGAATGAAGAAAGATAATAGTGTGTCTTACATGATGAGGTTGCTAGCCCCAAGTTTCGGTAGCATGTTACAGTCGGCTCATCTTACTCATAAATTCTGAGGTCTACTGAAGGTGGACCTGGGTGTCCCTCTCTGTAGTGTAATATAAGTAGGCTCATCACCACTATGTGGATCACCTTATTGATTTCCACCTCGTTGTCCAGACTGCTGAAAGAACAGGAGAGCAGCAAAGACGAGCTGGGGGTGTGCGACGAGGGGCATGGGGCGGGGGGGGGGGGGGAAGATGGGCGACAAGGGGGTGAGCGACGAGGGGGTCGCTAAGATTAGTATAAAAAGAGTTGTTATTTGTTGTTGTTTAACGCCTACAGTGAGTATGTTTATTCTTTTGTGCACCCTGAAAAAGACGTTAAGTGGATAGGTCTAGTTGAAATACCCTATTGGAAAAGACGTTAAGTGAATAGGTCTAGTTAAGATACCGTATTGAAAAGGACGTTAAGTGGATATGTCTAGTTGAGATACCGTATTGAAAAAGACGTTAAGTGGATAGGTCTAGTAGATATACCGTATTGGAAAAGACGTTAAGTGGATAGGTCTAGTTGAGATACCCTATTGGAAAAGACGTTAAGTGAATAGGTCTAGTTAAGATACCGTATTGAAAAAGACGTTCAGTGGATAGGTCTAGTTGATATACGGTATTGGAAAAGACGTTAAGTGGATAGGTCTAGTTGATATACCGTATTGAAAAAGACGTTAAGTGGATAGGTCTAGTTGATATACCGTATTGAAAAAGACGTTAAGTGGATAGGTCTAGTTCAGATACCGTATTGAAATAGAAACGTTAGAGAAAACCAACGTTACGACCAATATGTTTTCATAATAACTACTGCACATCGTGAAAGAAGAGCCTAACATGTTTCAAAACAAAACATGAACACATAATTGATATGCATATTTCACCTGGTCGTGATCTACTGATGAGATATGTTAGTGGGATCAAGATGCTGAGCAGCGCACGAGCTGCACTGGTCAGCGACCCATAGCTGGCTGCTAGAGGCAGGGTCAGCGTCCCATAGCTGCCAAGACCCTTCTACACCTACACGCGGTGATCCTGGATAACAGGCTGCAACAGGGCAGACTGGCTAAGGAGAACAGATCGAAGAGGGAATGCTACCCGGTACTAAAAAAAGGCCGGCTGAAGTCAGATGTGTTGGATCGAAAGGTGCAAATATCTCAGTCAAGCTGTAACTACAACACAAAACATTCCGTTCTCTGGACTACATTCTGCTACTTAAAGGTCTTACAGGGTTTAGTAGCGGGAGATTGAGAACGAACGAAGTCAAGCAAAGCCAAGACATGTTAGTCAGGGTCAGGCAAAGCATACTGGCCAAGACCCTAACCTTGGCTTCCTCGTTGGCCTTCCTAGAAACGGGCGATTTTCATGGCAGCCTGGCTAACAAGGTGCGGGAACAACGTGATCTCCGTAGTAGTGAGCAATACGCAGATGAAGCCAATCATAGCACAACCACTTGGAGGACCCCAGTCCACCATCAGCACGCACGGGATGTGAGGAAAGCTATGACAACCCGCCACTTAACGTCCTTTTCAGGGGGCGCAAAAATAAGAGTAAGCCTACTCATTGTGGGTATTCAACAACAACAACCTGTGATGCATGACTTGACTCTTCCACAGCCTCATACCGACTCTCCGGCAGCCTCATACCGACTCTCCCGCAGCCTCATACCGACTCTCCGGCAGCCTCATTCCCACTCGCCAGCAGCCTCATACCCACTCTCCGGCAGCCTCATACCAACTCACCATAACATCTTTGTGCAATAATTTTTTTTTAAAATTATTTTTGTTGGCGGTCGCCTTATTTCTCCATTTTTCAAGGCGATGTGCGCTGCACTGCGGTTTTTATTTTGCGCCTGTCGGCCCAGTGCATCCGACTTCGGAATGCATTTTATGTAAGGGTATGCTTCCTCCATTTTCTAAGGATCTGCTTTCCTGGGGTAACGGCCGGTGCTGTGATGGGGATCGAACCCAGAACCTTTTGGTTGTGAGCCGTGTCACTTAACCACTAGCCCACACCGTCCCCTGTGCAGTGAATGAGCTGACAGCAGCCAACGACCCGCAGCTGGTTGCTTGGATGATGTTCAGCAAACATCACCTGACCGAGACCGCTTCCACCTCAAGCATCAGCCTTGGACACAAACTACACTAGTTTAGTCGGACTAAAATAATAGGGATCGGTGTGGGAAGGCAAACTAGTACACGGGAAGGCAAACCAGTACGGGAAGGCAACCAAGTACGCGGGAAGGCAAACCAGTACGCGGGAAGGCAAACCAGTACGCGGGAAGGCAAACCAGTACCGGAAGGCAAACTAGTACGGGAAGGCAAACAAGTACGCGGGAAGGCAAACCAGTACGAGAAGGCAAACAAGTACGCGGGAAGGCAAACAAGTACGCGGGAAGGCAAACAAGTACGCGGGAAGGCAAACAAGTACGCGGGAAGGCAAACCAGTACGCGGGAAGGCAAACCAGTACGCGGGAAGGCAAACCAGTACGCGGGAAGGCAAACCAGTACGCGGGAAGGCAAACCAGTACGCGGGAAGGCAAACCAGTACGCGGGAAGGCAAACCAGTAAGCGGGATGGCAAACCAGTATGCGGGAAGGCAAACCAGTATGCGGGAAGGCAAACCAGTATGCGGAAAGGCAAACCAGTATGCGGGAAAGCAAACCAGTACACCTCCCCCTCCCCCTCCACAAAAAAGTCGTTGGATGTGTCGGGCCGAAAGAAAAAGATAACCAAGCCTAGTTGTGTATCCATACCTAGTTGTGTATCCAAGCCTAGTTCTGTAACTAAGCCTAGTTGTGTAACCTAGCCTAGTTGTGTAACCTAGCCTAGTTGTGTAACCTAGCTTAGTTCTGTAACCTAGCCTAGTTGTGTAACCAAGCCTAGATGTGAATCCCTTTCAGGACGAACCCCGAAGAAGAAACAGCGTATGGCATGACAAGTATTCAAATTGACTACTTAATAAGAATCTCCCATCATGCCACGAGCGAGCAGGTCTACATAAGCCCCCCCCCCCCCCCCTCCCCCCCCCTTCCCAACAGAGAATTTCGTGGAGAATCAATTAGTGACACGGCCTGCAAATCTGCACATCAAACTTACTGTACCGTACATGTTCATGAAACAGAACTCCCATGGGAGTGACCCCATAAGGAAAATCTTACTGAAGTCAGAGATGGTGTGCCGATAGGAGCACATGGGTAGATCCACATGGGTAGATCCACATGGGTAGATCCACATGGGTAGGTCCAATATGGAACATAATTACAGAATGGGCGAGAACAATATTAGAATGATAGATAAGGAAAGAGAATACAGGAAAAATGAATGGACAAGTCCAGGAAGCAGTGAATAACGCAAATGCAATGATGGGAATGATAAAAAGAAATATTAAACATAGGAGCAAGGAAGTGATCGTTAAACTGTATAAAGCATTAGTAAGATCTAGAATGGAGTACTGTGTACAGGTGTGGAGTCCTTATCGCGGAGGAGATATAAACATGCTGGAAACGGATTCAAAGAAGAGAGACACAACTGATAGTGGGATTCCAGAATTACAGTTTCGAAGAACTCAGAAAAACCGGCCTACAGTGTCTAGAAAAGAGAAGAATTCGATGTGACAATGCAGGTTTATAAGATAATCACAGAAAATGTAAAATTAGACTAACAATTTTTTTTCAAAATGCAACCACGAGCGAGAACAAGAGGGCATAGATATAAATTACCTAAAGAAAGGTCCAGATTAGATATAAAGAAATATTTTTTTAGTCAAGAGTGGTCAATGCTTGGAATGCATTACTCGAGGAGGCAGTTAGAGGCAGAAGCAGTTAATGCATTTAAGAATAGATCGGATGTGCAGTTTTTAGAGCAGGATAATGCCAATGTGACTGGTTGTCTACAGACTCTGATGAGTCTTCTAAACCAGTATAAAAAGGTTAAGTTAAGTTAAAAGGTAGTACATCGCACTCTGGTTTAGTAAGAGCAACGAACGAGGTTTGCACAAGTACGCACAAATCACAGCCATTTGACAAACGGTGAAAGTCAGCCTTCCCCCGGCTACATCAGACTTGATTATTCATCACACTGGAAATTGACATGTCATACTAAAACATGAAAAGCGATAATATCTCAACAGCAAAACGATATCCCTATCAGAATAATTCGAACCACGCTGCAAATGCAAACATAATTTGTATAGAGTTGTACTTCCTGAGAGAAGTGAATTTCTGGCTTTAGAAAGCCTCGTATTTTGTCGCGTATTGACAAGCAAACAAGGTTTCTACATTTGGTTCTGTAACGCATTAATTCTAGAAACGAAAATGATGACAACAGAAGAGTACGGCGAGTGTGTAGAGAAGGGTTGCCGTGAAAGCTTCCGGATGTGGTGCCTGAGGTATTTGAAATGTATTTCCATCTACAGCCCTTATCATCAGGGGCAGGTGCCTTGCAGGATGGCGTCGGCCATCACGGATCTCCAGCCGCTTTTATCGCGTGTGTCGTTTACCAACTCTGTTGTTGATTGTCGCTCAAGCCATTCTCTAAGGACGTGCATCATCTTCTCTCTCGGCCTTCCTCTGTATCCCTTTCCTGCTATCTTTCCCGTTGTCATGACGTGCTCCAAACCACCTCTTCTCATAACACGCCCGACAAAGAATGACTGCCTTCTTCTGATCTTTGCAATGAGAAGTCTTTGTGCCTCTTCCGATTACTGTAGCATTAGTCTTCCTTGCAAGCATGACATCCGCAGCTTTCTACTGTAAAACCACATCTCCGTTGCTTCCAAATACGCGATTGCTTGTTGATTGTCCACGATTCACTGCCATATATCAGAACTGGTTGGAAGTATTATCCAAGGACTGACTCTCTCTGTTCCAGCGACAAGGTTTTGTTGTACAAGATTGCTGTCATAGTCTGGAAGGCCGATTGTGATTTGGCTATCCTGCAGTATTTATAGGTCTTCCTTCTGCTCATTGGAACAACAGAACCTCTTAGAGATAAGAATAACATTCTAGAAGAAAATGGCAACTGATGAAGATTGTGTATGGAACTAGCAAAAGTCTATAATTAAGTTGGTATTGAGTCGCTCCGGGAGCATACTGAATGGGACCATTGTTTCATTAGTTCCATTTCGCAAGCGGCTACTAAAGAAGATTGTGTATGGGAGTAGCAACTCATCGTGTAAAAGCCAAAACCGCACTGGAAATAACTACAATCGGACTTTCCTAAAAATTCAATGTTGGGAGAAAGTTGGTACTGCTGTGGATGGCAATAGTGGAGGTTTTTTTTTTTTGCTTTACAAACTGCCAGGATCGACGCTTCCAGCAAGCAAAGAAATAATAAAAGGAGGTATGGCTACACGACACGAGGAAACCAAATCGGTAGATGGATGAATGGCATAGTACATCCAACAACACAAGCTTACAACGAACGACGCAAACCACGTGGTCCAAGAAAGCCAGCTTCTACTCCCAGTGTCGCTAAACGGCACCACTAAAATAAATATGCCCCCATAGCAGACCAATGCCGTCGAAGTTAGAGTCTTCATTGTAATTAGCCACAGTTTGCATGAGGTGAGCTGATCAGTTTCCTTCCCCGTGGTCTTTTCGTCACTAACCGCAGTTAAAGTACTATTTACAAATGAACCTGTTCACAACTGGATTGACTGAACGTGCCGATCTGGATCTATCAATCTAATCTAATCTAATCTTCTTCTTCTTCTTCTTCGTACGCAGTTAGACAGTAACCATTATTTTTTCGAAAAAAGCGGCGGTCATCCTGAGGCTGTCGACACTGCCATAGAGCTTGTCTTGCAGTTCCACTGGTGATGGCCACATCTGCTCTCTCTGATCCTCGTCTGTCGGGCAGTTCTGCAGCAGATGTTCAGCGGTCATTTTATCGGTACCGCACGGTCATTCGTCGGTACCACCTATCTTTAATTTGTTGAATAGGTGGTACCTCAGTCTATTGTGGCCAGTGCGAAGTCTGAAGACAACGACCTGCTCTCTTCTGTTCAAACGGTAATAGGCATCGTTTTTGGTGTAACCAGTATGTTCGGTTTCCCATTTGGTCATGTATCTGGCTTTAATAAGCCGTTTTGACTCTTCGTACGTCATACTAGTATCTGTTTGTGGTAGTCTTGCACCTTCTTTTGCCAGTCTGTCTGCCTCCTCGTTGCCTTGGATGTTGCAGTGTGATGGGACCCACTGTACCACTACCCTTTTTTGGTGCGGACTGCTAGCACAGTTGGCAGAGTGCTGCTCTTAAGTCATTAAGCTCAGTGTTTTTCTGGCTTTTTAGCGCTGTGACTACGGCCAGAGCATCTGTAAGCAGGACTGTATGGCTTTCATTTTCTGTATGTGTAATCTAATCTAATCTAATCTAATCCAATCCATCTATTTATCTCGCATAGGGCAGAAAGAAATTATCTCCAGTTAGAACGGTGTGACGCCACTGTTTTAACATCTTGTACGCGCCGTTAGCGGGAGTAACGTTGAGACAAAAAGGGAGTGCTGTGGAATCAAGAGAAACTCTCAGCCGAGTCATGCCCGTGGGCTCGTCCACTCATTTCCGAAGACCTTTTTGTGCAACCTCGCCGCGGCGTTTTTATCTATTAGATTAGTTATTTTTCCCCGTTTGGTAAGTACGCGTCTTTCAACCACGACCCGAGTCTATTTGTTTATATCAGGCCCTGTTTATACCATCCTGATAGTGTGACACCGGGCTGGGATTGGCCTAATAGACTTAACTTTGTTGTACCATAGTGTAACTTTCAGAATATTAACACAAGATGTTTTGTGATGTTTTTTTTTAAAGAAGAACACGTCAGAAAGAAAGAAGAAAACATAATCAGACATACAACAGAACTAAATGACCCAAGATTCGGTCATCTATGTCAGCAGTTAACATACAGAAGTGTCGTAGTACTGTGGTTGTCATCCCACAGGAACATTCAAGACAACGAGGAGGCAGACAAACTGGTGAAAGAAGGTGGAAGGTTACCACAACCAGATTCTAGTGTCACCTAAGTCCAAGAGGTTTTTTTTAACTTACCTTAACGTTTTTATACTGATTTAGAAGACTCTGCAGAGTCTGTAAACAACAAGTTTAATTTATATTACCTTGCTCTATAAGCTCTGCGCACCCAATCTATTCTTAAGTGCATTAATTGTTCCTGCCTCCACAACTTCATGTGGCAATGCATTCTAAGCATTCGCCACTCTCTGACTAAAAAAATATTTCCTAATATCTAATCTGGACTTTTCTTTAGTTAATTTGTAGCTATGCTTTCTTGTAGGTGGTTGTATTGGGAAGAAGAAAAAAAAAACTTGCTATAGTCTCATGTATCCATTCCTTTGATTATCTGATAAACCTGTATTAGGTCACCTCGAATTAGTTGAGTCAGATACATGGACAGATGGGAAACAGATCATACAGGATACACAACAAATTATGCTAATTCCTAGTTGAACAGAAGAGAGCAGGTCGTGGTCTTCAGATTCCGCACAGGTCACAACAGACTGAGGTACCATCTATTCAATAAACTGAAGATAGGTGCTACTGACGAATGCACTTATGATACCGGGAATATTACCCCTGAACATCTGCTGCAAAATTGTCCGACATATGAGAACCAGAGAAAGCACATGTTACACCAGTGCCAACACTAGACAAGTTCTATGGCAGTGTCGACAGCCTCAGGATCAACACTGCTTTCTTTGAACAAATTAGTCGACACCTGACAGCAAAAGAAGAAGAAAGACATATACAAACAATGAATGTTTAAAAATACCAAGAAAAGATAAAACATTTTGTTAAACCTAATTATAATGTCCATCTAATTACAAGAAGGAGTCAACAATTAACCGTCGTGTTTGTTCATAAACAGAATATGACACTACGGAAACATGTTGGCTATCAACGTATGTTTTAGAGGAACACATACGACCTTGAACTTAATTACTCCTCTTCTACCATGGTGTGCAAAGGTCTATTTTCATTTCCGTGAAGTAGTTTCTACAAGGTAGGGCAGACAATACCCAGCCCTCCATAGTGTGATCTGGCAGCATGCATAGTAGGTTAGTGTTCTATTCTTCGTTTCATTTTCGGCCCCCGTGAGACAAGGACGGGAATGCGCAGGTTAGTGCACTGGCTTCCTATCCGGGTGATTTGGGTTCGGTCCTCAGTTGGTGCGAGATTTTTGTTCCCGATTGCAAAATGGTTGCCGGGGTCGATTGAGCCTAAAGAATTAGGTACCAGAGTAATCTGGGAGTTAGTGTCGGACCGTGTGATGCTGACCCCTTCGGCCCTAGTCAGCTGTTGGTCAAGATATAATGGATGGGTCGCTGTGGTCGAGAGGTAGGATACGAGATAGTGGATACGAGCTCCGCAGGATTCAAGCGACCCCTGGTGTCAAAAGAGGTGAGACCAGAGTGCCTACATCCTGAATTACCTCCAGTCGTCTTGACTTAAGTCTTGCCACTGGCCGTATGTAGTTCGGGACCCGAGAGTGAGGTTGATGGCCAGCGCAGCCTCTTGCTCACTATAATCAAAATACAGCGTAAGTTACATCATCAAGACAAAACCATCTGATGGCGTCGCCCTTATCTCTTGTCATGAGCAACTTACAAAACCGACTGATGGCGTCGCCCTTATCTCTTATCATGGGCAACGTACAAAACCGTCTGATGGCGTCGCCCTTATCGCTTGCCATGGGGAACTTACTAAAAGACTTAGCACAATGTTCCGAATATGCCATTCAACGTGCTCTTGTTGTTATCCCATAGCCGCTGAACAAGCCTTCTTTTTGGCAGCCCAATACCATTCTTATATAGATACATGTCTTCTTCAGTTGTTTCACTGGTCCGTGCAGTGTGTTGGCAATTGTCGACAGTGCTTGTAGGAATCTTTTTCTCATGTCCGCAAGCGCCTTGCACTCAATGAGTAGATGTCGAACTGTTTCATCAGGATGAGAACAATGTCTACACAAGTGCAAGTGCTGGGGGTCGATGCGGTTCAAGTGGCTATTGACTCTGGTATGTCCTATTCGGAGATGAAAGATGAGACTTTGATCTTTTCTATGTAGTTTATGTCATTGTTAGTTATTGCCTGTGACATTTCTTTAATACTCACTGCGACCTGTTGTTTCAGTTTCCTACCTGCTCATTCAGGTTCCCCGAGTATTACTTGCATTTTTTTTTTTTTTTTGTTTTTTGTTTTTTGGCGTTAGTCTTATTTTTCTATTCTCCAAAGCGGTGTGCGTTGCACTGTAGTTTTTATTTTGCGCCTGTCGACCCAGTGCATCCAACTTCAGCATCATTTTATGTAAGGGTATCATTCCTCCTGCATTTTATAATAGTTTGCTTACCGAGGTAACTGCCGGTGCTGTGATGTGGATCGAACCCAGGACCTTCGGGTTGTGTGCCCCAATATTATTATTCTTAATACTTCGTTATTCAACGTGTTGACTTAATCTTCGCTTTAAAAAAACAAAAACATTCGCGTTGGTATCGTGTAAGTTGTCTTCTTCTTCTTATTATTATTATTATTATTATTATTATTATTAACCAGCTTCTGTGAGCGTTTGACGACGATTCTAGATAATAATGCTGAAGGTCCCTCGGCTTCCCCTCCCACCCCGGACCGAAACTAGAAACGTATCTGGCCCGTTCCTGATCACAGGGAGAGCATGATGCAGTCGACAATGTGGAATGTGGAATGCTGAGCTAAACAAGCCGTTGGTACCCCTTGCGGGCTGACTATCTCCACCAACACACGCCGCCTCGATAGGGTCACGTGTTCGTCAGGCCAACCATGTATCAGTTTTACAATTGGGCACAGGACACATCTCTAGGTAGAGCACCTGCTTTTTACGACAAATGTTCGAGGTTCAAGTCCAATTTCTGGCATGTTCCACTTGAACCAGTTGCAAAAGCGTTTATTTATAAATGGTTACCTGGCCTACGGTTGGGGAAGGAAGGGCAGCGAGGAAGGGAACTGGTCACCGCACCAAGATCTGGCTTAGCACAATGCAATCCCTGCCACTTTACCCAGGACGGTAGTATATGCTCTTTTACTCATTTTATCGTGAGCAGAGTAGTGGTAGATTGCACGCTTCTCATCGCCAATGTAACGGATTCGACTGCCAATACAACAGCAACAAAGGCGAACTTCGATAAAGTTAGCAAACTTCAAAACCAAGCCATGAGAGTTATAACAGGAGGCATGAAGTCAACGCCAATTGTAGAACTTGAAAAGATTACAAAACTGCAATCCATGACCGATAGAAGAGACTGCAGAGCCCAGCTGCAGTCAGAGAAACTCCGAAGACTGACTGACCATCCAATGCACCAGAGACTAAACAATTTTGGAAATGGGAAACTAAAGCGGAGAAACTTTGCAGAAATAGCCAAAGCAAAGATGCACGAAGATCCCATAAACGCACTAACAACACCAAAGCCCATCACTACTGTACGAAAACCTACCTGGAGGCAGGATATATTTCCAGAGGTGGTAGAAAATATACCAGGTATTGGAAACAAAAACTGCCAGACTGAAAAAGAAAGGAGAGATACTACCCTAAGCTTTATATCGAAAAACTACCCAAGCATGGACTGGACCCATGCATACACCGACGGTTCTGTAACAAACACTACACAGAACGGAGGGGCAGGAGCATTCCTGAACCTACAAAGTGGCAGAAAAATAACACTGTCATTCGCTACTGGTAAGTACACAAGCAATTTCAGAGCGGAGGCAGAGGCACGGAGGGCGGCAGTGGAAGAAATGATGACACATAAAGAAAATGAAAGCCATACAGTCCTGCTTACAGATGCTCTGGCCGTAGTCACAGCGCTAAAAAGCCAGAAAAACACTGAGCTTAATGACTTAAGAGCAGTACTCTGTCAACTATGCCAGCAGTCCGCACCAAAAAGGGTAGTGGTACAGTGGGTCCCATCACACTGCAACATCCAAGGCAACGAGGAGGCAGACAGACTGGCAAAGAAGGTGCAAGACTACCACAAACAGATACTAGTATGACGTACGAGGAGTCAAAACGGCTTATTAAAGCCAGATACATGACCAAATGGGAAACTGAACATACCGGCTACACCAAAAACGATGCCTATTACCAGTTGAACAGAAGAGAGCAGGTCGTTGTCTTCAGACTTCGCACTGGCCACAATAGACTGAGGTACCACCTATTCAACAAATTGAAGATAGGTGGTACCGACGAATGCTCGTGTGGTACCGGGAAAATGACCGCTGAGCATCTGCTGCAGAACTGCCCGACATACGAGGATCAGAGAGAGCAGATGTGGACATCACCAGTGGAACCACAAGACAAGCTCTATGGCAGTGTCGACAGCCTCAGGATGACCGCCGCTTTTTTCGAAAAAATAATGGTTACTGTCTGACTGCGTACGATGAAGAAGAAGAAGAAAAGACTGCCAATGTAAACACGTTCCATTCAAC
Organism: Ariolimax columbianus; assembly: GCA_036924085.1. Lineage (NCBI taxonomy): Eukaryota > Metazoa > Mollusca > Gastropoda > Stylommatophora > Arionidae > Ariolimax > Ariolimax columbianus. The sequence goes on along the minus strand of JAVGWX010000011.1, from coordinate 6,798,951 downwards.
CCAGATGTATGTGTGTTAATGACCAGCTCACATTATAGTACGTCAAAACATTGTACAAATACGTCTCTAACACTTCATCCCCAACAGCGATGTATTTTATCGGTTTGCTTTCACCTTTGCCTTTTTTAAAATAGTTTTGTAGGCCAAGTTCTATTGCGCACTCTATTACGAAAGGTAAATGTGTTATTCGGGTTGTATTTGCTTTCGCCAGTTTAAATAAAAGGTCATGTTCTGTAATAACATGTGGTCTAGAATCGTACGAACCACGTAGCGAGGTTTTACAGTAAACAGAAAATCGCACGGTAAAGGTAGTCTCATAGTAGACACTGTTGTTGGTGATGAATCGTTACGGACTTTATTCCACTAGTAAACCGGTTGTTTATGAGGTGGGATGACTATTTCCCAATTCTTGATAATGGGCGCCAACTCGGCCGTAATGTATCGTCGTCAGACATCGTGTTTAGAGGGAAGGCGTGCTGGGTTCGCTTCCCAAACAAAGCACATGTCGTTACCCCGGGGAAACAAACTATTAGAAAATGCAGGAGGAAGCATACCCTTACATAAAATGAATGCCGAATTCGGATGCACTGGGTCGACAGGCGCAAAATAAAAACACAGTGCAACGCACATCGCCTTAGGAAATTGAGAAATGAGGCGGACGTAACACACACCAAAAAAAAATAATACATCGAGTATTAGTTTTATTGTGATTTGTTCGTTTTTTTTCGTCTGTTCTTGGTCACTGACGAAGGCATTGATGCCGTTACATAGGCCGTTAAGTTTTGTTTCTGTCATGATGCCGTCACAGATTCACATACACAGTTTTATTGACTTAGCTACTTTACTAAAGTTTCGCAGAGCCCAGCCCAATTCTTTTGAGTATAGAGGGCGCTGACGAATATATCTAGATGACGCTGGCGAATATATCTAGATGACGCTGGCGAATATATCTAGATGACGCTGGCGAATATATTTATCTGGGAAGGCTCCTCGACATTGAGAGCAACATAAAACCTGAGATCGCCAGACGGAAACGGGCGGGCTGGCCAGTCTTCAACTCGATCATGACAGCAAGAGACGCCACAAACGACACCAGACTACGTGCGGACATCTTCGACTCGGTAGTCCTGCAAGCGCTCTGCTATGGTAGCGAAACCTGGTCTCTAGCCAAAGCAGCAAAGAACAAAGAACAGCACACGTATTTCCCGAATGACGCCTTGTGGGTAAAACTCTCAGACAACAGTGGCAGAGCGAACTACACAATAGCGACATCCGGAGAATGTCACACATCAAGGATGTCCTACAGTACGTCAACAATTCGAAACACCGCTGGGCTGGTCATATATCTGGAAGACAAGATGAAAGATGGAGTACCATAACCCCCATGTGGTACCAGTGCGACAAATGGAGACCTCTGGGACGGCCCCCAACTCGCTGGCGAGATTCTCTAGAAAAATACCACATACACGACCCCACAACAGACTACTAGCTTACTGGACGACACGCACCCGCGACAGAAACGACTGGATCCTCAGTTGGGACCCGCTCAAGGGTGACACCCCTTGACTAAGAACGGGTCGAACTAAGAACTATTCTAAAATCAAAAGTGGAAAATGGTTCGTAGAGCCGACTTCATTCCATCTGGCCTTCCACGTGTGTGTTGAATCCCTTTCACTACTGTCCCTGCTTCTCGTTTATGTACATACCTGCTACACCCTCTCCTGCGGCCCATTCCGCTCGTACCTCATTCGATACCAAATATGTGTGAGTTGCAGATTCGTCTACTGGTGTGGCAGCTTTCAACAGGCTGTCATTGATAAGGCTTCAAAATGTCACTCTTATCCGTATCTAGACACAAGGCGGCCTAGGGGTCAAACTCGCTCGGTTTCATAATCCCAACGCATTGGATATGAATCCCCCTTTTTCCAGTTTGGTGGTCACGATTTTTTTCCTTGGTACAATCGCTTCTCCGCGTGCGGAAAGTAATGTAAATTTAACGTATACTGGCCAAGACCCTCACCTTGACTTCCCCGCAGTCCTCCATGGAAACGGGCTGTTTCCGAAGACCCCGGTCCACCCTCATCAGCACACTCGGGATGTAAGGAAAGCTACGACAATCCGCCACTTAACATCCTTTCTAGGGCGCACAAAAAAATAATACTACTCATTGTGGGACCTCAACAACAACCGGCCTGCACACCTGCCAAGACACCTATAACCGTACTGCACACCTGTTAAGACACCCATAACCGTACTGCACACCTGCCAATACACATATAACCGTACTGCACACCTACCAAGACACCTATAACCGTACTGCACACCTGCCAAGACACCTATAATCGTACTGCACACCTGCCAAGGCACATATAACCGTACTGCACACCTGCCAAGACACATATAACAGTACTGTACACCTGCCAAGACACATATAACCGTACTGCACACCTGCCAAGACACCTATAACAGGTAAATAGGCTGAAAGTTGTTAAAACTGTGTTCTGCAAAGGATGTGATACACGATATTTTAAAAATCCAGATCTAGTGTACTCATGGAGACTGCGTTCATGTGTGTGAAACTTGCTTGTTTTCACAATCCCAACGCACCGGGCTCCATTACAACGTGTCCAGTTTGACAGACACTGGCTTTCTTATTTCTCTGGCGGTTGCTCCTCCGCGTCCAGAATGTAATGGGCAACCTGCCGTAGTGCACACTTGCAAGAAACATCCAAATAGATGGCGGTTGTAAGAAGCGACGTTCTGTAAACGAAATGCTACTTAATTGTTTAGTGTACCCCTAATTTGTGCTTGTAAAGCCAGTTCTTTCGTTTGTCATGACAACGACACGACCAGGACAGTAGATTCACACTAGCTCATGCAGGTTTGATGCCACCTGCTGGACGTTTCTCACCCCGATTTGCCTGAGACGTTTTTAAAACACAGCCAAGGCATTTCGCTTCTGTACGTCTGTCAGCGTTTCGACCAATGTGGAGAAGCTAGCTAGGATTGAGAGAAAGCTGTTCTGTGGCGATCCAACTGATGAATGTCCGTATATCCTTCTTCTTCGTATGGTCTCGATCTCCCGCTAACAAGCCATGAAAAGGGCTTTGCAAGTAGCAGGATGTTGTCCGGATTGCGTTGTGTCGTAGTTTACAGCATGACTGCGATATTTGCACCTTCCGGTCCGACATATCCGACTTCAGCAGGCATTTTTGGATACCTGGTTGCCTACCCTCTACGATCCCTTCTCCTTAGCTAGTCTTCTCTGTTGCAGTCTGTTATCCAGGCTCCCCCGCGTGGAGGTGTAGAAGGGTCTTCTTAGCAGCTCTGGTTCGCTGGCACTGACGCTAGCAGTCAGCTATGGGTCGCTGACCGCTGCATATGAAGAACAGTCAAGAATTGAACTTGTTCTATAAGGGTATCCACCCATACCGTTGTCAGTCCCTTCGTAATCATGGCCAGGTTAACTAGGTTTAGTAATCGTTGTGGCATGGCAGAACCTATTACATTTACAGCTTGAGTAAACGACAACTACCGCACTTAATAATGTTATAATAAAGAGGGCACGCTGACTGGGTTCACAGCCGTATTAATGTGAGGAAGGAGATCGGCCAACAAGGTCGTTTCTCTATCTGCCTTGTCTTCACAGAACATTAAGCTAAGCATCTTGTTTAAACCGAAACACCGCGGAGAGAAATGAAACAACAATAACCATTACCCGCATCTGTTAGAATCATTTGGGAAATACGGTCTAAGTAAGCCGACGTGAGAAGTACGGAAGACTTGGATCGTAGTCTGGGAAAACGTGGGCGTAGTGGTCATGTCTGGGAAAACGGGTTGTAGTGGTCATGTCTGGGAAAACTTGGGTCGGTGTGGTCATGTCTAAGAAAACTTGGGTCCTAGTGGTCATGTCTGGGAAAACGGGTCGTAGTGGTCATGTCTGGGAAAACTTGTGAAAATGTTGTAGTATTGTTACATTATACTGCAGTTAGTAGTGCTACATTCAAGTACAGTTAGTAGTGCTACATTCTAGTACAGTTAGTAGTGATATATTACAATACAGTTGGCAGTGCTACATTCTAGTACAGTTAGTAGTTCTACATTCTAGTACAGTTAGTGATGCTACATTCTAGTACCGTCAGTATTATTACATTCTAGTATTAGTGTAGCATGCTAGTAATAGTGTAACAAACATTCTAGTAGTAGTGCTACATTCTAGTAGTAGTGTTACATTCTAGTAGTAGTGTTACATTCTAGTATTAGTGTCACATTCTAGTAATACTATTACATTCTAGTATCGTTAGTAGTGCTACATTCTAGTTTAGTTAGTGGTGCTACATTGTAGTAATGCCATTAGTGTTACATTCTAGTACTGCTATCCTCGTTCTCAGTACTTTCCCTCCGTACAAGTGACAGGAAACGAAATTCCCACATGTGTAGGACATGAACAAACACACACACACACACATAAATACAATAAAAACAACCTCAATTTATTTTCAAGCGGAATGTTCCAAAAATCAAGTACATGCCAAAATGCATATTCATGATGGCCAACGCAAATAGATGATGCCGTTAAGGATTATGATGAGAAAAATGTATGGTAATCACAAAAAGATACTGCTGACGACGGGCGACGCCTCATTTCTCGTGAATATTATTCCTGTTTTTGTGCGTATTCCCCCCCCCCCCCCCCCCCCCGTTGCCTTCTTTACTCCGTGAACCCGTTACATATTGGGCTGCTCTGCCTCTCTTTTTTTTCTCGCAAACTCTCTAACAAACTAGTTAACTAACTAACTGATTGACTAACTAACTAGCTGATTGACTAACTAACTAGCTATCTAACTATTTGTAACTATCAAGGTAATGAATTACCTACCTAACCTACCTACCTACCTACCTACCTGCCTGCCCGCCCATCCATCCTTCCTTCCTTCCGTCCATCCATCCATCCATCCATCTGTATAACTATATATTTATCTAGGCAAGATCTCACAAACACATGCAGATACCACTGTATGCACTGTGCTAAAGGGCTGGCGCCTACAGGCCGCTGGATCAATAACCAACCAACAATCTAGGCAAGATCTGCACGCATACAAACATGTATTATCTTAAAATACAAGCTCATGTACACTCGAGTGGAGCAACATCAACTTCACTGGTTTGGCACTGCCTGCAAACTGAAAGAAGATCGGATACCACGCCAGTTGCGGCTAGCAAGTAGCCAAGAACCCAGACCCACAGGACTAACCAGACTCCGCTGGGATGTCAATATAAGACAGTGGCTAGCAAGTAGCCAAGAACCCACACCCAGAGGGCTACCCAGAGTCCGCTGGGATGTCAATATCAGACAGTGGCTAGCAAGTAGCCAAGAACCCAGACCCACAGGACTACCCAGACTCCGCTGGGATGTCAATATAAGACAGTGGTTAGCAAGTAGCCAAGAAACCAGACCCACAGGACTACCCATAGTCCGCTGGGATGTCAATATCAGACAGTCTAAATAAGACCAAGGAATGGACTGGAACCAGACCAAGATGACGACAACGGATAAAGATTTCTGGCGATCATTATGGCAAACTTCTACACATTAGGGTAGAATAGTTGCTACTAATTACGTTAGGTAGAAGACTCTACAGCCCAGAATATCAGAGGAGTGACTAAGTGTGGTAGAAGACTCTACAATCTAGGATAGAATACGGTTAAGTAAATAATAATGTTCTGCATGCCAATCCTTTACTTTTTCAATACTAATAAAAGGGACAGCTCGGACCATCGCAGTCACTGCTATTAAAGATGAAGTGTTCGATTTTATTGTACTAGCCCTAAGCTTTTTATGAGGTGAGTCGCGGGTAGTTCGCTACCTCGTTCCCTTTCCTTGCCTAACAGTGATTCAGTTATCTGTTTATAACTGTGTCAACATGAGCGTGTCCATAACTTGTAAAAAGCCCGACTTCTGTGATCAGCAATCGATATACTTCTAGCGAGGTTCTCCTTCCATATCTCATTCAACAACAGCCCTGTATTCATCAATTAACTATCATATTTGTTATCAGATTTTAGCTTGAGCAGGTCAGGGAGTGCTCTGCGTGAGACATGCTAGATTATGATCACTGCCACACTGAGAGAACATCCTGTAAAATGCGACAAACATTACATCTAATTCACCAAATGTAGAAGACGGCGTGTGACAGAGACGAGAATATGTTCACTGCCACACTGTGAGAACATCTCGTAAAAGACAACAAACGCGTCTAATCCACCCACTGCAGAAGGCTCGTATAGATTTGCACACCTTACTTCCCGCAAGCCAAAAAACCAACATGAGAGCGGACAAGTGTTTAGAATTTGTAAGAAATATCTTGAAGCAATATCCCAAACATAATGCATGAATAAACGTTTGGGGTAACTCCTTTTGACTGGAACAGGCAGAATACCAAATTCTGGTGCTATAGGTTAAATCAAATATGTAATGGAAGGATCTACTTTAACAAAGTGAACTTCATTTCTCGTAATCACGCAGTCCCTCTGATCTCGCCGCCGTTTGTCACTCGGGCCCCAGATACCGCAGGGACTGCACAAAACAGGCGAACACTCTAAAAGTCGATGCAAGCACTCAAGTCGATTACCTCTGAGCTTCTGCCAGTTAGCTCTGCCTGACATCTTCAACAATGCTTCTTGTAGTTGTCCAACATATGCATTGATTTAAGAGTATTGACATATTCCAAGAGCATTGATTAATTAGAGCATATATTGATATGAGAGCATATATTGATCACAGAGCATCTATTGATCATAGAGCATCTATTGGTATGAGAGCATCTATTGATCACAGAGCATCTATTGATATGAGAGCATCTATTGATCACAGAGCATATATTGATCAAAGATCATATATTGATCACATAGCATCTATTAATATGAGAGCATCTATTGATATGAGAGAATCTATTAATATGAGAGCATCTATTGATCACAGAGCATCTATTAATATGAGAGCATCTATTGATCACAGAGCATATATTGATATCTTCTTCTTCTTCTGCGTACACAGTCAGACAGTAACCATTATTTTCTCGAAAAAAGCGGCGGTCATCCTGAGACTCTCGCCACTACCATAGAGCTTGTCTTGCAGTTTCACTGGCAATGGCCACATCTGCTCTCTCTGATCCTCGTATGTTGGGCAGTTCTGCAGCAGATGTTCAGTGGTCATTTTACCAGTACCGCACGGGCATTCGTCGGTACACCCTATCTTCAATTTGTTGAAGAGGTGGTACCTCAGTCTGTTGTGGCCAGTGCGAAGTCTGAAGACAACGACCTGCTCTCTTCGGTTCAACTGGTAATAGGCATCGTTTTTGGTGTAACCAGTATGTTCGGTTTCCCATTTGGACATGTACCTGGCTTTGATAAGCCGTTTTGACTCTTCGTACGTCATTCTGGTATCTATTTGTGGTAGCCTTGCACCTTCTTTTGCCAGTCTGTCTGCTTCCTCGTTGCCTTGGATGTTGCAGTGTGACGGAACCCACTGTACCACTACCCTTTTTGGTGCGGACTGTTGGCACAGTTTGCAGAGTGCTGCTCTTAAGTCATTAAGCTCAGTGTTTTTCTGGCTTTTTAGCGCTGTGACTACTTCGAGAGCATCTGTCAGCAGGACTATATGGCTCTCATTTTCACTGTGTGTTACCATTTCTTCCACTGCCGCCCTCAGTGCCTCTGCCTCTGCTCTGAAATTGCTCGTGTACTTACCAGTAGCGAATGACAGTGTTATTTTTCTGCCATTTGGTAGGTTCAGGAATGCTCCTGCCCCTCCGTTCTGTGTAGTGTTTGTTACAGAACCGTCGGTGTATGCATGGGTCCAGTCCATGCTTGGGTAGCTTTTCGTTATGAAGCTTAAGGTAGTGTCTCTCCTTTCTTTTTCGGTCTGGCAGTTTTTGTTTGCAATACCTGGTATATTTTCTACCACCTCTGGAAATATATCCTGCCTCCAAGTAGGTTTTCGTACAGTAGTGATGGGTTTTGGTGTTGTTAGTGCGTTTATGGGATCTTCGTGCATCTTTGCTTTGGCTATTTCTGCAAAGTTTCTCCGCTTTAGTTTCCCAGTTCCCAAATTGTTTAGCCTCTGGTACATTGGATGGTCCGTCAGTCTTCGGAGTTTCTCTGACTGCAGCTGGGCTCTGCAGTCTCTTCTGTCGGTCATGGATTGCAGTTTTGTAATCTTTTCAAGTTCTACAATTGGCGTTGACTTCATTCCACCAGTTATGATTCTCATAGCTTGGTTTTGAAGTTTGTTAACTTTGTCGAAGTTCGCCTTCGCTGCTGTTGTCCATGCCGCGATGCCATACTCGAGAACTGGTCTCACTCTTCCAGTGTACAGTTTCTTTAGTATGCCTTCGTCTGCTCCCCAGCTTGTGCCAGCAAGTTTCCTCATGATCGCCATTCTTTCTCTGGCTTTCATTCGGTTTCTCTCAATCTGACTTTTCCATGTCATGCGCCGATCAAATGTGACTCCCAGATAGGTTGGGTTGTCGTTTGGCTGCAGGATTTTGCCATTTAGGCTTAATTTGGTACTTTGGGGTTTTAATGAGAGCGAGAATATTGTGCACGTGGTTTTCTCCTCGTTTATTTTGACCAGATATATTGATATGAAAGCATCTATTAATATGAGAGCATCTATTGATCACAGAGCATCTATTGATATGAGAGCATCTATTAATATGAGAGCATCTATTGATCACAGAGCATCTATTAATATGAGAGCATCTATTGATCACAGAGCATCTATTGATATGAGAGCATCTATTAATCACAGAACATCTATTGATCACAGAACATCTATTTATCACAAGGCATCGATTGATCAATGAACATATATTGATCACTGAACACATATTGATCACACAGCTTCGATTGATCAATGAGCATCTATTGATCACAGAACATATTTTGATACCAAAGCATCAATTGATAACTGAATAACTATTTGATCATAAAACATCTTTTAATCACTGAGCAGCTATTCGTCAAAGCGTATCTATTGATCCCTGATTCTGCATGTTCTGTGTGGGGTGCTTCAATTGGTTTGTTCTAAACTATTTATGTGTTGGATTTTTATGTGGTTAATTTTCAACCCCGGAAGAAGAAACCTAAAGCAAGGTTGGCAATGAAAATATTCTGGTTTGACAATAACAAATGGAACAGCATGAGATGATCGCAGGCTACTTTTGGAGTTGGAGGATATAATTCGGATAATCGCCGCCATAAAGAGTTATTCGTGCCACGACAAGAACACGAAGTGCTGGACCCAGCAATCATTTCTGATGTATGTGTCCGCTTTCTGAAGTTAGCTAAACTACAACAGGACAATGTGAGGGAGACCGAATCCGGGGCTAGCTTGGTAATGAAATCGTGCTGACTGACTGAAATGTGCTTCAATAAATACAAATCCTGAAAAAATACGTAATCGATTTTACTTCAAATCCCGCTTTCGTTTCGTCTTTCTTCTTCACCCTCCAGTATTTGGAACCAGGCTGGTCAGACGAAGTTGCTCTCCCCCCCCCCCCCCCCCCCCTTCCTTGTGTGTGGAGATCCCTTATTATTAGGCCCGTATTCGGAACACGCATCTAGCAAAGGTGGCCGCGGGTAGAATCCCTTAAACCCTCCCTGATTTGTATTGAGGAACTTTCGTTGCCAGGAGAACCAGAACTTGGGGGATTATGTATTATATAACGGTTTCTTTTCTGTTATTCTGGGCAATGTGACTGATCAAAAAGTATCCGACGTTAGTCTGGGAAGGAAATAAAACCGACCTTCGCTCAAAACACAATCTCCTTCAGAATAGGTGTCATCTGAGTTGACACACCTCATGGCAACTGTTGGAACCATTTCTGGAAGTCATTTTGGGGATCTCTCCATCAGGCGATTCACGCGTCTGTCTTGGCTTGGCTTCGTTCGTTCTCAATCTCCCGCTACCAAATCCTGAAAGGGCTTAAATAGCAGAATGTAGTCCAGGGAACGGAATGCGTTGTGTCGTAGGTTACACATTGACTGCGATATTTGCATGCACCTTTCTGTCCAACACACCCGAGCAAGCATTTTTTGAGTACCGGGTTAGCATTCCCTCTTCGATCCCTTCTCCTTAGCCAGTCTGCCCTGCTGTAGCCTATTATCCGGGATCACCGCGGGAAGGTGTAGAAGGGTCTTGTCAGCTCTGGTTCGCTGGCCCTGACGCTAGCAGTCAGCTATAAGTCGCTGACCACTGCAGCTCATGTCATGCTCAATATCTTGATCCCACGCGTCTGTCTTGATTTCTACTATGTTATGAAATATCGTACCTTTGAGTAGCACCTTGAGTCTTGGAAAGAGTAGCAGGGAGTCATGTAGTGGAGGTGGGGAGAATGTCGAACCATTCCGATGCCGGGTTTCAGCAACAACAACAAATTCTCGATGATGTGCAGTGCGTGAGATGGAGAACCCATCATGAGAATGAACTGACCCACGCATCGCGACTCATCAGGAATATACACTGCCATCAGCGAAGAAGTGTTGGAAGCTTCACTGTACTGATGTTAGAAGGGCTTATTGAGGCTAGGTAACTTGTTTCTCTTCATCCCAGTCTTCACTTTTCTCATTTGATCATCAGGTACCATCTTACAGCATGGTAGACTGAAGTGTGTTGAGACCGAGGATTGAACCTTGCCCAGTTGCGGTGTGAAGACGACATTCGAACCCCCCAGAGGCACACTTTCAGCCCATACTAATGCGTAAACAACAACTAGGTACACACGCATGTTTTGAGTGATATCTTCTTGGGAGTTTGCTGAAGTAACTGGCCTATGCTCCAAGGGCATCAATGGAAGGATGAGACCCTGCACTAAACACTTCATTTCCAAACCATGTCCTTGGACAGAGGAGACAAACGTCACGTCAGACAATACATCAAGATCGGACATGTTAATCTAGGTCAGGTAAAATATACTGGCCAAAACCCCACATCACTTCCACGGAGGTATCTCTGGAAATGGGTTGTGTTCATGGCAGTCTGGGTAACGAGGTGAAGGATCGAGGTGATCCCCTTAGTAGTGAGCGACATGCAGATAAGTCAAGTACAGCACACCCGTATGGAGAACCCCGGTCCACCAGCACGTTCGGGATGTGAGACCTACTGCTGGGGACGGCGTGGGCCAGTGACACGGCTCACAACTTGAAGGTGCTGGGTTCGCTCCCCATCACAGCACCGACCGTTACCCCGGGAAACAAATCCTTAGAAAATGCAGGAGAAGTAGACGCTTACATAAAATAAATGCCGAAGTCGGATGAACTGGGCCGACAGTTTAAAAAAAAAAACATAGTGCTTCGCACACCGCCTTGTAAATTAAAGAAATATGGCAAATCCTTTTTTTAAAAAAAGTCTTTCTGCAACCCGTCACTTAACGCCCTGTTCAGACAGCACACGCGAGTAATCTTAATCATTGTGAGCTTTCAACGGCTGCACTTGATACAAGGAAATATGACAACACCTTCCACCAGTGTGCAGGATGCGAATGTTCCATGTACCAAACATCAAATATAATCTTACTACGCTTTTCATACTAGACAGCCGTGTAACGAACGTGAAATAAAAATAAAGTGGTCTGAGCGTGAACTGGATTGTAATGAAGGAGAGTTGCCCAGGCCGGCCTCACTCTCGTGTACTCAACCTGGTTCAGTAGCGAGACATAATCAAGACGACGGATGGCAGAAGACGATGCAGCTTTTTCGAAGGGGTTTTTCCCACACGGAACGTTTCCAAGCCCACATGAGGCAGCGGAGGTAGTCCAACCAAATTGTGATATGTGCGTGAACCAATAACAAAGAAGCAGTTTTGTCTGTGGAAGCAAACTAGACGAAGACAATCGTGGCGGAAAGTCATATGCGGAATGCGTCATGAGAATGCGCATAGTTCTCATGTTTAGCTATGACCATTCCGGCGACGCCATCAATGTTTGGAAAAGAAAGTATACAACTTTCATATATAATAATGCACATATAATAAATTACCAACATGCGTACTATAAGTTTATATAATGAACCCGCACTAGGGCTTAGACCAGGACTGCTGCCTCCTCACAGTGAGGTATGAGTTATACCACTTCCCTTATCCCTGTGTCTGGTAGTGGAATAAACATTGTCTCCAGTTGTTTGTATATGTCACCAAGTTGTGTATTAAGGAGCCGCGTAGCGCAGTGGTTAGCGCGCTGGTTTCGCACGTGAGTGGCCCTGGGTTCGTTCCCCAGTTGAAGCGGAAATGTTTTTTCAGACTGCAACGGATCCTGGGTCGACTCAATGGGTACCGGTTCAGGCCGGGAAGTAAAGGCGGCCGGTGTGATGCTGACCACATCATCCACTAAGTGCCGCGGGTTACAAAATAATATGGGCCTAACACCATATTTCCTTATTTCCTACGTGCCGCATGGAATGACCGGGGGGGGGGGGGGGGGGGGTGTGTGTGTTGTAGTTGTGTGTAATCAAGTTTATAGGTGACTACCATTTAATTATAATGTCGATTTCGAATAAACTTTTCTTTGTTTTTCTTCTAAATTCATATTATTGTTGTAGGCGACATCAAGTTTAGTGCGACATCATGTTTAGTGCGATATTAGTTGTCCGTTTTGCCAGCATTATAATCCGAAATAACCCACTTTCGTAAAGACGGTACGGATTATTGTTCATCTCACTGCTGCCTCTTAGACTTGGCAGGGATGTCCTCTAAATGTGTGACAATAACTAAGATAAGAAAATAAAACTGGTAGAAAACTCTCATTCAGTCTGCCGATTGTAGGCAGATGGCGTGGATAAAATATACCCATTTCGGGTTGAGAAGAAAACTGAAGGCAATTGAGATCAAACGATCCTGCTCGTCTGATAAGCTTTCTAGTTTAGATGCAAAATGTCCAAGAGTTGAACATTTTTCTCTTTACCCAACCCAAGTGAGCTTGAAATTACTCTGACGATGGAAGTCTAAATAGTGGCGTTATATCGCTGAAGTTCGTCTTTCCGACACCGAACTTTCCCATACACAAAGGCCAGGAGTCGTGACTGGTGTCGGAAAGATCAACGAACATGGACAGCGGCTATTTGAGTTCGTGTATCTACCACGACCTGTGCATTACTAACACCTTCTTCCAAACAAAACCCCAGCAAAAAGTATCCTGGAGACATCCTCGATCCAGACACTGGCATCAGCTGGACCTGATCATCACCAGACGGTCTGAGACACCGGTATCAGCTGGACCTGATCATAACTAGACGGTCTGAGACACTGGCATCAGCTGGACCTGATCATAACCAGACGGTCTGACCTGAGACACTGGCATCAGCTGGACCTGATCATAACAAGACGGTCTGACCTGAGACACTGGCATCAGCTGGACCTGATCATAACTAGACGGTCTGAACTGAGATACTGGCATCAGCTGGACCTGATCATCACTAGACGGTCTGAGACACTGGCATCAGCTGGACCTGATCATCACTAGACGGTCTGACCTGAGATACTGGTATCAGCTGGATCTGATCATCACTAGACGATCTGAACTGAGACACTGGCATCAGCTGGACCTGATCATCACTAGACGGTCTGAAGTGAGACATGTTTTGTGAACCAAAACGTATCACGGTGCTGATTGAGATACTGACCACTCCCTGGTCTGCTGCTAATTGAGACTCCAACCCAAGAAAATCCTTCGCGCAAGACCTGTCGGTAAATTCCGCATAAACAGCCTAAACTAACATCCCTGAAAAGGTGGAAGAATTCACAAAATTCCTCCCTGAATTACTGACAAAATAGCGCGGTATTGGAAGAGTTTCATTAAGGTGGGAACACGTCAGAGTGTCAATACACACATCAGCCTTGTCAGTGTTTGGAAAGAAGATAAGCAGAAATGGCTGGTTTGAGTGTGGGTCGGCCATCCTTGCACCAGCCATAACAATCGCCAATCTACTCACCTGGAGTTTAAGAATTCCTCGAGCAGTACGACCTTGGAGACTTACAAATCCGCAAAGAGTACAGTTCAGAGACTAGCAAGGAATTGTGCAAATGCCTACTGGCTTAAACTCACTAAGTCTATACAGTCGACAGCGGTTAACTGGTAAGATCAGGGGAATGTACGCGGGCATAAACAAAAGCATTTGGGCCTATAAAAAAAAAGTCTACAGCGCCACTGAAATCTGTGATAGGGGAGATTACTCTGGACAAGGATATGCAAATGAAGAGATGTGCCGAACACGTTTCAGTCTTGTACACCCTGTAACAATGTAGTGGCGGACTCTCGTCACAACGAAATTGAGATTATGCAGGTACAGTGATGCATGACGGTCAGGAATCTGAGGCCTTCCACATTAACAGCGGAGAAACAAGGCTGTCCTGGCTCCGACTCTTTTCAGCATTATTGTTGCCATCGTGCTTAATAAACACGCCACAGAAACTGCCACAGAAAGGGGTCTTCATGCATACTAGGTCAGATGGGAGACTATTCAATCTAACCGGACTGCGAGCAGTAAGAGAAGGGAGACTACCATTCGGGATATGCTCTTCGCAGACGATGCTGCCCTGGTCGCCCACACGGAAGCTGAATTACAGATCATTCATTAACAGGTTGGCTAAATCTTGTGATCTGTTAGGACTCACCATCAGCGTACAAAAGGGGTGGCTAAGGATGTAGATCCACCAGACATTGTCTTAAACGATAAAAATATGTAGTAGTACATCACTTTAACTACCTCGGATCTATCATCACCGACAACCTTTCACTGGACGCAGAGATGCAGAACCGATTAGGAATGGCCTCATCAGCACTTGCCAGGCTCTGACGGAGAGTGTCGAATAACAACATGCTAACCATCTCCACGTAGGTTGCTGTGTGATTAGTACCCTGCTCTATGCCAGTGAAACATGGACGCTGTATTGCTCACACGAAAAAAGGCTAAACGCTTTTCATATGCGCTGCCTGAGACCCATACTTGGAATTTCATGCAGCGACAGAGTGACAAACAACGAAGTATTGGACCGTGCAAAGATTGTCAGCTTAGTTACGTTCCTCCACCAGCGCCGCTTGCGGTGGCTTGGTCACGTGTGCAGAATAGGCGAATACCAAAAGACATCCTATAGGGAGAGCTAACAACGGCAGACAAAGATGATTGCAAACGTGACCTGAAGGCGTTGGATATGAACATCTGCAACTAGGAGGACCTTGCCAAAGACAAGATCCGGCTGGAGGCAGGCTTTGTGTGTTGGTCTGCAGCCAGGGGAGGATAAGATGCGTCAAAATGCAGACTCTAAACGTGAGCGGTGAACGCAAGGGCAACAACTGACTGCCCCCTCTCTCGCGTGAAGTCAATTGTCTCTCGAGACTGACAGGATGCCAATCACGTCGTGGAAGGCCGAAAAACGAATTTTAAAAAGCAACGAAAAACAAAGGCCTACTGTATTATGTGTCACTAGAGTGACGTCGGGAGCTAAGAACAAGGCTAATGCAACTTTCCATGTGACTGAAGTGGGTTGTGGAGGAAGCTAGCACCATCATCCCATAAAACCATTGCTATTGAAACACCACTAGAAATACTCGAATACTAACTTCCCGTGCAGTGGCCCCGTGCTTCACTTCGAGCGAAGAGACGAAACAGGCATGTACAGTCTAACGTATACAGAAAATACCACAACGAGGATATGCACTTAAGCTTCAGGCCAGACCTCTCAAAAATAACACTGAAAAGGTCAAAACCTCGAGCAATCGATCGAGTGACTGAAGCTGTTCCAGAGAAAAGATTACGCACACTGCATAAATAACAAAACAAAAAAAAACAGATATGTAGATAGTAAAATACATTTAAACGATAAGATGTTTAACTAAAGAAAACATAGCAACATCAATAATTCGACGCAAACCATTTATTATTTAAAGCAATTCAGTCTCGTTTTTCGTTGCCTGCCATATTAGTGTTGTAGCAGCCGTTTTTCTAGGTTAAGGCACGGGTTCAACTCTCGCCCCAGTCGACACAACTGTAAATGGATATCTGACACTTAACCCATTACACCCTATGGTCTAACTTTGAATTGGCAAAGTCAATGCATTGTTCAAGTTCATTTTCTTTTCGGTCCATCTGCAAAGCTATGTGAGAAAGGAAATGGCATTTTAGCTATTAGTTTCAGGTGCATTAGGGTGTAAAGGGTTAAGGGTTAGGGGAAGGGAGGCAGACTAACGTCTGGTCAGGCAAAATATACTGATCAGACATGTTAGTCGGGATCAAGATACTGATCAGCGCATGAGCTGCAGTGGAAAGCGACCCATAGCTGACTGCTAGCGTCAGGGCCAGCGAACCAGAGCTGCCAAGACCCTTCTACACCTCCATGCGGTGATCCTGGATAACAGGCTGCAGCAGGACAGACAGGCTAAGGAGAAGGGATCGAAGAGGGAATGCTAACCTGGTACTCAAAAAATGCTTGCTGAAGTCGGATGTGTCGGACCGAAAGGTGCAAATATCACAGTCACGCTGTAAACTACGACACAACGCATTCCGTTTTCTGGACTACATTCTGCTAATTAAGCCCTTTCAGGGTATTGTAGCGGGAGATTGTGAACGAACGAAGCCCACCCCAGCCCAGACATGTTAGTCAGGGTCAGGCAAAACATACTGGCCAAGACCCTCACCTGGGCTCCCTAAGTAACCCTCCCTGGAAACGGGCTGTTTTTATGGCAGCTTGACTAACGAGGTGAGGGATTGACGTGATCCCGTAGTAGTGAGTGACAATACAGATAAAGCCAAGCATAGCACAGCCGCCTGGAGGAACCCGATCCACCTTCATCAGCACGCTCGGGATGTGAAGAAAGCTACTGCAGCCTGCTACTTAACGTCCTTTTCAGGGCGCACAAAAGAGTAACCGACTCATTGTTGGCATTCGAAACAACAAGGGTTAGGGGAGGGACAGGCAAAGAGGATGGAATTCGCCACACAAGTTGAGCCTTAGCATACTTATTGTTGTTACTGATCTAACAGCATCTGGACTCTCATCATTCCACCCAATGCCATGTAATGGTATCTGCACCTGTTTATCAGATGTTGTTTAGTGTCATACAAAGTGTTTCCATTTATCTCACCTAGGAGGAGGAAGCATTTTCCTAACATTGTTGAACACACAAAGAGAAGATGACCAACGGTTTCATATCTTGGCACTCAGGAGTGTGTTGTGGTTGAATTATGTTCAAGTGATTGTTAAGTGGGATGTGTTCGGTTCCCTAGTGGGAAAATGGAGCTCTGATTTTTCCTTGGAAAGTTGATTGATACTGTCATTTTGGATTGGGGCTTGTCGTGTGTCTGTTTTAGTACTTCTTCTTCTTCATCGTACGCGTCAGTTTTAGTACAATGGGACCTAGATTACATTTCAAAGGGGGTAGAGGAATCAAACGCCAGGCAAAAATTAAACAAGGTAATCCCATAACAGAAATGTTGCTGAGGATAAAGTGTCAGAGACCTCATAGCAGGAAAGCTCCGCTTGTGTGGTGTTACTTTACTCAACGCTAACGAAGCTTTGTATCCATTTTTCAGCTGGGTAGACGCAGTCACTAAATTATGAGGATTTCTCAGAAAGCAATTATTCAACACAATATTTGGCATTCGTCACACAGCAAAACGCAATGTTTTCTGTAGACATGCCATTTTTCAAGATGATCTCCACCCAGATCTAACTGCCTCACACCAGCAGGAAACAAGGGCATGTATGTCTTTCCTGTACCAGCTAGTTTCCGGTTTCCTAAACTTCGCTTTTTTCGGCGTCTGTGAAAGTCTTTCGACTTTCATCTTGCGCTTTCCTTCCAATAGGAAAGATTGCAAAATATTACCAATGCATTTCCACTGCTGACTGAAATATGTGAGGGCCAATTACGGACTCTTGGTGCGCTGGGCTGGTGGCTGTGGTAGAATGCCTAGACCGTTACCGACCAATCAGCTCTGTCTTTCTCCTTGCTGAACAGTTTACTTTCTTTCTCCTCAACGACAAATGCAATTATAACTCGTTTGTAAAGCGTGCCGTATTTTAACGGGCTACTACATCCGCACTATATGTCGGAAGATCGTCCAATTACACACATATATGCGATAAACAACAATGTTGCAACCTGTACAAATGCCACCATCTTTATTCTGGGATAATCACCAAACAAATGTGGGATATTACCTTCAGCATTCCTAGTACATACCCACTCAGAGTTGGTGTCAATGCAACAGCTCTAACTGTCCCGTCACTCCCTGCCCGTTGTCTAGTAACGTTTTCCTTCCCGCCGACAGGGGCCGACCGCAGATTCAGAAGAAAAAAACGAATAATATAGCCAAATTGGCCAACAAATATGAAACCTCTGCCCCGTTTCTTGCTCTCACTCTCTGCTCCGCAGAATATAGCCAGAGGCAATCAGATCCGTCATTTCGTGTCAGGCGAAAGACCGTTCGATCTGGTCCTGGGCCATGAATGTTAATCTCCATCCTTTGTTCGTGCTGGCTGGAAGCCGTGTGTCGGCCGCGTGGCACGGCAATGTACTCATAAAACACAGATTGGAGGGGAGGGCCAATGGGAATTAGAGGGAAGGAAGGGTCTGATAGGAATAAGACGGAGAGAAGAGCTTAAGGGAATTAGAGATAGTAAAGATAAAATGGGAGATAATGATTTTAGAGCGATTTGTCCGGTGTGTAAAATAAACATTTGGTAAACGTGGTCGCATATAAGACGCGGCCGCCGGGGATCATGTGTTGGAGGCTTTATTTTATTTGGTCTTTCCTTTTTCAAGAAAAGGATGGGTAGATCTCCTCCTCGATGACTTTCTTATATATCATTTAAGTCGGGCACCCATTTACGGCTAGATAGACTTGAGTGAATCGAGACCCGGGAACAGTACCACTCTACTAGTCCAATCACGATTTTACTTTGTTTAATGTCTCTAGACTCGTGCTTTTACCAAACAAAATAGAGACAAAGGCCACGTTTATGTGAGAAATATATGTTGAAAGTTTCTAGACTCGTGCTTTTACCAAACAAAATAGAGACAAAGGCCACGTTTATGTGAGAAATATATGTTGAAAGTGCGTGTATATGTGTGCGTGTGTTTTTTGTTGTTGTATACAGACCGACACAAGAAAAGTGAAGACGCCTAAAGAAAATATTATCACAATATCATCGTCTCAGACAGTTCGATCGCACGACAGAAGCACGCTTTTCTTAGTAATGCCAAGTGATGTTTTAATGCTGCCCACGCAATGAAGTCTGTGGATGTCTATTTTATTACTAAAAATAACTTGAATACACTTATGAAAATATTTGTGACCTAAGAACAAACGGAAAGGATTATTATATAAATATCTGTTCAATAAACGGAGGATAGGTGCTGCTGCTGACGAATGCACCCTGGGTACTGGGAAAATCAACCTTGGACATATGCTACAAAATTCCCCGACCTACGAGGACCTGAGAAAGCATATGTGGCCATCACCAGTGCCAACATTACACAAGCTCTATTGCAATGTCGACAGCCTGGAGAAGCGGTTGTACAAGACACGAACCACGGCATGTGTCTTATGTGGGGAAAACAGAGATAGTGGAACTTTTCAAAGGATGACAATCCTATAGCTGAGATGGTAAAAGTGTTTTCTTCTCAGGAAATAACGGGTTTAAAATCCCACGAGTCTGAAGCGTTGCTTGCTCTTAAGGAAGGTGTGGCGAGCGCCTAGTCATATTGGAGATTGAAGAAACAAATCGGGGGATCCCTTACACGCTATGTCCACATAAAAGAACTATTCGCAGGTGAAAATGGATGAGAGTAGGATGTTAGCTGCTGTCCAGGGAAAATGAAAAAAGTAATGGAATTCTTAGCAAGTAAATAATCTACATTGTTCTAGGATGAATAAACTGCAGAAGGCGGAACATTGAAATGAGAAAAGTAATGACATTCCTAGCAAGTAGACAACCTACATTCTTATAGGATTAATAAACTGCAGAAGGCGAACATTGAAATGAGAAAAGTAATGACATTCCTAGCAAGTAGACAACCTACATTCTTATAGGATTAATAAACTGCAGAAGGCGAACATTGAAATGAGAAAAGTAATGACATTCCTAGCAAGTAGACAACCTACATTCTTATAGGATTAATAAACTGCAGAAGGCGAACATTGAAATGAAAAAAGTAATGACATTCCTAGCAAGTAGACAACCTACATTCTTATAGGATTAATAAACTGCAGAAAGCGAAATATTGAAATGAGAAAAGTAATGACATTCCTAGCAGGTATACAATCTACATTCTCCTAGTCCTATAAACCGCTGTAAGCAAATTTAAGGGAAAAAAAAAGAAGAAAAAAAGCATGCACTACGGATAGCCTTATGTTATACCTGACTGCATACATACATCTCTTTGAATTCCAGGATTCCAAGTGAACCCTAAGATGACAGAGCAGAGTGACAGCATGGAGTTCTAAACCCAGCTGAAAGGTAAACTGTATGGTGACGAGAGAAAATAGAGACTATCGTCACGTTTATGTGAGAACTAGATGTTGAAAGTCTTGACTCGTGCTTTTACCAAACAAAATAGAGACAAAGGCCACGTTTATGTGAGAAATCTATGTTGAAAGTATCTTGCTTTCCCCTTATACCAAACAAAATAAAAAACATACGTCAGTTTATGTGAGAAATAGATGTTGAAAGTCTCTTGCCTTCCCCTTATACCAAACAAAATTATAGACAACCGTCAGTTTATGTGAGAAATAGATGTTGAAAGTCTAGTGTCTGGCCCTTATACCAAACACGACTAGTTTTCACGGCTCAGTCCAACATTACGAACAGGCCTGCCTTTATTCCTTGTTCTGTTTCGGTTCTCATCTGACATTGCATGTATCTGTGAACTAAAAAACCGAGTAAAAAAAAAAATTTCTAAAAGCTATCTGGCATTCTGCGCGAACTTTATCAAGACAAGTCATCAAGGTACATCACTGTCTCGTTGGGTTGAGCCGGGTTTCCAGCGTCCAGTCCAAGCACAACTCTGAGGTCTGTTGGAGTTATTTCTTCTCACACGTATCTTTTATCGCTGGAACACCAGACTCCAGAGGGGGCAGAAAGGTGGAAGCGAGAAAGCAAAGCACCAGCGATCGCGGAGAGATTGTAACTCAAGCTGGCCTCACGCGCTAATGATTTTCTGGAATGTTAGGTCACGGGAGGGATGTGCTAAATGCAGTAGGAGGAATATTCAAACTTGCGGTTAAAAAAAAAGGAATGGGAGATCTATAGCTGACTGCTGCCAGGAGTGAAGTGTTAGAAATGTCCGCTTGTAGACGTCATCTCATAATCTCGGCTGTTAACTTATGCCGCCAGGTGTCGTTGGGATGTTCAATCGTCTTTCATGTGTGTCTGTGATTTGTTTTTTAGCATCATAAATATATTATTTTATTGGTCTTCCTCTTGCTCTGAAGATGGGATGTCTGGTGCTATAGACTCGAGCGACTCGGTTAGAGACAGTCGTGTTGTGAGGAATCGGGAGGAGGGGTGTGGAGATGTGGCGTCTATATAAGATACAACAATGGAAGAATAGCTCGGGAGACTTTCCCAAGGAGAAAGATCTAACTTTCGAACAGAATCCACGGCACATCTACAGACTCCATTTGCAACTACCAGCCAAGATTGTTTTCTTCAAATCCGTACTTGAATCATTACACCATGTTGGAGTCGGAATAAAACAAGTGCAAATATTGCAGTCAAGACTACGACACGACGCATTTCGCTCTCCGAACAACATTCTGCTAATTCAATATCCCTCTTCGGGTCTTGATAAAGGAAGTTTGGGAACGAAGAAGAGGAAGAAGAATCATTACACAACAGAAATGAACGCATGCGTCAGGAAATAAGAACTGAGATAAACATTATCCAAAGGACCTGAACGATTGCCCTCCAGTGGCTACTCTCCCACTGTGGGATTACGTGGAACGAGATAACCGACAGTGGCTACTCTCCCACTGTGGGATTACATGGAACGAGATAACCGACAGTGGCTACTCTCCCACTGTGGGATTACATGGAACGAGATAACCGACAGTGGCTACTCTCCCACTGTGGGAATACATGGAACGAGATAACCGACAGTGGCTACTCTCCCACTGTGGGATTACATGGAACGAGATAACCGACAGTGGCTACTCTCCCACTGTGGGATTACATGGAACGAGATAACCGACAGTGGCTACTCTCCCACTGTGGGATTACATGGAACGAGATAACCGACGACATGACTAGAGCTGGTAGCAAAATGGAGCAGTTCTCCCATACAATACCATATCGAGAAATCAAAATTATTGTTCACAGCTATTACAATAACCTATGGAAGAAAGAGATGAATGTGAACGAAAGACATGGCCCAATCCAAACTAAAAAGACACCAAGACCCAAACACAAAAAACACCAAGACTCAATCCAAACACAAAAGACACCAAGACCCAACCCAAACACAAAAGACCCAACCCAAACGACACCAAGACCCAATCCAAACACAAAAGACACCAAGACCCAACCCAAACACAAAAGACACCAAGACCCAACCCAAACACAAAAGACCTAACCCAAACGACACCAAGACCCAACCCAAACGTAAAAGGACACCAAGAAACTTTGTTCGACATAACAACAGCGCCAGGTAGACTACCAAGTTACCTCTACCAGCTCAAGACATCCTGCACACATTAACGTCCTTGTTCATACGCCTGAACCTGTCCTATAATCATGTCCAGCTTATAAAGACATAGGAAGCCAAACCGGGACATAAGGAGCAGGGCAGAAGCTATTCCTATAAGCCCCTCCCTCCGACCTAGAAAAGCATGAACTACGTCTTGGCCACGTGATTGCCTATCTAGTTAGCATGACTAAATGCCTGAACACAGAAGAGGAAATTTTTTCTTCTTTTGTCCTACTGCCATGTGGCGTCGCACAGAGGTGGGATGTGTAGATTCATTATTATCGCCAAGTTGGTGGCTTTTTCCGTCGCTAGGTGAAACTTCCTGAGTCTGACAAACCTTCGATCCACCTATGTCGAGGATGGCTCTTTGTACGTGGACCGTAGACCTGCATGTGATATTGCTTTGCTGGAAGTTGGTCAATGCATTCTGAATAAACGACCAAACCACTTTATTGGTTGGGGTATCAATGTAGGTACTAACTGTCTTTGTGCCCACTATCTGTCTGAGCGTCGTGTTTCCCGCTGTACGTTCGCCCAATTCTCGGTCTGTCCATATTTAAAGAAATCTCTTGCCAGCTTGATGTTGCTAATATGTAATTTGAGCTTTTTCAGGAATGATAATTTTGACATGTTTTGTGTGATGATCGTTTGTTGGACATCATAGTGGCAGACATTCATCGTACATTTGATGAGTGCTGAAGACAGTAATATGAGTGATGAAAATAGTATATATATATATATATATATATATATATATATATATATATATATATATATACACATGTATGTATGTATGTATGTGTGTGTGTATGTATGCATGTGTGTGTATGTATGCATGTATGTATGTATGCATGTATGTATGTATGTAGTGGTTCCCGGTGTCAAGGACCGTCTCAAATGAAGGACTGACCATAATTTTGAAATGCTCAATTTCGAGAAATATAACAAACATGGGCCTTAACGGCCTTAGTCAGGACAAAGTTCAAAAATTTTAATTAAAAATTTACCCAAATTGTTTTGTACATTCCCCTAGGTCTAGACAGCCGTGGGAAGTTTAGAATACCTACTACGGATAGCCTTCGGCTACCTGGCAACATACATTAACAACATGCTTGTTTGAATACCAGGATTCCAATAATAAACATAAAAATACGGTTTGATCCCTTTCATCTATCTTAACTGCCTGTGACGTTTTGTGGGTTACAGAGAGACATGTAGACCATCTTACCCACGTATGGTCTGAATTATTTCTACTATAACAGAGACATGGTAAGCTTACACCTCGTCTACTACTGATGCAACACATACTACTGGATTGTGAGGCAGCGTGGCCTAGAGGTGAAACGTCGGTTTCACAATTCCAACGCACCTGGTTTGAATCCCGCGGTGTACTGTTTGGCAGACACTGGATTTGTTCTCCGTGTGATCACTTCTCCGGGCACGGTAAGTAATGGCAATTTACCGTACTGCGCACCTGTCAAGAAACACAATAACCGAATTGGTTGGCAGTTGTAAGAAGCGACGTTCTGCAAAGGACAGACTACTTATTATTTGGGGGTATAGTATTGGATATAGACTTCTTTTGTCATAATGTTGCCCTAAAGTCAGGGTCTTTTGAGGAGAGAAAATGCCGGCGGGAGTCTTACTACTGGCATAATCACTGAAGCCTGACCAGGTCACTGCAGAGGGGCCAGACTACGGAGCAGGTAGGGCTGCAAAACGCACCCAGTGGATGAATTGGGCCAACAGGCGCAAAAAAACAAAACATACTGTAACGCACACCGCCTTGGGGAATAGAGAAATTGGGTGAAGAGAAAAAATATACTCTTTCCTTTAACAGAAAGGGATCCAGGATACACTTGTAGAAAGTAGTACTCCCGTCATTTGATGTACCAAAACCACACGTTCTTGAGCCTGCCCTAGAGTGTAGAGCATCAATAATTGACAGCGAGTGTCACCGAGAAGCTTCAACAACGAAGTCGCACCGCGCGGAAATACAACACATCGACACTGCTTCTCTTACGTCATCTGCCAACTGCCCAGAGATAGATCAATACCGGCCTATTGTCTATCTAACGTAACCACAGAAACATCCAGGAACCGGCAAATCAGAGCTGGTCCAATCCGGCGACCTCCAGCGAAAGTGAATTGTAACATTGTTTAAAATTTATTTTTAAACTTATTTTTCTTCCTCGTTCGGTTGTTGTAGGTTATTGATCGGGGGATCCTGTTCCACATCTGACAGCTGGAGTGTGGTATTTGTCCGTCCGCCTTCCAGGCAGTCTTTTCAACCGGGTATATTATCCATAGTTTAGTGGTCCTCAGTTATCGTAAAGTGGAGTAGTCAGTTATCATAAGGTGGAGTAGTCAGTTATCATAAGGTGGAGTAGTCAGTTATCATAAGGTGGAGTAGTCAGTTATCATAAGGTGGAGTAGTCAGTTATCATAAGGTGGAGTAGTCAGTTATAAGGTGGAGTAGTCTATCATAAGGTGGAGTAGTAGGTTATCATAAGGTGGAGTAACCAGTTATCGTATAGTAGAGTAGCCAGTTATCATACGGTGTAGTAGCTACTTATCATAACATGAAGTAGCCAGTTCCCTTCCTCTTTGCCTTTATTTGCCAAATCATAAGTTATAGTTAGGTGCGTATTAGTAGAGGGAGCTGAAACCCGTACCTTCCCCGTGAAAAGGAAGTACTCTATCACTACACTGAGACACACTGTTCGTCCTACCCGACAAGGACATATGACCTTGAACAACTATGCCTGGAACACTTAGGAATGCAATCCAAGATGAAGATATCCACCAAGAAAACGAGGTTGGCCATTCAGCGGATCATCAGACACTGTAACATCGAAGGTAGTGACGCTGGATACAGAGAAGGAAAGTCTGAATCAGCTTTCCAACAAACAGATATGAACATCACACAAAAAGATAGCAAGACCATAATTCAAGCCAACTCCAGGAAGAAAATGGACTGATCAACAACCCTACTTCCGAAGAGAAGACACATGCTAAAATTTAACTAGCGTAGAGCAAGTCGTCAGCTTCAAACTGAGCATAATAGACTCAAAGGTCATCTTCACAGGAACATGTCAATTTGGGCTGATGAGATGTGTCCATGTGAGGAGCAAAACGTGACGCATATACTACAAAAATGCACGCTCGTGCAGGAAGAGAGAAAGCAATAATGGCGTATCGAGACCAATAAGACGAAATATGTACGGAAATTCTAATCAGCATCCCTGAGCGATTTGCTCTTGGGGAGAACACGATGATTTCAAACAAAAGATAACAAAAGAAAGACTTTTAAACTGCGGGGGCCTTTATAAGAGAAACCAAGACCTTGATCGAATGATGAACGAAGTAGAGAAGAACACTTTATCATTGATGGCATTGTCTGATACTTGGGATCCTGGTATTCAAACAGGCATGTGTAATGTATGTTGCCAGGTAGTAGAGGGCTTCGCCTATGCATAGTAAGTATTTTAGAACTTCCTGCTGCGTGATATGTCTTGGGTGGGGGTAGGGGGAGTTTGTGTGTGTGAAGAGGGAGGGGTACACATAATTTATGTAAATTTTTAACTTGAATTTTTTAAAATTTTGTCATGGCAGCGGCGTTAAACCTACTCTTTTCGATATCTAACTGCCAAGACATTTTTAACATGCCCGACACTGAACATGGGAGTCCGATCTCACTATCCAGATATCAGATGTTTTTTTTCTCCAGAAGATCCACGTGAAAAAAATGCCAACCTCCACCGTGATTAGAGCCCGCGACTTACCTCCGTATCCGAGGCGAACACCTTACCTCGAGACAACAAATATGGGACGTATTTGACGTATTTTCACTTTCTTCAAAGTATGTGTCCAAATAATCCATGTATCCTCTCGACAAGAAGCGAGCGCTCTACTGGTCATTTGCTAAGCGGGGTATAGTTATATAGTTCCTAACGAACGATGTATCGTCCACATTGTTCTCTCCAGCAAGAGTATAGCTACTTCTACAGTTGGCTTCCGTGTATGGAACCTGCATACATTCATGTTAGTTTGTATAGTAATTATATGTATAAGAAAAAAAGGTACAGACGACAAAGACACAGGAAAACTCGGAACTCATTTTGCCACGCAACATCTAGCAGGCTTTACTCGTTATGTATAGATATAAAAAGAAGTGCGCGACAAGGACGCCATACTGTCTATTTAACCTTTACCCAAAACACATTGTTCGACAGATGTAAAATCCGCAGGGACTCATTATCGATGGAGCATCATAAATGATCCCAGGTATGCGGCTGAAACAGAATAAGCACTGCAGGAACTAGTGCTCTGAGTACAGAATAAAAGTCAAGTATATGACTTGACATTAACACTGAGAATACATGCAGTGAGGATCAGTAGAGCGCCTGTGCCACTCAGCGTAAATGATATTGCTCTTCAAATGACCCATGCGGTTTCCCCAAGTGGTCCGCCGGGGTCTATGTGTATGACAAGGACAATAATAGTTCCACTGCCTCAAATAGAGCATGTCGTAATAGGCGACTAACTGTGTGACACGGCATAACACCGGCCATGATTAGGTGGTTTGTTAAGAGCAGCATAGATGGCGTCTAACAGGCTGCGCGTCAACTTTGCTGTAGTGTTTTCTTTGCGGTAATGTATTGAGTATATAAAAATGGACTCGCACATCAGTTAACCATCCTCCATAGTGGAGTGATAACAACTAAAGCGTAACTCGCTAAGCAGGAAATGCTCCTCCTGGTTAAATCCAGCTCACGTCTGATATGGTACCTGCACACGGGCTAATGCCCCTGTAGAAGTACAGGCCGACTAAGACTGGCCCATGAGTTCATACATTATGGCAGTATTTTTTCGGACGACGGTAGGATCGACAGGGAAATTGCGACTAGGTGTCAGGAAGCAACTGCTGTAACTTATCTGTCCCCACTGCTTAGACACCCGAGCATTAGTTTGGCAACACAGCAACAGCTGATAAACAGTATATTTATGACGACTCGGTGCAGCCAGTGCCAAACATGGCCTCTGTTCATGGCGCATGAGAGCAGAATTTT
This sequence comes from Ariolimax columbianus, assembly GCA_036924085.1. Lineage (NCBI taxonomy): Eukaryota > Metazoa > Mollusca > Gastropoda > Stylommatophora > Arionidae > Ariolimax > Ariolimax columbianus. The sequence goes on along the minus strand of JAVGWX010000011.1, from coordinate 6,771,140 downwards.
GAGGTGTGAAACGATTTTTTTTCCTTCTTTTTCGTTCGCCTTATTTCTCTAATCCCCAAGGCGGTGTGCGTTGCACTGTGTTTTTAATTTGCGCCTGTAGGGCCCAGAGCATCCGATTTCAGCATACATTTTATGTAAGGGTCTGCTTCCCCCTGCATTTTCTAAGGGTTTGCTTCCCCGGGGTAACAGCCGGTGCTGTGATGGGGATCGAACCCAGCACCTTCGAATTGTGAGCCGTGCCACTTAACCACTAGGCGAAGTGTTTGAGGAATGTCATCGGTGTTACCAGGAAAGACAGAATACGAAACCACGGCATTCGTAGTACGGTCGGCACAACATCTTGTGCTGAATACATTTCGAGGCACAATACACGTTGGTTTGATCATCTCATGAGAATGCACCGTCCGCTGGTGGCTTACAACGCTGGAAGATCCGGCAACAGTGCAAGGGGCGGCCACGAGTCAGCTGGATAGACGACAGAGTGATTGTGCAGCGACGAGGGCTCACATTGACCGACGAGGGCTCACATTGACCGACGAGAGCTCACATTGACCGACGAGAGCTCACATTGACCGACGATGGCTCACATTGACTGACGAGGGCTCACATTGACCAACGAGGGCTCACATTGACCAACGAGGGCTCATGTAACAGTTCCCGCCGGAGCAAGGGGAGTTTAGGATGCCTGAACATGTTAAAGCTTAAAGCTACATGAATGCATGTCAAGGTCACTCACTGTCTCAGCAAAGGAGAACAGAGTTGGGTTAAGAAATGTGGACAGGTAGAAACTGACCACTGGCCTTCCGATTTTGGTAGGGGGAGATTGATTGACAGACGAAATTGGCAACGGGGCTTGCTGCGAGAGAATGAGTGACAGGTGTGCAAAGTGTTTCGTTCCAATTGGAATTGAAGATGACCATACCTGAGATCGATTGGTCAAGCTCTGGCCTTGCTTGAGGATATATAACTCGAGACAAAGTTTAGCTCGGGAGGCTGGACGAGAGATGGAGAGGCTGGAGGAGAGATGGAGTATGAGAGAGAGTGAGGCTGGAGGAGAGATGGAGTATGAGAGAGAGTGAGGCTGGAGGAGAGATGGAGTATGAGAGAGAGTGAGGCTGGAGAGAGAGAGAGACTGAATGTAGATAGTGTGTTTAACTCACCGACTTTAGATAGAGGAGCGATTGATTGACGGTTGGACGAATGTTTAGTGATAGAACAGGATCGCTCAAATAGGTGTGTGAGTTTTGCATTAATAGATAATGTGAAAGTGTGTTTGTAAGCAAGGACACATTGTGAACGAGTTATGTCGAGATCGCCCGCCTGAGGGGATTTCAGTGAGGAAGAGTATTTGATAAGGTGTTTTGATGACGCAGTTAAGGCGATATGTGTGTGATGTATTTGCAAGGCAATAGAACTGGGTTTTTAGTTAGTTGGGAATTCCATCAATAGCTAATGCTTATAATTCCCGTTTTAGTAGAATGTTTAGTTAAGATATGTATTATATTGTGTTTGTAATTTCTCTACTCATTGTATGATATGAGTATGATATAATAAATATGCCACCTGCTGTTTGATATGTCATTTACTGAGTATGGTCATGATGATGTGGATGAGTGTGAGAATGTTCTAAGTTAGATCACGGCCAGGGCAAAGAAATAGAGGATCTGCTACACTCACATTGACCGACGCAATGCCCTTGGCGCATGGTGGACAGCTCACCACGACGCTAAACGGCATAAGTGGAAAGAAAACTAACATTGCTAGTTAGCAAAGTAGACTTGAAACCGAACCCTGTCGGGTACAATGGACGATCAAACAATGGAACCGAGTTTGGAAGACACGAAATGGAAATCAATAAGAAGAAATGGAAATCAAGAAGAAGAAGAAATGGAAACAAGGATGCCGACATTCAAACTCACAAATTTAAAAATGAGTGATCAAGTGGTATGTGTATATTCAAGGTCTAAAAAATGTCAATACTTTGGGTCACATCAAGAGACACGGCGGTCTTGAGAGAACGGTGATGGAAGGAAAGTGCCAGGCAAAAGAGGAAGGGGTAGACCAAGAAGACGATGGCACCAAGATATCCAGGAATGCCTGAGTATGACTAACGGAGGCTGGTGTTTTTGCAAGATAAAGAGTTTATGTCAGACTGATGGGAGCGACGTTCTATAAAGGACATGCTACATGATGAAATAGTTATCTAACAGATTCAGTAGACAACCAGAGCAGCGAGTAGGAGGATAGCTTCAAGAGATGAAAATGGGAAAAGGTCTGCACCACCAAATAAGAGAGAGGACGTTGGAGATAATTGCACGGGGGTTGCTGTTTTTAGTACGGCCCCTAATGATAAAAACTGAATGAATAAGTTAGTGACCGAAATCGGTGACGAACGAGGTATAGGGAAAGAATTGATAGAGAGAGAGAGAGAGAGAGAGAGAGAGAGAGAGAGAGCGAAAGTTAGAGAGAAAGAGACTAATAGATGGAAAATAGAGAGAGGGAGCGATGAAACGAGAGAATGGAAGATACAGATTTGGGATTAATATAAGCGGGCGGACAGAGAGGGGATGAAAACGAGCAAATGTTCTAAGACTGGACGCTATTGGCAATAACAAAATGAAGAGGTTCGGACAAATGTGACTAGTTAGTAGGACATAGAGCGAACGAGATAGAGAGAGAACGGTAGAAGGATGAGGGAGGAAAAATAAATGTAATGGCTTTACAGCTGAAGCGAAGACGCGGCAAATCGAATTATCAGTGGACGGTGGAAAGGACTTGGACGACGGATTCAAATCCCCTCCCGCCCAGAAAACTTCTCGAGCCTCCCTTATTGGGTTTCTGGATATTCGGAAAGCGATCAAACCTCTATCAGGGGCTGGTAATCGAGTTTCCACAAAACCGCGGGGAGAGGCCGAGAGCTAAATTTGTTTTGAGGGTTTCTTGAGAGAATGTGGCTGGGAAAGTGGTGTGATACAAAAAATACCGTGTTACTGCGGACAGGATAATAACCGGCCAACATGTCGTCAGAGGCGTCTTAGAATGGGCAAACATGGGACCGGCTACACAATTATCTAGCAACATCAACAAACGAACATCTATATCGTATGGTTGCAGATGGGCAATGGAATAAGTCAAATCAGGCTAAGGAAGGTTGGGCATGGGGCCGACTACCCTATAAGAGTAACATATCATTAGCATTTTCAGAGCGTCGTTTTCATAACAGCGGATGTGCCAGACGACGGATCTCTGACCAGTTTTCCCGCCTTAATCAATGTCACCCTCAGAGCACTTTTAATGTGGTATTTTCATCAGTTTCTCGGTCTGTCTCTTGTCTCGCTTTCCAGGTTCACATGTTCCCCAGTAGTGTTTTTTTTTTAAAATTCAATAATATTGTGGTGTTTAATGAATTTTGGTTTCCAAGACATGATTTTATATACTAGCCAAATTTGTCATATATCCAGGTATTTTAGAAGAGCGTATGTTTCGATATCCGTGGTATGTTAGAAGAGCTTATGTTTCGATATCAAGATATGTTAAGCACGTTCCTGTAGCTCGACAGATTATATCTTCTTCCTTAGTGTGTGTGTGGTTGTTGCTCTCCTACGTTGCTACATGGAAGATGCAAGTCCTCGATATTTTAATTGCTGTCATGTTGTTGTTCTGTTATACATTTTAATTTCATTTATAATCTGCGCTGTCATGTCCATTCTTCTTCCTAAAGACAATCTCTATTATTGTTTTTGATGGGGTCGAGATATTTAAAACGTGTGATGTTCGTAAGTTCTTGCGCTCTGATAACTTTCTTTTTTGCCTTGTCATTGCTCAATATATTGTTGATGTTTTGGTGAACATTTTAAGATTTTGTTGAGAGAGATATCAGCCGAGAGAGAAATATACGTACACCCCAGTGGACCGGGGGAACAACGCATCAGCTACAGCGGTCGGCGATACAAAGCTGACTGCTAGCAGCAGGACCAGCAAACTAGAGCCGTCAAGACCCTTCTACACTTCCACGCGGAGATCCTGGGTAACAGATTGCAACAGAGCAGACTGGCTAAGGAGAAGGGATCGAAGAGGTGAGACTAACCCCATACCCAAAAATGTCTGCTGAAGTCGGATGTTTGGACTGAAAGGTGCAAATATCTCAGTCAACCTATAGACTACGACACAGCGCATTCGTTCCTCAGACTACACCCTGCTACTTGCAAAGCCCTTTTCAGGGTTTGGTGGCGGGAGATTGAGAACGACGAAGACAAAGAAAGCCAGCAAGTGTGAAAATCATTCAATTGTTTCTGGTAGCGCGACTTCAATTACCTAGCTATAACAAGAGTTATCTTAACTTAACACAACTTAACAACTTTATACTGGTTTAGAAGACCCTGCAGAGTCTGTATACAACCAGTTACATTTACATCACCTTGCTCTAAAATATATGCGCATCCAGTTTATTCTTAAATGCATTAACTGTCCCTGCCTCCACTACCTCCCCTGGCAATGCATTCCAAGCAGACACCACTCTCTGTCTAAAAAAATATTTCCTAATATCTAACCTGGACCTCTCTTTAATCAGCTTGTAGCTATGTCCTCGTGTTATTGTAGGTGGCTGTATTTTAAAAAACTTGTTATAGTCTAATTTATCGATTCCTCTGATCATCTTATAAACCTGTATTAAGTCACCACGAATTCTTCTCTCTTCGAGACACTGTAGGCCGGTTTTTCTGAGTCGTTCCTCATAACTGTAATTCTGGAATCGGGGAGGGAAAGCAGCGAGGCCACTCCAGATAGCAAAGATAAAGACATATTATAATTACCATAACTGTAAAAAGTCCTCACCCATTGCACGAATTACTGCTTTTAAACACATCAGGCCGGTCACCTGGTTCACAGTTAGGCACGGCAAGACGGGTAGCAACGGAACTTTCCCTAAGATTCCAGAACCAAACTAAGGTCTAGTACATTAAAGTCGAACACGCCATCACCGACACAATGTTTGCCAACTAATACTTTACTTCACTAATGTCAAACCCGTTTGAGTTGCATTTATCAATTTCATTTTATTTAGTACTCAAAGGAGATGAAAATTATGATGGATGGAGAAAATGTCTGAAGCTTTTAGAAGCTGAGAACACACAATTGTGCATGCCCCATGGAGCGTTAATGAATGCCGTGGTATCCAGATACTGGGGTTATTACCTCAAATAACGTTCGCCAAGTCTGGCAACAACGTTCCGAAGAGAACAGACATACGCCCTTTCAAGTCGTAAGATGTATCGCCCTTGTCAAATTGTGTCGGGCTGTGAGTGATTGATGCCATTAGTATATAGAGCTTTTGGACAAACCAAGCTTTCTTGGGGAGTCGATTAGCGGTGGTAACACCAGAGGCTTACTTGAGCTGAAGGGTCTTCGTCTATGATGTAAGGCAGGGGTTTCCAGACTACTGTCTGCGTGCGGCTCGCCCTGTTGCATCCGACCCGCAATAACTTGAAATAATTATCATTTCAGGTTTCCATTCGAAACCTTTCAGTGAATCCCATTCATTTGTAAAATCCGTATTTGAAGTAATGCCAACGATCCTTTTCTCAAAGCATTTTCTAAAGTTTAAAAACTTGCGTACCACATTAAGCTGCATAGACTGACGTCCGTACCACATTAAGCTGCATAGACTGACGTCCGTACCACATTAAGCTGCATAGACTAACGTCCGTACCACATTAAGCTGCATAGACTGACGTCCGTACCACATTAAGCTGCATAGACTAACATCCGTACCACATTAAGCTGCATAGACTAATGTCCGTACCACATTAAGTTGCATAGACTGACGTCCGTACCACATTAAGCTGCATAGACTAACATCCGTACCACATTAAGCTGCATAGACTAACGTCCGTACCACATTAAGCTGCATAAACTAACGTCCGTACCACATTAAGCTGCATAGACTAACGCCCGTACCACATTAAGCTGCATAGACTAACAACCAACTTTTTCAAAGCACACCAGTACCGTGTCGCCTTCTCTAGTCTCTCCCTGCATTGGTCTTTCTCTACCTCTGTGGGTTCCATGATAGATAGTATCTGGTGACACCTTCCTCGCAAAATGTCCCCACCTGTCCCCTGATAATATTCGTTTGTAACTCTTGTCGGACCATCGCAAGCCTAGAACCTCCTCCAGAGATATATTAGTACAATTCATGTAACCTATCAAACTATTTGGTTAACCATCATGTTTCTACTCCATAAAAAAGTCGTATTGGTGTTCAATATCCTTAGTTTTAGAATTGCATATGGTTCCGACACAATAAAAGTCTCTCTTGCTGTTTGTATCCTGACTTGTACGGTTTCATCTGCACCACAAGTCTTTATGATGAAACATAGGGACGCGAAGCTTTCTACCGCATCATATGGTGCGCCCCACTATTAAACAATGGGTCGAGGTTAAGGGACGCTCTACCACAGTTTATGTTCGAACGGATAGGTTGAGAACCTCGACCTTGCCAGGAAGACAGTCTTGTTCGTCAAGGGTCGAGGTTAACAGGCAGACAAGAGCAGCTGGAAATTTGCCCAGTCGCAAGTGACCCAAATACAGAGAACGCTGGTTCCGATGATTGACCGGATGAGCACGTGCTAGCCACGTGTGTCGAAAAGGGCGGAGAACTGTGTCTGAATATATTTCAGACTCAGATCTGAAAGTATTTCTCCGAAACGATCTCAGTACTAGATCTGAGTCTCAGAGCAGACACAAGAGCTCAGAGAAAATGCAAACTACTATTCACGAAGACGCTGAAGTCCTGGGAAATTTGTTGTTGTTTTCCTATTATTTCTCTAATCCAAAAGACGGTGTGCATTGCACTGTGGTTCTTATTTTGCGCCTGTCGTCCCAGTGCATCCGACTTCAGCATTCATTTTATGTAAGGGTATGCTTCTCCTGCATTTTCTAAGGGTTTGCTTCCTCAGGGTATCGACATCGGGGTGCTGTGATGGGGATCGAACCCAGCACCTTCGGATTGTGAGCCGTGTCACTTAACTATTAGTCCACACCGCCCCCGTCTGGAGAAATGAAACGACACAACAACTAGTATTCCAGAAGACACTGAACGTTCTGAGAGCTGAGAACTTAGAAATGACTTTTAGACAGTGGTAGATAGAAGAGTCCAGACTAGTTGCACAAACGGAGAGAACCTGGGAAACCATATGTGCGTACTGCAAGAAGCCCCTGGACAATTTAGATAGCGATATAGTTTAAGTGTGTGATACTAGAATTTCATTTATAGATTAATTTAAGTTGTGAAATTCCCTATTATTAGATAAATCATTGATACTTGAAGTTGAAACCTGTCATTGTGCAACATGTTATGTGCTATGCCATATGATTACGTCACACATAAGTCTGCGCGAAGGCGGGCAAGTCAAAAAGAAAAAACTAGAATTGCACATATAATCATTAGATGATGAATTTGTATTGGCTCATGGTTTCCCCTACCATCATGTGTAGAAATATACCACTCACTCTGTACGTACGCACTTTCACGAATACATTCAAATCAAAAGCGATAATAATCTCGAACGCGGCTATACGAAATGCATTTGCCCAGGCGTAAACTCGATCCTCTAAGCTGTATCCCGTGCCCGAACCTGACAGAGCCGTCAAAAGATCCGATCCTAGATGCGAGCGCATGATTGGAGCGAACAGTTATTGATCAACAAACACGGCAGCGGCTATATGGAACTAACGTCCCATGAGGGGAGCCAAATCCTGGATTGTTCCTCGGGTTCAATGGTGAAGTTGCAATCCCTGCCCAGGCCTAACTCCCTTCTGACTTTACATAGGCATGACACTTTATCTCGGAGGACATTGTCTGTTCTACGATTGCCTTTAACTGTATAACTCTTAGGCATTTTCTCAGACATTGCCCCTAATGTAAAAAGAGCCACTGTAACCAGCTACTAAATAAGCCTCAAGAGTTAACGCGAGTAGCTTCGAACAACCAATTTCTGATAAACAAAATACACCTGCGTGCTAATTTTAGTTTTGAAATGATCACCTCTGTGCAAGTTGCCTAGTGGGGGCAAAGATTGCAGGTTGCGGAAAAGATTACATGTAGCAGAAAATATTACATGTAGCAGAAAATATTACATGTAGCAGAAAGGATTACATGTAGCTGAAAAGATTACATGTAGCAGAAAATATTACATGTAGCAGAAAAGATTACATGTAGCTAAAAAGATTACATGTAGCAGAAAAGATTACATGTAGCAGAAAATATTACATGTAGCTGAAAAGATTACATGTAGCAGAAAATATTACATGTAGCAGAAAAGATTACATGTAGCTGAAAAGATTACATGTAGCAGAAAATATTACATGTAGCAGACAAGATTACATGTAGCTGAAAAGATTTCACGGAGCGGTAAACGGCTCGTAGCAGTCAGTTGATCATATAGCGGAACAGAATCGACGACTAAAGCGGCAAGATACAAGAAAAAAGTCAATTATGAAATGTGAACAGTAGAACACCACAACAAAAACATCACTGAACAAGCCTAGCGAGGTGGGGAGGAGAAGATGTGTGTCTTCACGTGATCCCCGTAGTAGTAGGCGATACGCAGACTTGGAATCCTGGTATCCAAAGAGGCATGTTCATGTCCGTTGCCAGGGAGGCCAAGGCTTCGTCTTTACGCAGTATGTATTTACAACTTCCCGCGGCTTACAAGGCCTAGGGGACGGTACACTTAATTTGGGTAGATCTTTAAAACTACAAATTTAGAATTTTGCTTGGACAGTGGCAGTTAAGCCAATGCTCTATTTCTGCCAAGGGATTTTTAACGTTCTCGTCACTGAACACGGAGTGTCCGATCTCTCTACCTATTGATCAGAGAAATTTTTACCAGAAGATCCACGTAAAAAAATCGCGGCATGACTTCAAAGTCGCCTATAGTGCGGACGTTCGGTTCCGGTGCAGGGGTGCGATATTTGAATACAGGCATCACTCGCTTAGCGTCGGTGATACGTAATGTGGAGATCTGAAAAGAACGTTTTATTATGTTGTGTCTTAGTTTACAACGATACCTGTGCCTTTAGGCCAGACACCCGATTTCAGCGCGAAATTTTGGGGATCGGATTTGTCGTTCTTTTCCGATCCCCATTCTCTTAGACAAACTTCAGGGAGTTTGAAACCAGACATGGATACAGTAGGATAAGAACGGCTATTGGGACGAGCCAGGCAGGAGCATGTGCTAGCGAGCTATAAACAGTGTCAGTGCCCTTCACCCGTTACAGAAGAAAAACTCCATCTGTTGTATAATGACGTCGATTCAGGAACATTAAAGAAAACAACAAAAGCGGAGTTTGTTCTTTTAACTTCCACTTCGTCAGCCATCCTGTCCGCAGGTCAAATGCGTCCAGCAGGCAACAACTATATACAAATCTATTGAAGTAATCAAGGTTCAAATGCCCTCGCTAATGGAGTGTAGAATTATGTTTAGCGCACTTAAGTCTGCCACTCAGAACGCTTTGTAGTTGAGGTCATTAACATACGACCAGCTTGCTTTATACAGTCGCCGTCCTAAACATCCAGGATCAGGTCTGCCTCGTAAAATATGCTTTTATTTGCTAACTTCTAATTAACAAACTTCTTTCTTTCTTTACTCGTATCTTGTTATGTCTTCCAGCGTCAGGTATTCAAATGATATTTCCAGAGCGAGTTCGACTGCGGGCCTCAAACAGTCTCATATATTTCCTGAAGGCCGTGGTTTGCCTTTGGCCTTGAAAAAACGTCTTTATAAATATAATAATGAAGTTTATCGCAACTGTTGAGTAATTCGCTTTTTTAAAGATTTATATAAAACATGATTCGCTACCCGAGAGGGGCATCTTTCTCTAGTTTCTATTACAAGGGATTTGGTGGCATATGGGTTGTGATATTCGTTTACAATCCCAAACGTGTCAGGTTAGAATCATGCCGTGCTCAGTTTAACAGACCATTCTTGCAGTTGACCAAGGGTGATTCTATATGAGATATAATCGTCGGAGAAAGAAGTGTTTTTAGAACTAGTAGTAGTATGAGTAGACTAAGTAGGGTTGGGAATAAGGGCTGGCTATCTCATCCTACAGAAACTCTAAGCAGGGTTGGGAATAAGGGCTGGCTATATCATCCTACAGAAACTCTAAGCTGAGTTGGGAATAAGGGCTGGCTATATCATCCTACAGAAACTCTAAGCAGGGTTGGGAATAAGGGCTGGCTATATCATCCTACAGAAACTCTAAGCAGGGTTGGGAAGAAGGGCTGGCTATATCATCCTACAGAAACTCTAAGCTGGGTTGGGAATAAGGCTGGCTATCTCATCCTACAGAAACTCTAAGCAGGGATGGGAATAAGGGATGGTTATCTCATCCTAGAGAAACTCTAAGCTGGGTTGGGAATAAGGGCTGACTATCTCATCCTACAGAAACTCTAAGCGGGTTGGGAATAAGGGCTGGCTATCTCATCCTACAGACACCCTAAGCAGGGCTGGGAATAAGGCTGACTATCTCATCCTACAGAAATTCTAAGCAGGGCTGGCTATCTCATCCTACAGACACTCTAAGCAGGGCTGGGAATAAGGCTGGCTATCTCATCCTACAGACACTCTAAGCAGGGCTGGGAATAAGGCTGACTATCTCATCCTACAGAAACTCTAAGCAGGGCTGGCTATCTCATCCTACAGTACCGAAACTCTATGCAGGGCTGGGAATAAGGCTGGCTATCCCATCCTACAGAAACTCTAAGCAGGGATGGCTATCTCATCCTACAGTACCGAAACTCTAAGCCACTAAAACCCCCAACAGACATAGACAGGACAAAGCTTGATGACGTCCCATGTATTTGTTGAAGACATATTCCGACACGGTTTTGATTGATTGAAATGTACGTTGACATGTCTATTTCAAAGGTAAAGTGGCGTGTGTCGAGATCCGGTATAAAATCTGATACGTTTGTTGTGGTAAATAGAAACTCTAACCACTAAACTACTCAAACATTACAACACGCACTCAACAAGAATATGGAAGTGATCACTAGACGTGACACTTGACTTTTAGACCATGCTCATATTTGACATAGAAACAAACGGATTGTCATTATTTATACACACAGCCAAACCTTGTCAGAGTAAGCGAATTGGCGATTTCAGAGTAAGTGTATTGGCGGTTTCAGAGTGAGTAAGCATATTGACGACTTCAGAGTAAGCGTTTTGGGGACTTTAGATGAAGCGTTTTGGGGACTTCAGAGTAAGCGTTGTGGCGATTGGTGGTGTTAAGTTGAAGGGAAAAAAACAGAATTACTGTAACATCCCCAAGAAGCAATCTGAGGGCTGTTCATGGGGTTAGCAAACGAATATTGTAAAATCATTGCTATTCAAACCGCCACAGACGTGCCATAAAGGTACCAGTTGTAGTATGACCGTTGGCTTCACATAGAACGATCAGTGTTATCCATCAAAGAAATCAACAGAATAAAAAAATTAAAGTGACAACAAAGAAGACGGCGATTATATAAATGAGAATATTGGCTACTTGTAACTGTCGTAGTACCTAATAAAAGACAACTGTAGTTGTGATCCTGGGTGGCCTAGGGATGAAGCGTTCGTTTGACAATCCCAGGGTACCCGGTTCGAATCTCGGTCGTTTCCAGTTTGTTAGAAATGGATTTTTTTTCCTTCCCGCATTAATGGCAACCAACCGCCCTGCACACTTTGCCAAGAAACTTATAACGGCCAAACAGCTGCCGGTTATAAGAAGCGACGTTCTGTAAAGGGCATGCTACTTACTTAGTTGTGAGCGTATATTTCGGCTGGGGACTCAACATCATCATCATCACAATAGCCGCCATTGTTATTTATATACTATATATAGATTTTTACGCATAAGCTTACATGGCTGACGGCGAGGAGGTGTCTCTAACTAAGTGGTACAAAAGACGCTCGACACTCAAATTTTAAAGTCCCATCAAGACAGATGGGATCGGGCATATAGACACATCGTAGACGAGCGTGACAGAACCAATGGTTTTTAAAACATCTAAAAAGAGCACTCTAATAGGCGCCATCAGGGCAATTAATAACAAAGGCAACGAAATTGCTAAATAATAGTGTCGTGCGTGAAGACATGACTTTGATTATGCGAAGAGACAACCTGTTTCGCGGTGAAGGTACAGGGTTCAAATCGAACAACCGTTATGCTCTAGTTGTGTATAAGTACCTGCCTTACGGTTGGGGAAAGAACAGACAGCGAGGAAGGGAACTGGGTTATTATAATGAAGTCTCTAACATAGCATTCATGATAAGCGCCAGGACGCCATTTACCTTTCCACTTTTCAAGTGACAAAACAGAAGATCAACATTATGCAATGTAACGGCCCAAAGAACAGTAAAGAAGTTAGGTAGGCCCAAAGAACAGCAAAGAAGGTAGGCCCAAAGAACAGCAAAGAAGGTAGGAGCAAAAAACAGCAAAGAAGGTAGGCCAAAGGACACCAAAGAAAGTAGGAGCAAAGAACATCAAAGAAGGTAGGCCCAAGGAACAGCAAAGAAGGTAGGCCAAAGGACACCAAAGAAAGTAGGAGCAAAGAACAGCAAAGAAAGTAGGAGCAAAGAACATCAAAGAAGGTAGGCCCAAAGAACATCACAGAAGGTAGGCCCAAGAACAGCAAAGAAAGTAGGGCCAAACATCATGAAAGAAGGTAGGCCCAAAGAACATCAAAGAAGGTAGGCCCAAAGAACATCACATAAGGTAGGCCCAAGAACAGCAAAGAAAGTAGGGCCAAACATCATGAAAGAAGGTAGGCCCAAAGAACATCAAAGAAGGTAGGCCCAAAGAACATCAAAGAAGGTAGGCCCAAAGAACATCAAAGAAGGTAGGCCCAAAAACAGCAAAGAAGGTAGGGCCAAACAACATGAAAGAAGGTAGGCCCAAAGAACATCAAAGAAGGTAGGCCCAAAGAACATCACATAAGGTAGGCCCAAGAACAGCAAAGAAAGTAGGGCCAAACATCATGAAAGAAGGTAGGCCCAAAGAACATCAAAGAAGGTAGGCCCAAAGAACATCAAAGAAGGTAGGCCCAAAGAACATCAAAGAAGGTAGGCCCAAAAACAGCAAAGAAGGTAGGGCCAAACAACATGAAAGAAGGTAGGCCCAAAGAACATCAAAGAAGGTAGAATTGACAGTGGCTGAGATGTTGATTGACCCGGGCGCACAACTTGTAAGAAGAAATGTAATACATGGGCGGGAGAGGGTGAAGAGAGAGAACTGAGGCGCAACATACTGAACAAGCTCACAATATCTCGTCCATGTAGCGTTCCCTGGAAACATACTGTTTTCGAGGCAGTCTAGCTGACAAGATGTGGATCGACAAGATCCCCGTAGTAGTAGGCGTCTCGCAGATGCAGCTAAGTGTAGCACAACGGCGGTCCGCCTTCACCCATAGCTACTACAGCCCGCCGCTTAGCCCCCAATTCAGGGTGCACAAAAGAGTAAACTGACTCATTGTGGGCATTCAACAACAATGCATGTCATATATTCAAGTGAAGAGCTGACCACACTTGAAGATATCACGGATAAAAGAAACAGTAAAAGCATTACAATTTTGATGTGTGGCCTGATAACAATATTGATTTTTCTTTTTAAATAATGGAAAACGTGGAATCTAGATTAAAAATGAAAATGGACTTTTAGATCAATAGAAGATTGGAGGGCCATGTTTTCACGTTAAAGGAATAGATGTTTCTGGGTCTTGTATTCCAGTACCATTTATTGATTGACTGATCCTTATCTTAGCTGCAAGTCAAGTAGAGGGACACTATCATAGTAGACCCATACACATAAAGCCTTTATTCGAACATTTGGAATGGTGGTTTCATAGAACGGTGCCAGCCTCACGATAAACCCTCTTCAGTCGTCTTTTATGACATACTTGAAAACTTTCAGCGGTTAGCCACTACGGTACCACTCAGGCGGTATTATATATGGAGCAATGTTTATACAGCTTTCCAGAAAGTTATTCCACGTTCGACAAGATTTTTGGCTTGTGTGGATAGCGTGCAAGTCGTGGTATATCTTGGAGAAACTTCTATCCTATAATGGTTATCCCCGGAATATTGTACACTGCTGAAGTAGGTCAAGGCCATCGAAGAAGAAAAGGTTGGGCCCGGAGAGACTTGACTGACATCGCCTGACATTTAGATTGATCTGGGCGGACCACTTGCAGGGAGAACTTAATGCACACAAGTGGAGAGCTGAGCGGCTTAACTTTCTCCAGAAATTGACATCAGCCAGGCTCTTGTCGAACTAAACTGACACAGTTCACGCTTTTCTACGCAGTCCGAGTACTAGAACAGTTTTCACTCAACTCAAAGGATCACGGGTGTACAAACAAATATGGCTCCACTTACACCTAACCACGAGAATAGACGCAGCAACTTTCCCCCTTATGTTCAGAAATGAGCATGGAACATATCCAGAGGCAGACGTTGTTGTTGCATGCACACAATGTATAAGTTTACTCTTTTGTGTGCCCTGAAATGGTGGGTGGTTGCAGCTTTCCTAACATCATAAGCGTGTTGATGAGTGTGGACTGCGGCCCTCCATGCTGCAGTTCTATGTTTGGCTTCATCTGCGTGATACTCACTACTACGGAGATTACGTCGATCTATATCTCGTCAGTCAGACTGCTTTGAAAACGACATGTTTCCAGATAGCGCTTCATGGAAGAGTGATAGTGGTCTTGGTCAGTATGTTGTGCCTGACCAGACTAGCGTCTCAGGTCCCCGAGTGACAGAGTAGTACATCATACAATGATGTGTAATGTTCAAATGATATGGGTTACGATAAGATAAAGTGTGTGCACATTTTTCTAACTGAAAGCACACACACATTTCAGGTAAGGATATCCGTTGCCAGTGACGTCGTCGGGGCACACATAAATACATCCTCACAACCCCACACCATCCTTATCTGCCAGAGGCCGCTGTCTGTGCCTCTTATGGTCGGAGATTGGTTCATTCTTTTATGTTGTCCTCCGATCTCCTAGTTGTCTACCATACACTTTCCCGTGCATGATCATATTTACAAGACCATTTGATCTCGATATGTGACCGTACCAAGCGAGTTGATCTCAATATGTGACCGTACCAAGCGAGTTGATCTCAATATGTGACCGTACCAAGCGAGTTGATCTCGATATGTGACCGTACCAAGCGAGTTGATCTCAATATGTGACCGTACCAAGCGAGTTGATCTCCATATGTGACCGTACCAAGCGAGTTGATCGCCATATGTGACCGTACCAAGCGAGTTTCCTTTTGTTAAACAGTTGCCAAGAGGTATTCGAAAGGCCCTATGGCTGTTGTAATTCTTTCTCGTATTTCCTCATATGTAACTCGGACTTTGTACGCGACGTTTAGAAGTCTTCGGAAACATCTCATTTCCAAGGAATGTATCCTACGATGCGGGTTAGCTGTAATTGTCCTTGTCTCTCAAGCTTAGAGGAATATTGACAGGACCAATGTACGAATTAATCTGATTTTCGTCCATAGTGCTAACCGTTTATCTTGCCAGATTTACGCAACTGAAATAGTGCATTAACCTAATTGTCGAGATTTGAAGATGTACATACAATTATCTAGCTGTAGATGTGTACACACATTTACCATTCTGTACAGAAGTACATATATTGACCTTTTATGAGGTAACGTCGGCTTCTGTCAATTCCATTCTGTGAGATCTTTACCGCATAGAACAGTCGAGGTGTGCATTTTCTCACGGGAAGTTTACAGACATTTGAAAACAAAGCCCGGACAATAAAAGTCACAAAGTTAAGTATATCTTAAAGCACTGGGAAAATAATACAATAGAACAGAAAGCAAAGTAGTATATACTGCAGAACTGATTCATGGCATGTCCAGGGGAATAACGGCGGCACTATAATAAAGATGCCAGTTAGATATACAAAACACGTAAAAAAAACTCGTAAGGCAGCGGAGCGCAAATGGGAGCTCGGAAAATAATTGAAATATTTTTTATTCTAGTGTGTGCTCACTGAAGTCTATCACTCCAACAGAGGCATTGATATTTGTGGACAAGATATATGAATAGCCGTTGAAACGATTTGTTGTGTCGTGTAGATAAAGGAATAGATGTTGAAACAATTTGTTGTGTAGATAAAGGAATAGATGTTGAAACCATTTGTTGTGTCGTGTAGATAAAGGAATAGATGTTGAAACCATTTGTTGTGTCGTGTAGATAAAGGAATAGATGTTGAAACCATTTGTTGTGTCGTGTAGATAAAGGAATAGATGTTGAAACCATTTGTTGTGTCGTGTAAATATAAGAATAGATGTTATAACGATTTGTTGTGTCGTGTAGATACAGGAATAGATGTTTCAAAAATGTGTTCTTGGTTGAAATCATTCTTGCCAAGTTTTAGCCATAGGCGGTCGATTTCTCCGGGATCTAACCAGGACGGAATAAATACAGCAGTCAGCTCGTGGTTCGCTAGCAGTCAGCTTTGAATTGATGACCACTGCAGCTCATGGATTGCTCAGCACAATTTAATAACAGCCCTGTTTAGCTGACCTAGTTTCAACATGCATGCAGTACTTAATATTAGCAATAAGAATCCCTCCCCGTTTATTGACATAAGACAGCAGCCTACAGGCTTTGGAAAGCCAAATGTAAAAAAATCTCCATACCACAAATCCATTTTGTTTCCCCTATGGAGGTACACATTTGGTCAAACTTGGCCTGACGAATATAACCAAAAAGAGTGGAACTTTTTCCCCCCAAACAATTCTTCTTCGTTCTCTCACTCCCGCAACCAAGCTCTAAAAAGGGTTTTGTAAGTAGCAGTATGTTGTCAGGAGAACGGAATGCGCGGTGTCGTAGCTTACAGCTTGAATGTGTTATTTGCACCTTTCAGTCCGGCACATCCGTTTTCGGCAGAATCTCTTTTTATTATTACCTACCGTACACTATTACATTTCCTAGTACCGGTTTAACCTTCCCTCAACAAACAATTTAGCATAGATAACGATGGAGGCTTTGGTCTTACCCTCTATTAACATCAAATAAAACGTAACTGACAAACATAGTAGATCTAGGAGTGAAAGATAAGCAGAAGAAGGGGACGTGGATGACAAGCGAGTATATTCAGTACAGACACAATGAACAGACACACATGATTGCTAGCTCGTGAATACCACTAGACAAGGTGCACATCATTTCTGAACAAAGTTCTACAATAGCTTATGATCGACACTTAGTTCTCACGAGTGCGAATGCACTTGAAAAAGTCACAAATGCACACGAGTACAATCAGATGTTTGTTAAGCAGAAGGAAACTGCGTAATTCCTTACATTTATTTTAGTTTTTGTCAGCCACAAAAGCGACTCCTACTTAACTCTGCAGTTTAAGAGAAACATTAACTCATTAAAAAAAACACGCACTCGAAATGTCGGTTTTGTCGTACAAAGTACAACGTAGTTTCTTGAGAGATGTCGCAATGTTTAATGCGCCTTACTAACTGAGGGGCAGAAGAGTGCTTGCTGTCAGTGCAGGGATAGGGACAGATATCGACATGCTACAGTCGACTAATGGTTACATGTCTTTAGTTAAGTCGAAGAATCAACGTCATTGCATGCGGTTAAGCCCGTAAGTGCTCTGTTCTTGGCCATATTTTTGGAGAATCTCAGCACAATGGACTGAACACCGTAAGTGCTCTGTTCTTCGCCATATTTTTGAAGAATCTCAGTACAATGGGCGAGGATCCCGTAATAGATTGCCTAGATTTTTAAGATAAACTTTGAATTTTGCCCGGGCAGCGGACGTTAAGCCTTCTCTTTTTGATTTTCAACTGACAAGGGATTTTTGTAACTTGTGCAACACTGTGTACGGGAGTCCGATCTCTACTGCCCAGAGATCCAAGGAAATACCAGACGGGCCAAGTAAAAAAATTCCGGTCTCCGCCGTGATTTGAACCCGCGATCTCCAGCACCCGAGGCTGCCGCTTAAGTAGCAGAATGTAGTCCAGAGAACGGAATGCGTTGTGTCATAGTTTACAGCTTGGCTGCGATATTTGCACCTTTCGGTCCAACACATCCGACTTCAGCAAGCATTTTTTGAGTACCAGGTTCGCATTCCCTCTTTGATCCCTTCTCCTTATCCAGTCTGCCCTGCTGCAGCCTGTTATGCAGGATCACCGCGTGGAGGTGTAGAACTGTCTTGGCAGCTATGGTTCGCTGGCCCTGACGCTAGCAGTCAGCTATGGGTCGCTGACCACTGCAGCCTCTTGATCCCAGACGACATTTAATACAGATGACATTGGAGACAAAATGAATTATAAAATTGACGACATATAATAAAGATAAAATTGGAGATAGACAGAATCGAAGGAGAGTTAGATCAGACGAGTGGTAGATATAAAAAGATCAAAAGAGAGATGTGAGATGTGAAAAAAAGAAGGAAGCCGATTGGAGGTATGCAAAATGGAAGATTAATAAAAGTACAAGAATCTGGGGTTGAAGAGAGCTATTACCTCTTCCCCAGGCACCCCGCAGGCACAATCGGGACCGAACGATATTTCCCCAGTACAAAATCACTACTTATTACCAACCGGTACTCGCTTTCAGCCATCAAATTGACCTGATCACCAGTAGTGGAAGAAACGAAACAACTACTGCTGTTAAAATAATAACCACAATCATACACCATGGCAGGCAATAACACAGAACATGGCCATGCATGTATAAAAATGGCAGGCAGATACAATCAATTATTGAAACTCTGAGATGTCTTTGCGTGTAAGTGAAGGCGAAACATTGTAATGCTAGAAGATGGGATAATGAACGCCGTGCCCTGGGGTAGTTGCAGACAGCTTAGGCACAATGGGAGGAATGTCGTGTTCTTCTTAACAAGGAACAAGTTTTTTAAGTAATATTGTAAGGTAGGTAATAATAATTTTAAAACACTCTGCCGAAAACGGATGTGTCGGATCGAAAGGTGCAACTATCGCAGTCAAGATGTAAACTAGCTTGACACAGCGCATTCCCGTTCTCCTGACTACATCCTTGCAAACAAAACGCACAAGGAGAAGAATGTTGTGTTCTGATTAACAAGGAAGACGGTTAAGTAATATTGTAAGGTAGGTAATAATAAAAAGAGATTCTCCCGAAAATGCATATGTCGGACAGAGAGGTGCAAATACCACAGTCAAGCTGTAAACTAGCGACACAACGCATTCCGGACTACATCCTACTACTTACAAAGCCCTATGCAGGGCTTGATAGCGGAGGATTGAGAAGGAACGCAGAAGAAGAGATAACACATCTTTACCAACAAATTACCGAGAAAGATTCTAGGCATGATGTGGTTCGACAGGGCTACAAATGAAAGCTTATGGAAGAGAACAAAAATGGTGGGGTAGGCAACCTTGGGAAAGAGGTAGTACTATATATGACAAGCAATGAGAAAGCACCAAAGACAGTACCACCAGGCAACATCATGGAACCCACAGGGAAAAGCAGACATCGAAAAGCCAAATGATAAGGAGGAAAATGGTATAAAAGAAATCTATTATTCCTGCACTACTGGGGTACGCCGAAGGATTTGTATAGCTAATCAATAACGGTCGCCTGTACTCGCGGTAGACACGGAATATGCTAGCTTTTTAAAAACTAAATGTGTCCCTTTAGTCATGATGCCAGTCACAAATTGTATACTATTTGGTCAACCAATGCTCGTTAGAGCTAATATGAATGAGGTGGGTGGGTGGATGGGGGGGATGGGTGGCGGTCGCTGGGGCTGACAAGTAAGACCTCGCCTTTCATGAAACAGAGTAAAGATGAGTGTACGAGCCCTGCATGTCCCCTGGTCTCAAGTGGGTGGAGATAGGGTGCCTAGTCCTCTCGGAGACGAACAATAAACATTATGTGCACGTAGCAGAACACTTGTTATTTAAGAAGAACAGAATGTTGGTCGCTGTCCGGGCACATTTTGTTGTTTTTTTTTGCGTTCGCCTTATTTTTCTAATCTCCAAGGCGGTGTGCGTTGCACTGTGGTTTTTATTGTGCGCCTGTCGGCTCAGTGCATCCGACTTCAGCATGCATTTTATTTAAGGGTCTGCTTCCACTTGTATTTTCTAAGGGTTTGCTTCCCCGTGGTAACGGCCGGTGCTGTGGATTGAACCCAGCACCTTCAGATTGTGAGTCGTGCCACTTAACCACTAGCCCACGCCGCCCCCTTGTCCGGACACATATTATAAAGATAACGGAATTAATGCCCAGTAGTGATCTACATAAAGAATAAAAGGCGGCAACCTCTCCGGCATGCGCAAGTCTCAACATGTCAATCAGCTGTTTGTCTACACACTCGACTGCAAGTATATCCAAAAGGACCTTTACGTGGGTAGAAAAGAAACGAATCTATGTGTGAAAGAGAAGATAGCTATAGAGGAATACGGTCGCTTGGCTGGCTCTGCAGTCACCTTACAGTGTACATGATAGATTCTTTGAAAGGTTTCTGAACCGGGCCCCCTGTGTCACAAATCCTTTATCCAACCCACAACTGGTGTTAAGTCACTGCCCCTTGTTCTCGTCAAACCACTTTAGCTGAGCATAAGTCCGTATCGCAGTGCATGTGCACGCTTGTGCGATATACTTGTTCCTTACAAGCGTTATTTTCCTCTGAATTTTACCTTCCAGTATTGCCAATAGTAAGCTCCCATTGTCTCATATTGTGGTCAAGCCAACAGTTACCTTCCAGTATTGCCAATAGTGATCTCCCATTGTCTCATATTGTGGTCAAGCCAACAGTTACCTTCCAGTATTGCCAATAGTAAGCTCCCATTGTCTCATATCGTGGTCAAGCCAACAGTTACCTTCCAGTATTGCCAATAGTGATCTCCCATTGTCTCATATTGTGGTCAAGCCAACAGTTACCTTCCAGTATTGCCAATAGTAAGCTCCCATTGTCTCATATTGTGGTCAAGCCAACAGTTACCTTCCAGTATTGCCAATAGTAAGCTCCCATTGTCTCATATTGTGGTCAAGCCAACAGTTACCTTCCAGTATTGCCAATAGTAAGCTCCCATTGTCTCATATTGTGGTCAAGCCAATTGTTACCTTCTGTACACTTTTCATGAGCTGTTTGTGTGCTCTAATCGAATCCCGTTGGAGACCGGA
Source organism: Ariolimax columbianus (assembly GCA_036924085.1). NCBI lineage: Eukaryota > Metazoa > Mollusca > Gastropoda > Stylommatophora > Arionidae > Ariolimax > Ariolimax columbianus. The sequence continues at coordinate 6,749,933 of JAVGWX010000011.1, read as the reverse complement.
ATTTGTCCATGTGGAACTTCTGGTAAACATTCCCCTGATAACTGGGCAATGCGTTCGGACTCCCGTGTTCAGTGTCAAGCACCGTAAAAATCTCTTGGCAGTTAGAAATGAAAAGAGTATGGTTAACGCAGGTGCCCGGAGTTTAAAATTTCCAAAATTAGTTGTACCTCCCCCCAGTCCTAGTAAGCCGCAGAAAGTTCTAAAATATCTACCACACATAACCGAAGCCTTCGGCTACCTGGCAAGAGACATCCAACATGCCTGTTTGAATACCAGTATTCCAAGTAGTTCACCAATACCTTGACCCGGTGCATCATCATGTTACTGCACCACACATCAAATGTCCATTAAGATCTTTACATCCTTTCTGTTTAGTCCATGTGTCGGAGCCGTGCTATGGGCCAGATTCCTCTTTTACTCGGCACAATATTCGTGTTACTTGACGATAGAAGCTTTTCCCGTCAACATAAAAAAACACAAACAGTTCTAATTGATCTGCCCTTCGTAAGCCCGTTACATAGTGATAAGTCAGCAAGTAGCTCAGTTATATATACAGCTCCTCCAGGAGCATTGCGGTAGGTATTGATGTGTTAGAGCTGATGTACTAAACCACAACTTGTTTAATGAGGCTGGATGTCCAGTTTCCTTCCTTCCTTCCTTAGTAAGTCAGGTAACCACATACAGCTGGGGTGACAAGAACGAGAGTTGAACCGTATGCCTTCCCTGTGGAAAGCAAGTACTCTACAACAACCCTAATCAGATGTTCAAGTTTGAATAGCTTCTCTGTTTATAATCTTACTAGTATGTAAGCCTCTCCATGACAGACAATGCAGAGACTTTTAACTAGCCCCATAATCTAATTCATACATCAGGGATGTAATCACATAAACCAACAACAGCTAAAGTATCCATTCACATGCACAATGTTTTGATTATATCATTTACGCTTCTAGTTACTATTTTCTGATTGTCTATGTCTATAAGCAACCACACAAGCTAATAATAGCTTTCGGACATACAATATACATGAATAGATTTCAGGATCAAGAATATTATGACAAGTAATGGTACACCAAGATCATCAATGTGGAACTGATTGGGAAAACCCCAGAGGAGCATGAAATATGGAGGGGGCGATGGATAGGTCACACATTACGGAAACCAGTGGATAACATTACCAGACAAGCTCTGTTCTGGAATCCACAGGGAAAGAGAAGTAGAGGCAGACAGAGACACTCAAGGAAGACGGAACTGGAAGCAAATGTAAAGGCAGCAATCATGACATGGACATAATTGGCTCATGATAGGGAGACTTGGCGAGTATTTGTTGAGAAAGCATGAACCACAGGAAGAAAACAGGTTTTTGGTTGATTGAATATTATGACATATCTATACATTATAACTATGCATGCTTGAAATAGTGTGCCAATAGACAAAATTGATGATAGGTATAACGAGAAAGAGAATGATAAATACAGGACATACTTCATAGTTTATCACCATGAAATAGTAGAGCATCAATAATCAAACTGATAAACAAGACAAGGTATATAATGAAATTTGTGCTATCCAATAATTAACTCTACATTTCTAAAATTCAAATTGAAAATTTGAGGGCACTTTAACTTGCCAAGTATGTTGTAAAAGGTGACTAACGATTGCTGTGCATGGTGCTAGCAACCATTTCACATAAAACTCTTGCTTTGAAACCTACATTGCAAATTCTTAGATACAGGGATCATGCAAAGGTGATAGTTGGTCCCATGTTTCACTGAGAACAATAAGGTGAATCAATCAACAATTGAACCCCAAAATGGCATAGGCAGCTGAACAACAAACACAGAACTGCTGACGAACAATGTACATCTGGCCAGACAAAAGTGCAATTTTAAAATATACATATCTATAAATTAAACTCCAAGGCGGCCAAGAATCATTGGACAAATGTATGGGTCTGAACACACAACTATAATTCTAACTATGAAACATACATAATAAGTGAACTTCTTAAAGTATGCATCTGAAGCCAATTACAATACGAGATTGACATCTATGTGTGTTTTAAAATGTGAATCAGTCATAGGACTAATTCGATACTTTAAGAAATGGTTCAATTTTAATTGTTGAGTGATTGTTTAGGAGGGACAGATAAATAAATTCTTATTTTCAAAAAAAAATTGCATTTATATATATAAAATATTAATATACTGCAGCGATAAGAGCTTCGATCTGCAAAGAACAGCCTCCATCATGATAAGTAAAAGCACAACTCTCTGGGAAAACCCACACAATACATGCAACGTGCACAGGAGATGCCAAAAGAAATTAGCACAATATAAACAGTAGGTGCAAAAAAAACCACACAAAACATACAGCATACACAGAAGGAGATGTTAAAAAAAAAAACCGTAGAATTATGAGGTAAGCCCTACAGCATCGGATGGAGTGCTAGATACTTCATCACTTTGGTTTCCATGGTTATGTGGTTTGGCCAAGGTGACATGCTATTTTGTGGACTCTTCAATCTGCATGTATGCATATTTGTTCTCTCTCTCCCAAATTTCGATCTTGATGTGAAGTGACTTATTATTCATGCAAATGTCCTTCACGAAAGTTCAATCTAGCAGGAACAGTTCATTGGAGACGTATACATTAAGAATTTTGTCGTGGCTACTGCCAACAATCTTAATTTGCAAACAAAGCAGTTACAAATAAAATGTAACCAAAGCAACTATATTTTACTCACTTATGTCGCAAAGGAGCAAATGACTAACAAGTCAAACATGTAAAGTGCTAATTGCACCTAATATCCTGAGACGACTATGGCCGTAGTAAGTGCAAGGAACACGGTAGAATAACATATTAAAATAACCATACTAACAAAACAAATTAGTTATGTAGACTAATGATATAGAAAAAGTATGTTTACAATATAAATAAATACTGTAATGTGAATGTGGACGAGAAACAACCTCAATATTGACTATTATACTATAGCAACGTTATTAATCTTATAATTTTATGTGCTGATTACTTGTGAGAAAGCAAATAATTGCACCCATGTGTGCTGCCAAGGGTCAAATTAAATAACAACAGTCTCACAAATGTGGCATAAAAGTAGACCACAGAAGGGTGAGCATCGGGCTAGCATCCTCATTTCAACAAATTGTTTCACAAACCAATGCTGCAAGAGCAGATGAGTTTTTATACAGATTTCCTGCAAGAACAGATCAGCTTGAGTGGCTGTTCAATGTCTTATACAACAACAAAATATATAGCCAGGCAAAACAATTAAATAGAGCTTACACATACAACCATTTGATTTTTTTACTTTTTAGTGATTTTGATAGTTTCATATAAAAAGATAAATCTAATCAGCACTGAACAAAATATAGAAGTAAGATGACTAGCTGGGGAGGGGGGGGGGGGGGGGTGTGTGTGTGTGTGTGTAGAAGTGTGAGAGAGAGAGTAAGAAGAGAAGATTATCTAGCATAGTTCAAACCGTCCATATATTTTTAGAACTTAGAACATGAGAAATATACTGGAACAATATAAACACTTATTCTAATTCCAATTTGTACAAGTTAGTATTACTAGTATTAGCAATGTATTATAAAAATAAACTCTTACTGAGCATTAATTCTTATCTTTAAAATCAGATCTGAATTTTCTTCTGTTAAGTTGACGCACTGAATGTAATGTTACTTTATTAGAGTATAAGTTAACTAAGTAGTCTAAGCCCTGTGCATAATTTATGCTTACCCTGCACAGTATCTCTTGAGATAAGCCTACATTCATACATGAATGACTGATAGAATCAATCGTTTTACTACTGTGAACAATGTACAGTATACAGCTATCTAAGGGGGCGGGGGGGGGGGGGGGGGGGTGACAAATTTGTTTAGGACCTAGGGGCCATGCAAAATATGAAGGAGAAAGACATATTGCTGGATTATGTTCTATACCGCGACGGGGAAATTGTTCATGTAAATAACACTACACTGATCCTGAAATGTTGGGCGCCTAAGTAAGATTTATAATGGCCATCAATTGCAACCGCCTGGATTTCAAGATGTCTTGGTCTAGGACTAGAGTTTATTAAACTCAGTACTAACAATGTGTGTCGTGTGCGTACTGAAACAATCACACAGTGGTCAGTTCAGTGGATATTTTGAACGCGCAATGTAATAATTGTACATACTTGTTCGAATCTAATATTTAAAATTTTTTTTCCCAGTGAAATAAATGTAATTAGTAATTTAAATTAGATCTATATTTTAACGGATTTACTAAACAAGAAACAAATATGAATGACAATTCCGACAAACAACACAGCAGCATGTACGAAAAGAAAATACTATTTGAATGTTTCAAAACTATATTAAAATCGAATGAATCTTCGACAGTCTGCGACGGTACTAACACTCAGTACTTCAACTAACCGCTATCGTAGTCATACAATACAAAGAATGAGATTGAGAATGACTAAGTCAATGAGTCTGACAAACTACACTAACACACGAGAAAACAACACGGTTATCACAGCTATCATGCCTGCAGAGGATTTATTCTACGGCGATATTTAACGGCTGCTTTGTTTAGATATATTCAAGTAGAGGTCTAAACGCGCACCAAAAAAAAAGATGCAAACCAAGAACCGCGTCTTACAAGATGCCTACCGGTTCGAGCAAGCTAGGCACAGCGTGAGTAATCTTCTCCAGATTAAACATTTATACAGAAGATGTTCACATTTCATTCGTCAGATTAACATACATTGAAATGTGCAAAATGGAAAGTTGTTGTATTAGGAAAAGACTGAAATGTATGTGAAACATACCTTATAATCTATCCGATCACTAGCCGAACAAGCACCAACTTTACCAGCCTCCTTCGCTTACGACTTCCGTCTGCTGCAAACTTTCCAATCCTTCTTTTTAGCAGAACAGAACAGTGGCCAGGTAACAGTTGCCAGTTCCTGCTCGCGTGTAATATATGACAGCACTTGCATGCAATCAACTTCAATCATTTTTAGGCGAAATACAAAACATGTTCACACGGTGATTCTACATATAATAATACATAATATATGTTTTTATAATGTAGTTTTATATGAGAACAGTATGTTACTGCTCTCAGAATTTCTAGTATCGTCAACTACTGCGTTCATAAATAACATTTCAGCCAGTATACATGTAATAATTAAAAAAAACTTCAACGGTGTTTGTTCTACTTTTTAAAATGTTTTGCTTGTAACTAAAATATAAAACTCTTTCTTTAAAACAAACAAAACCTTTGAGAAAGAAATAATTATTTAATTGCATCACCCAAAGTGGTAGGAAGAATATACGATGAAGAAGAAGCAGAAGAATGCCAACTTGGCGACTACAATATCTACAATCACATTTGGTGTTTATATTTAAATGTTGAAATCTAGCAGAAGGATTTGTAGGGCTGAGGAATAAAGGCCGCTTGTCTCTGGAGTCGCCAAGCACGATATGGACTAGAGTTTAGTGTTCCCTCCGAATTAATTAAGAAAACACAAGCCCATCCAGGACTATAAAACATTTAAAAGCTGTGAAAAAAAACCGACGCCCAAGCTGGTATACTCGTCGCTTCTTTTACAGACAAGTTACATAAATTTGGCGACTGAATTTCGTTTAGTTGTTTGGCTTTGTTTCGCGTTCTTCGTTGGACAAAACGTCCATTATTTTGTTAATGTCATCTCATAACAGACGCATCGAGGAAAAAGAATCAGGGATGTTATCTGATAAGATATCAGCTTTTATTAGATAGGGAAACAATTTTTCTGTTAATCGTTGCTTCGCCTTTTCTAAATGTAAGTCAGGTACCCATGTTTGGTTTGGTATACTGGATCGTGTCGGCTGTAGGGATAGAGCCTGGCGCCTTTGTCGAGGAAAGACAGTGCTCTATCAATTCAGCCATACATGCTATGTCTATAGATATTGAAGCTGTTTCAAACACGACCGGAAGTCGCATGAAGCCCGCGAAGCCGTTTCCAGCACCAGCGATGAAATGCGTGCGGGATAATTGCTAACATAAAGTTACACAAGTAGACATGCCATTAAATGTCATAAAAGAAGCAATCTACATTTATTTGAAATACACGTGTGGTCTAACTAAAAAGAAGACAATGATTAAATGTGAATTTAGGGAACAAACGACATTTTAGAACCAGTTAGAAACTCTCATCAACATCAAGTTGGTCAGTCCGAAGACTGGTTGTAAAGTTGCCTGAGCATGTTTCTCCATTTGACCGTATCTTCTGGTTGGTCAGTCCTAAGACTGGCTGTAAAGTTGTCTGAGCATGTCTCTCCATTTGACCTTATCTTCTGGTTGGTCAGTCCTAAGACGTAGTAAAGTTGTCTGAGCATGTTTCTCCATTTGATCTTATCTTCTGGTTGGTCAGTCCTAAGACTGGTTGTAAGGTTATCTGGGCATGTCTCTCCATTTGACCTTATCTTCTTATTGGTCAGTCCTAAGACTGGCTGTAAGGTTGTCTGAGTATGTCTCTCCATTTGACTTTATCCTCTGGTTTGTCAGTCGAAAGACCGATTGTACGGTTGTCTGAGCATGTCTCTCCATATGACACTATTCTCTTGTTTATCATCTATAATGCTGGTAGATCTGGCTACAGGACAAGGGGGCGGCCGCGAGGTAGGTGGATAGAGGATATTAGAGTAATTGTGAAACGACAAGGGCTCACATTGATCGACGCAACGCACTTGGCACAGGATAGACGACTCAGGCTCCCAATGACGCTAAACGGCACAAGTGGAAAGAAAACTAACTAGCTAACTAACTAAGACGGTCGTAAGGATGTCTGAGCATGACTCTCCATTTGACGCTTTCCTGTAGTTGATCAGTCCATTTCCCCCCCGATTACACAGCGACAGTGCGCTGAAGTAAATCAGGTCATTGCTGTCCAAGATCTACACACAGTTTGTTGATGTTCTGTGGGAAGACGTGTCATATTACTGCAGCGCATGATCTATACATAAGGAGAATGAAATCAAACCTTTGCAATACTGTATTCGTTAATGTCGGATCGCTGTATTTTCAATTCATGTAGATTAATGTTCGTTTCCTGTGGCCCCTCTTGTGATTCCAAATCAGCGTATCATAAATGATATAGATATATCATCCCGCGTTCGTGTATATTAATTTAATAGCTTCTACGCTGTCAATTTAAACTTTTATATATTCAGCAGCGGACATGAAATCAATGCTTAGTTAACATAATTGAATGCAATAATATAGTTATTTAAAGTTTCCATTTTTGTTTTATTACAAGGAATGAACCAGAAACGAAAAATCGAATGTAACATGAATTGCATTGTGTCGTTTCTTAAGACCGATATCTTCGATAACATGAAAAGGCTTTTAAAAAATGTAAGAGGCGTGTTCAAATGAAACCGGACCAAACTGCAACAAGTTAACATACGTACGATGCGCATGATGACGTCACTTCTGGTGTAAACAGCACATACCAACTGTTAAGTTTGCAAAATTTCAATATTTTCCAACTCATAGTTTCCTCAGCAGACCATTGAAAATATGGCGCGTCTGATACGGATTCCTTCCAGAGTTGATCAGTGAGCGGTGATTCGGTTTCTAACAGCTGGAGGATGTCGACCAGTTGACATTCATCTCAGATTGCAGTCAGTGTATGGTGATAGGCCCTGTCATGTCTCACCTTGCCATTTCTCACTATGCCATTATTCACCATACCATTTCTCACTATGCCATTATTCACCATACCATTTCTCACCATGCCATTGCTCACCATGCCATTTCTCACTATGCCATTATTCACCATGCCATGTCTCACCATGCCATTTCTAACCATACAATTTCTCACCGTGCCATTATTCACCATACCATTATTCACCATACCATTATTCACCATACCATTTCTCACCATACCATATCTCACCCTGCCATGTCTCACCCTGCCATGTCTCACTGTGATCATTATCCTTCGTTGACATCTGTTAAGAAAGGACTGGAGTCTCTGTTGTAACGCTTTTAACGTTCTCCATGATCTCCTTACACACAACAGCATGGATTTGACACTGCTTTTGAATGCTCATTACTCTAACATCTTTGTATTCTTTTTATCTGCATAAGTAGTTACGTATCAGAAATACCACTCGTCTTTTCAATTCTCATCTTTACTTCTACATGTGTACCACCTGAAGTGTCTATTGAGCTGTCCAAATAATTCAAGGAATAAACCTCGTGCCAATGGCTCTCCCTCCAGCATGATTGATTTATTCAATCAGCGTGATTGATTATTCGTTGTTTGGGTTAATTTTGCTTTTCTCCCTATTGCTGATCAGACCGAATTTGGCTGATTGTTTTTTGGCCAGGCCTAATTTCTCTTTAGCACACTCTAGGCCGTCTGACACAGCAAAACTTTTTACACTGTAAAGAACAAACTTTTAGAAATTTTTTTTCTCTAAGTACGAAGACCCTACTAATAGCCATTTTTATACTGCTGGATTCGTCTTGTCCATCTATACACGCTTTTTGCCGGCAAACGTATCGTATGTTAGATTACAAAGGGCATTTGAACGATTTTTTTTTTCGCCGATTGGAAGATGCTGACTTTTTGGGGAAAGGTGAAGTAGGTTGTTGGGAAGGATCTTTATCTAGTTGATCTGTTTATTTTATTTGTTTAGATGAAAGAACTACGCTTGAATTGGAAACTAACAGTTGTGTCGATATTGTAAACACAGTATCGATTCTTTGTTATGGTTTCCATGGTTTTCTATCGGGGCGACTAGGCCTAGCCGGGAAAGTCCAAACATTCATCTTCTTGTATCTCAGAAACTAACAAACACACAACAACAACAATAACATCAACACCTTCTTTATTCATTTATGTCTCTAAGCACAAGAAAATGATATTTACTGACCAACAAACAGAACAGTTACTATTTTTGAAAGTTGCAAAATTGAAAAATGAGAACAATTTTCAAAAAATTATGGAAGCGTGCTAAAGGTATTTGTCTGGCAAAAGTGCCGATTAATTTTAGTAAACCAAGTCCTCCAACTGTGACCATAGTGTCCTCTAAATATCAGTTATTTGTCATCCTTGATATTATCATGATCCAATATATAGGCAACAAAAACAAAGAGGATGAGAGAAGGTATCCTGTCTAGCCCCTGACCATACCCTGAAGCTACCAGTCAGGGCTCCTTTGTGCACAACTCTACTGTCTCTTCGTACATATTCTGTATGAAGGTTATGCTCTTCTCTGGTATCCCATAGTGTCTCAAAATTTGCCAATAGACTGTTTCGACCCATTCTGTGGCATGACTTTTCATAGTCTATGCAATTTGCGTTAATAAATGTTTCCCATTCAATACTTTGTACTATATGACGCTATTTCTAACTCAATGATCTATGCACGATCTTCACTGGTGGAATCCTGCTTGTTCCTCTCGGAACTTTTAGTCTACTTCCTCTTTTAATTTGTCCAAGATGATTATGTAGGATATCTTTCCTTGCACAGACATCAATTCAATTCCCCTATAATTGTTGCAATCTATCAGTCCCCCCTTCTTGGGCAGCTTTATACCCCGTTATAAATATGGTTTGTGTGTTTCTTATGTGATATATAAATCTAAGCTGCTCCACTAACCACATAACCAAGACCTGTTGTTATGGCCCTTATTTTTGCGAGAATCCCTAGAATAATTTGAGTCGATTTTAAACTTGAATTTTGCCCGAACAGCGGCCGTTAGGCCTAATCTTTTCGATTTCTAACTGCTAAGGTATTTTTAATGTACACGCCACTGCACACGGGTGTCTGATCTCACTCACTACTCAGAGATCAGGGGAAATGTTTACCGGATGATCCACGTGAAAAAATCCCGGTGTCTCCACCGGGATTGAACTCGCGACCTCCATCACCCGAGGCGAACACCTTATCTCGAGAACACTGGGTCCCAACGCTAATTACGTAATTCAATTACATCAATTTCAATTAAGTAATGTACCATTGTTTTATATCTTCAGCGTAACAATTTTCAAAGAACATTTCTTAACCGGCAAATAGTCCCATTAAATAATTATGTAAAAGTATGTTTTGTCCTGTGATTGGCATGTTCTTTCCGGTTGTAGTCTTCTTCCCAGCTGTCCTGAACACATCTCCACCCGCTTCACAGACGGACATCTTCAAACTGTCAGTAATGTTCTGATAACATCTTCTGGGACATTTTCCCAGGCACCGTCGCTTCCACTGTCTGCCTGTCAAACCCATTGCGTCTTACCATGTGACCGAAATAACGTTTTCTTCCTCGTGATGTTAAGTATAAGCCAATTTTATTCTGTACCTTGTTGTTACAAAATTTATCTATTTCATTTCTTCGCCGCCTAATCTATTTTCGATATTCTTCTATAACACGTCATTTCAAAAGATGATATTTTGTTATCAATGGCGTTTTTTCACTTCCATATCTAGCACCCAAATGTTGCCTCATGGAAAGTATATTGCATCCTGAACATAGTAGCATCTAAGGCGGATGGTTTCTTCTTCTTCTTCTTCGTTCGTTCTCAATCTCCCGCTACCAAACCCTGAAAGGGCTTAAGTAGCAGAATATTGTCCAGAGAACGGAATGCGTTGTGTCGTAGCTTACAGCTTGGCTGCTATATTTGCACCTTTTGGTCCAACACATCCGACTTCAGCAAGCATTTTTTGAGTACGGGGTTAGCATTCGTCTTCGATCCCTTCTCCTTAGCCAGTCTGCCCTGCTGCAGCCTGTTATCCAGGATCAACGCGTGGAGGTGTAGAAGGGCCTTGGCAGCTCTGGTTCTCTGGCCCTGACGCTAGCAGTCAGCTATGGGTCGCTGACCACTGCAGCTAATGCGTGCGCTGCTCAGCATCTTGATCCCGGATTGTTTCAAAATTGCGAACGTATTCCGGCAGATCCTGCAGCTGAGCTGGTGCCAAATTGGCATACGTTGCATTCCTTAGGATTACATCAGTGAGGCCGAGAGGGGGGATCCTTCAGTTTGAGGAGCACATGGTCTCCATATTCTAATGCTTGTGGCATAGAGAGGCTACTCACAGGGCACAACGCGAATGGTCTACAGAGACTGAGACGCCTATGATCATGATGAAATATAGTGTTTATTCAGACATAATCGTAATGTAGCATGGCTTTTGCATAACATTGCTACCACGACAGACTGTCTGAAAGTAACTCGATCTCTTGTCAAATATCCAGCCTGCTTCAGAGTCATGCGCAATCATTCCTTGACATCTTGGTGCCATCGCCTTCTTGGTCTGCCTCTCCTGCCCGGCCCCATACCTACCATTACTGTTCTCACAAGACCGTTGTGTCTTTGATGTGGCCAGAGTATTTATATTTTCTGTTCATGATGACATTTATGAACCAGTTCTCCTCTATGCCCAACTCTTGTCTGCATTCTTCTTTTGTTCTATCCATCTTCTTGTTCTTGTTCTTGGTCTTGTTCTTGTTCTTGTTCTTGTTCTTGTTCTTGTTCTTCTTCTTCTTCTTCTTCTTCTTCTTCTTCTTCTTCTTCTTCTTCTTCTTCTTCATTTTCTTCTTCATTTTCTTCTTCTTCTTCTTCTTCTTCTTCATTTTCTTCTTCATTTTCTTCTTCATTTTCTTCTTCTCCTTCTTCTTCTTCTTCTTTTTCTTCTTCTTCTTCTTGTTCTTCTTCTTGTTCTTCTTCTTCTTCTTCTTCTTCTTCTTCTTCTTCTTCTTCTTCTTCTTCTTCTTCTTCATTTTCTTCTTCTCCTTCTTCTTCTTCTTCTTCTTCTTCTTTTTCTTCTTCTTCTTCTTCTTATTCTCCTTCTTATTTTCTTCTCATTCTTCTTCTCCTTCTTCTCATTCTTCTTCTCCTTCTTCTTCTTCTTCTTTTTCTTCTTCTTCTTCTTCTTCTTCTTCTTCTTCTTCTTCTTCTTCTTCTTCTTCTTCTTCTTCTTCTTCATTTTGTTCTTCATTTTGTTCTTCATTTTCTTCTTCTTCTTCTTCTTCTTCTTCTTCTTCTTCTTCATTTTCTTCTTCTCCTTCTTCTTCTTCTTCTTCTTTTTCTTCTTCTTCTTCTTCTACTTATTCTCCTTCTTATTTTCTTCTCCTTCTTCTTCTTCTTCTTCTTCTTCTTCTTCTTCTTCTTCTTCTTCTTCTTCTTCATTTTCTTCTTCATTTTCTTCTTCATTTTCTTCTTCTCCTTCTTCTTCTTCTTCTTTTTCTTCTTCTTCTTCTCGTTCTTCTTCTTCTTCTTCTTCTTCTTCTTCTTCTTCTTCTTCTTCTTCTTCTTCTTCATTTTCTTCTTCTCCTTCTTCTTCTTCTTCTTCTTCTTTTTCTTCTTCTTCTTCTTATTCTTCATTTTCTTCTTCTCCTTATTCTTCTTCTTCTTCATTTTCTTCTTCTCCTTCTTCTTCTTCTTCTTCTTCTTCTTCTTCTTCTTCTTATTCTTCTTCTTCTTCTTCTTCTTCTTATTCTCCTTCTTATTTTCTTCTCATTCTTCTTCTCCTTCTTCTCATTCTTCTTCTCCTTCTTCTTCTTCCTCTTCTTCTTTTTCTTCTTCTCGTTCTTCTCCTTCTTCTTCTTTTTCTTCTTCTCGTTCTTCTCCTTCTTCTCCTTCTTCTTCTTCATCTTCTTCTTCTTCTTCTTTTTCTTTCTTCTCTTCGGCATTCGACCTGAAAAAAAACGTCGTGTCGCAGTTTATAGAGAGGCTGCGATGTATGTGCATTTTTGCCCGACTCATCCAACTGGCTATTTTAAAAACCGGGTCTGCCTTCCCACTGGGATTCCTTTTCTCTTAGCCGGGTCTGCCTTCCCACTGGGATCCCTTTTCTCTTAGCCGGGTCTGCCTTCCCACTGGGATTCCTTTTCTCTTAGCCGGGTCTGCCTTCCCACTGGGATCCCTTTTCTCTTAGCCGGGTCTGCCTTTCCACTGGGATCCCTTTTCTCTTAGCCGGGTCTGCCTTCCAACTGGGATCCCTTTTCTCTTAGCCGGGTCTGCCTTTCCACTGGGATCCCTTTTCTCTTTAGCCGGGTCTGCCTTCCCACTGGGATCCCTTTTCTCTTAGCCAGGCGGCGCTAGTGCAGTTTGTTTCCGTGGTTGCCGGACACGGAATAAAGTCATGGTCAGCTGTAGTTGACTGACCCTAATACAAGTGGCCAGCTATAAGTTTGTGCCTACTGTCAGTTTATTCATCGCTGTAATTCAATCGAGATATTATTTTACTACGGCAAAATGGAAGTAAATTCTTCTGACAAAATAATTGACTAATTTAAATATGTTTGTGCCTAATGACATATTGGAATACATTCTTTACAAAAAAATGATTAACTTACATATATATGTACATTGTTCCTAAATGTATACCATTACGTTAATTTATCCACATATAAATGTATTTTCACCTACACAAAATTGCCAAACAACATCAAATTGCAAAACAAGCGATCTATATCGTTAAACTTAAAATAGTCAGATCTCCTCTTTACTGGTAAAATGACCGCTGAACATCTGCTGCAGAACTGCCCGACATACGAGGATCAGAGAGAGCAGATGTGGCCATTACCAGTGGAACTGCAAGACAAGTTCTATGGCAGTGTCGACAGCCTCAGGATGACCGCCGCTTTTTTCGAAAAAATAATGGTTACTGTCTGACTGCGTACGCAGAAGAGGAAGAAGATAACTCCTCTTGCCTAGTTCCTATCATCTGTCTTTCATAATGTTGCTACTGCACCTATTTTATACGTTAAAAACAATCATGCCATTTCAATGTTGCGTTATTTCCCCACATTACTAAATAACAACACGCACCCGCTTTTAAAAAACATTCAAAATATCCGACTATTGTCCAATAGTCATGACTCCCCAATTGGTTGTATTTCTTGTAAAATGTGGCACGTCTTTAGAGCTTCCTTGTAGTAAAATACCAGCCAAAAATATTGCGACACACCGTTTAAACAGTTAACATGATCTTAGTCTTAACACTGGTTGTCCTGCATTTGTAAAGTGTTTTTGCCTGTGTGAAGATCCCAACTCTTGCGCCAGTTGATGGTAGCCGGTAGGTGCATTCGGCGGCTTAGCGGGCTAGACTCGAGCGGCTTTTGGGGCCTTTTAATGATCCAAGTTTCCAGACGGTTATGTCTTGGGCACAGGGTGTCCGGTGGAAGAATAACTTGTTTGGGGCTTGAGATGTCGTGGAGTACGCTTTGTTAGAATGACTCTCCTTAGCGGGCTAGGTTCGAGCAACACTGCATTTTTTAGTCTCGTACCGGTCCCAGCCCAGTTTCTAGTCGGTTCTGTACCGATCACGGATTTCCTAATCAGTTAATATAATTGATTAATCAACAATATATCATTCATGGAGTATTTTGAGCAAACCCGCCATGCTTATATATGTACATTCAAGAAGCAAAACTAAAAGACATGACTAGAACAGCTGTTGTTATTTCGAATGCCCCAAATGAGCAAGTCTACTCTTTTGTGCGATCTGAACAGGGTGTTTGGTGGCGGGTTACAGTAACTTTCGTCACATCCCGAGCTCTCTGATGAAGATAGAAAATGGGCCTCAGACGGTTGTGCTATGGTCGACTTCATCTGTGTGTCGCTCACTACTACGGGGATCATGTCAATCACCCACCTTGTCGGCCAGGCTGCCATGAAAACAACCTGTTACCAGGAGGGCTACGAGGAAACCTAGGTGCCAGTCTATTTTGCCTGACCCTGACTAACATGTCTGATCAGTATATCTTGCCTGACCCTGACTAACATGTCTGATCAGTATATCTTGACTGACCCTGACTAACATGTCCGATCAGTATATCTTGCCTGACCCTGACTAACATGTCTGATCAGTATATCTTGACTGACCCTGACTAACATGTCTGATCAGTATATCTCGACTGACCCTGACTAACATGTCCGATCAGTATATCTTGCCTGACCCTGACTAACATGTCTGATCAGTATATCTTGACTGACCCTGACTAACATGTCCGATCAGTATATCTTGCCTGACCCTGACTAACATGTCTGATTAGTATATCTTGACTGACCCTGACTAACATGTCTGATCAGTATATCTCGACTGACCCTGACTAACATGTCTGATCAGTATATCTTGCCTGCCCAGACGTTAGTCTTCCTCCCAACGGAGCAGCGGTGTACGACGCAAAGCGTACATTATGTTATCCCTGGGAAAAGAAGAGAAGAATCACGGACAAGCAGTGGAATGTCTTCACCAATGTTAACAAATGCAGTGCCTCAAAAGAGGTTTGATGTTTCAGCTCCTTCTCAGGGCCAGTTCAGTTCAAGTGCCATCTCCGCATTGCAGGTCGGCTGCAATGGATCTCCAGTGTACTCTATCTCTTGCCGAAATGGTTCAATCTGTCAAGCTTTTTTCAGTCCATCTCCTGATCCACCCACTTAAAACGTTACCCCCTTTAAGGACTGCCTTCCACCCTACTCTCCAGATTGGTCTTCAACAAGGAGGCATGTCTTGTTAATTGACCAAAATAACGGAACTGTTTAACTCTGATTTCGTTCATTCACTCTCTTTTCACTCCCGACATTTTCAATACCTCCAAATTTGTTTTCTTTTCTTTTCATGAAATGCTACCAAATCTTCCATATACCCATATTTCGAGGGCTTCAATACTCTTTGGATAAAGAGAATTAAACATTAATATAGACTTTACTATGGCGTGACCCGTCGACCACTACATTTGTCCTCGCACGGCCTTTAGACCGGCTTGAGTTTAAGACTGAAAAAACAAGCACATTGAAAAAATAAGGTGCCTTCTTGCCGTTAAAAAAAAACCTCGCAAATTCCAGAAATGTTTCTCATATTTTCAGACACGTCAAACTGGCCGCGCGGGTATATTGAGATACAAAATAGTGCTAGACGTTCGTACAGTAGCGAACTCGCCACATGGCATGGCAGGTTCTGAGCCTTCGTCTGCCTTGTGAGATCTCACCAGATACTTTGCGACTCGTGAGAAATAGGTTGTTTAATATCTTGATTACGCTGGAGAGGAGATACAGCATTTTTGTTGTTTTGCTTTCAAATCTTTTGAGTGAAACAAACATCTTTGCTGTTTAATTAATTTTTTGTAAAATCACTTTTTCTTTCTTTATCACGTCTCCCGCTATCGTTTTTTAATGTATTTCATTTTCAATTTTTTATATCTACGTCACTTCTTAACTGCAATTTTAGGATAGCGCTCGAAATCTTTGTTGAAATTGGATTTTCTTCAAAATGTATATCTAACATTGATTTTTGGGTTAATTTAGTTCTTTGTTTTCCTGTGTGCTATTTTCCTGGGTGCTGTTTTCATGTGTGTTGATTTCGTGTTGTGATGTTTTCGTGTTGTTCTGTTTTCATGTGTGCTGTTTTCAAGTGTGCTGTTTTCATGTTGTGCTGTCTTTCGGACATATCTCTTCATATCGACATAAGGGCAGCGTGATGACGAAGAGGCATAGCTTAATAATCCAGACTTGTTTGTGTTTGGAATGTTGTTTGTTCTGGTCCTAAGGATCGACTATACTGCATTCCGAGCACGCCCATAGGTACTCAGTCTTTCTCAGTTTTGGTTTTTTTTTGCGTTTGTCTTATTTCTCTAATCCCCAAAGGCGGTGTGCGTTGCACTGTGGTTTTTATTTTGCACCTGTCGCCAAAGTGCATCCGACTTCAGCGTGGATTTTATGTAAGGATATGCTTCCTCCTGCATTTTCTAAGGGTTTGCTTTTCTAGGGTAACGGCTGGTATGGGGATCGAACTCAGCACCACTTAACCACTAGCCCACGCCGTCCCATGTCTCTCCGTAAATGATGAAGGAAACTAGGTACTAATGATCTGATGTAGCATTGACATCACTTCCCTAGAGCTGCTTTCTCCGACCCGCTCAGCTTGGTCATCTGCAGTTACAAACGGTGCTCGTATCGGCGAGGAGACAACCATAGCTGCGGCTCAGAAAAAGAGAGCTGCACGAAAGTACAGAATCCACAACGACCCAATTTACGATACTGTCCACGTGTGGCCCTCATGTGCCACACGTGTGGTAAAGTCTGGCCCGATCACATCGGTCTCTACAGTCATGTTCAGTCACATTTGAAAACACACATGTTCGACGTTGCCGTCATCTTCGATGGCGAAGGGTAACTATTAAGATTACTTTTACTACCAGTTCACGTGGTGAACACACTCTTTCGCCGCTCTCTTACGCGCTCACTCTATTTAAAAATTCTGCAGTCTGTGTACTACTGGTTAAGCTGTTGCAGTGAGCCTTAATCGTTACTTCTTCTTCTTGTTCTTCTTCTTCTTCTTCTTCTTCTTCTTCTTTTTCTTCTTCTTCTTCCTCTTCTTCTTCTTGTTCTTCTTCTTCTTCTTCTTCTTCTTCTTCTTCTTCTTCTTCTTCTTCTTCTTCTTCTTCTTCTTTTTCTTCTTCTTCTTTTTCTTCTTCTTCTTCTTCTTCTTCTTCTTCTTCTTCTTCTTCTTTTTTTTCTTGTTGTTGTTGTTGTTCTTCTTCTTCTAACGTTGTGCCATGTTTTACAGGGAGATCCCAACATCTGCGCCTTGTGCCCAACGTAACCGATTTAAACAAGTCATTTTAGGGACAAAGGTTACCGATACCTAATCTCTTAGCCAGGCTGCATGATTACAGTATTCTCTTCCAGGGTCGACACTTGGAGGCCGAATAGGGTCTGTGTTGGTTGTATACGACTAACCCTGACGTAAGAAGACACCTATCGGTTGATAGATGTCAGCTCATTCACTGATGCACCTCCAGTCCGATGCAGAAATTTGAAAGACAAAAACTTTCCTTTTAACCAACCCTTCCCCAACCCACACACACACACAAACAAAATCGACAAAGAAAACCAAACAAACTTGGCAGATCGTCATAAACTGTTAACATGTTGTTTGAAGTTCTGATGCACTAACATAACCCCCAGAGCATAGAATAATGTCAGAAGGGAGACAAGAAGGTTTCCACCGGGCTTGTTAGAGTTATTTATCTTAGTTGCCAGCTCTCAAAAAACTAAATCCTATTTTCTTTGTTAACTTGTGAGATGTCTTCTTCTTCTTCTTCTTCTTCTTCTTCTTCTTCTTCTTCTTCTTCTTCTTCTTCTTCTTCTTCTTCTTCTTCTTTTTTTTTACCTGATTCTGTTAACATAGTCTGATCAGTATGCTTTGACTAACCTCAAGCTAGTCTCCTACCCTCCTCCCCTCCTCCCCTCACTAGAGGTAAATTAAATTTACAAGACATGTGAACAATCTTTATAGCAGAAAAATAACGATGGATGAAACATAAAAAAAGCAGGAAATAGCAAAGCAAGATGATTGTCTATATTTGATGGGTTTCTGGTTAATGTAATTCACACACACACATATACACACACACAAACACATACACACACACATACACACGCACGCACGCTCGCATGCACGCACGCACACACACACACACACATAAACAAACAAACAAACACACACACATATTGTATATATATATCATTTTTGTTTCCGGACAAGAGAAACTCCTCAACGTTCATCAGGACTGAACCCTCGATATATATTCATAGCGCAGAAAATAGAGGATGCTTACCAAGAGAAAAAGCATACAGTAGCGGTTTGGGTAGATCTAGAGAAGGCATTTGACAAGGTGTGGAAAGAGGGACTTAAAGTCAAGCTACAAAGAAGTGAAGTATTTGGGAAAATGTACAGATGGATCAGCCACTACTTCGAAAACAGAACAGCCAGAGTTCAAGTACAAGGGCAGATGAGCAAAAAAGCTGACACTGGAGCAAGGAGTACCCCAAGGGGAAGTACTGTCACCCACACTTTTTCTGGTGTATTTAAACAACATCATAGAGAATATACCAAGAAGAGTCCACATCTCCATGTTTGCAGACGATCTGGTTATGTGGACCTCTGAAAAAAATCTCACCGTAGCAAACAATTGGATGCAGCAGGCCCTAACATCGCTGGAGGAGTGGACGAAATCATGGCTGGTCAAAATAAATGAAGAAAAAACATGTACGATATTCTCCCTTTCAAATACACCACAGAACACCAAAGTAAGTCTTGTCAAATATCTGCGGCTAAACGACAACCCAAACTACCTGGGAGTCACATTTGATCGGCGCATGACATGGAAAAGTCAGATCGAGAGAAACCGAATGAGAGCAAGACAAAGAATGGCAATCATGAGGAAACTTGCTGGCACAAGCTAGGAGCAGACGAAAGCATACTAAAGAAACTGTACACTGGAAGAGTGAGACCAGTTCTCGAGTATGGCATTGCGGCATGGACAACAGCAGCAAAGGCGAACTTTGATACAATTAGCAAACTTCAAAACCAAGCCATGAAGTCAACGCCAATTGTAGAACTTGAAAAGATTACAAATCTGCAATCCATGACCGATAGAAGAGACAGCAGAGCCCAGCAGCAAGCAGAAAAACTAAGAAGACTGACAGACCATCCAATGCATCAGAGACTAAATAGATTTGGAAAAGGGAGACTAAAGCGGAGAAACTTTAAAGAAATAGCCAAAGCAAAGATGACCGAATACACTATGAACACCATAACAACACCAAAGCCCATCACTACTGTACGCAAACCCACATGGAAGCAACATATCATTCCGGAGGTGGTAGAAAATATACCAGGTATTGGAAACAAGAACAGCCAGACTGACAAAGAAAGAAAAGACATAATCCTGAGGTACATAGCCGAAAACTACACAAGCATGGACTAGACCCATGCATACACGGACGGTTCTGTTACAAACACACCACAGAATGGAGGGGGTGGGGTATTCCTGGGCCTAAAAACGGTAGAAAAATATCACTGTCAGTGGCAACTGGAACATTCTCAAGCAATTTTAAAGCGGAGGAAGAGGCATTGAAGGCTGCAGTAGAAGCAATGCTGACAGGCGAAAGCAATGAAAGCCAGATAGTTCTGTTTACAGCACTAAAAAGCCAGAAAAATACTGAACTTAATAATGATTTTTAAGAGCAGTACTCTGTCAACTATGCCAGCAGAAGAGTAGTGGTACAGTGGGTTCCATCCCACTGTAACATTCAAGGCAACGAAAGGCAGACAGACTGTCAAAAGAAGGTGCAAGACTACCACAATCAGATTCTAGTGTGACCTACAAAGAGTCCAAATGGTTTATTAGGGGAAACAGAACATACTGGCTACACAAAAACATGATGCCTATTACCAGTTGAACAGAAGAGAGCAGGTCGTGGTGGGGTCCAGGAAACAGCTATTCTAATGTGGAGAGAACAACAAGGGGGATGTACCGGATGTATCTCCAAGCCAACAACATCATAACGTGCATTACTAGTTCAACAAAACCAAACAAGTGGCCATATTTAGAATCTCCACTTATGTTTTTGACTGTTTTTTGTGTTCTGTTTATTTTTCTGGTTTATGTATGATCTGATAGGACATATTCAACACATTATCATCTCTTGTTTGGTCTATATTTCATAAATGATAAATGGCGCACAGCTGTTCAAGTGAAGTTACCAATCGTCCTCTTCTTTCTTCTCACTCTTATTTCATTTTACTCTGTCCAACTATCACACTCTTACACAACTTTCACACGATCTCTCAGGGAGAGACCTTTCCATTGCTTTTCGGTTGGGTTGACCTTTACTAGCGCGCTAACTATCACATGTACATACAGACACACACACACACGCGTCCAAGCACTGGTTAATATGTCCTCATATCACGCAAGGCTGCAGCCCGAGATGGAAAAGTGCGTGCCTCCGCCAGTAAAATACTGAGAGGCAAACACTTTACCAATAAACAAACACATTGTTCAAACGTTCATGGCCACTTGCAGGTATGGCTGTATCTTGGACCGCTGATCTTACATCAATAATGTCTGGTTTTTTGCTGTGATTTGTTAGTTGTCTGTTGTTATGCGCTTCTGACGAGAACCGTTTGGTCGTTACTTAGGTGCCCTGGTGACGTACCTGCCACATTTCTTACGAGCGTATTGTTTTTAAAACAGACTTTTGACCTTCAGGACCGCTTCATGTTCTATTGATATATCGACAAGCATTCATGTGCAGACTACCTGACAGTTAGTTCAAGAGTAGAGCAAGAAAGAAAATACAGCATTTTAACAATTAACGGTTCTTACATCCCTTCCGTGTACACCCCTTCCCTGTCTTACACGCCTTCCCTGTACACCCCTTCCCTGTCTTTCACCCCTTCCCCGTACGCCCCTTCCCTGTCTTACACCCCTTCCCTGTCTTACATCCCTTCCCTGTCTTACATCCCTTCCCTGTCTTACACCCCTTCCCTGTCTTACATCCCTTCCCTGTCTTACACCCCTTCCCTGTCTTACACCCCTTTCCTGTACATCCCTTCCCTGTCTTACATCCCTTCCCTGTACACCCCTTCCCTGTCTTACACCCCTTCCCTGTCTTACATCCCTTCCCTGTACACCCCTTCCCTGTCTTACACCCCTTCCCTGTACACCCCTTCCCTGTCTTACACCCCTTCCCTGTACACCCCTTCCCTGTACACCCCTTCCCTGTACACCCCTTCCCTGTACACCCCTTCCCTGTCTTACACCCCTTCCCTGTCTTACACCCCTTCCCTGTACACCCCTTCCCTGTACACCGATTCCCTGTCTTACACCCCTTCCCTGTCTTACACCCCTTCCCTGTACACCCCTTCCCTGTCTTACATCCCTTCCCTGTACACCCCTTCCCTGTCTTACACCCCTTCCCTGTCTTACACCCCTTCCCTGTAACCCCTTCCCTGTACACCGATTCCCTGTCTTACACCCCTTCCCTGTCTTACACCCCTTCCCTGTACACCCCTTCCCTGTCTTACATTCCTTCCCTGTACACCCCTTCCCTGTCTTACACCCCTTCCCTGTTTTATATCCCTTCCCTGTACACCCCTTCCCTGTCTTACACCCCTTCCCTGTACATCCCTTTCCTGTACATCCCTTCCCTGTCTTACATCCCTTCCCTGTCTTACACTCCTGCCCTGTACACCCCTTCCCTGTCTTACACCACTTCCCTGTCTTACATCCCTTCCCTGTACATCCCTTCCCTGTCTTACACCCCTTCCCTGTCTTACACCCCTTCCCTGTACACCCCTTCCATGTCTTACATCCCTTCCCTGTCTTACATCCCTTCCCTGTCTTACACCCCTTCCCTGTCTTACACCCCTTCCCTGTCTTACACCCCTTCCCTGTCTTACAGCCCTTCCCTGTACACCCTTTCCCTGTACACCCCTTCCCTGTACACCCCTTCCCTGTACACCCCTTCCCTGTCTTACATCCATTCCCTGTCTTAACCCCCTTCCTTGTACATCCCTTCCCTGTCTTACACCCCTTCCCTGTCTTACATCCCTTCCCTGTCTTACACCCCTTCCCTGTCTTACATCCCTTTCCTGTCTTACACCCCTTCCCTGTACATCCCTTCCCTGTCTTACACCCCTTCCCTGTACATCCCTTCCCTGTCTTACACCCCTTCCCTGTCTTACACCCCTTCCCTGTCTTACATCCGTTCCCTGTACATCCCTTCCCTGTCTTACATCCCTTCCCTGTCTTACATCCACGGCCCTCCAACCCGTCCAACTCTTGTATATAAACAATGAACCTGCCCGTCTGTTCCTCCTTCAACCAGCCCATCACCCTGCCTATCTGCCCCCCCCCCCACCTTCTAACCCACTCATTAAACCCCACTCCATCCTCCCTCGCTCAAGGCATCCACCCTCATTTCTCTTCCACCTCCCCGCTCACCTCACACATCTCTTCCCGCCATCTCGACTCGCCTGCTCGCCTGACTAGCCCCGGGCTTGTCTTTGTGTTGCTGCACGATGTCGCCAGGTTTCTGCTTCTTGCACACTCGCGCTTGCTTGTTTGATTGACACGATGATTTCTGTTCGCACCCAAAACTTCACAATTCGGACTTGATCGACTAGGTGCAGCGCTCATATTCTTACATGTACTCGCTTATCAAAGCGATGCACGAAAACGGCCTGGGTTCGAGCCCCGCAAGTTTCAAGCTTCCCCTGGCCTCAAAGATGTGAGACCAGAGTGCCTGCATCCTGAATTACCCCCAGTCGTCTTGACTTATGTCTTGCAACTGGACCAAGGTAGCTCAGGACCAGAGAGTGAGGTTGGTGACCAGCGCAGCAACCTTCTCAATCAATCAATCAATCAATCAAAGCCCGTCGCTCCTCTCGGTGCATAGGCCATCGACAACATCCAGCCAGCATATTGCTGCTTCTTCTTGTCTCACTTCCTTTTTGTGACTGACATTCTTGTATCACTTCCTTTTTGTGACTGACCTTCTTGTCTCACTTCCTTTTTGTGACTGACCTTCTTGTATCACTTCCTTTTTGTGACTGACCTTCTTGTATCACTTCCTTTTTGTGACTGACCTTCTTGTATCACTTCCTTTTTGTGACTGACCTTCTTGTCCCGTATTCACTGTATTTACAGCGTGCTTTGCCGGAATCATATAAACGGATAGCGAAGGAAGAGGAGGTGGCGGAGTCTGCGTCGTACCCTCCTATGGCGACAGAGGGGTCCGTTCCGTGCTGACAGAAGAGGACAGCGCCAATTTCAGAGCTGGGGTGGTGGCTTTGCCAGCGGCAGCTCGGATTCTGATTCTTTTGTTTTAAACACAACTGCAAGAAGGGCAGTCTTCGAGTGCGTACCCAACGTCATCTCGAGCTACAGGCAGGATGGACCTCAGGACCTGAGATGACCTCAGGTTGCAGTCCAGGCAGACACACCTGGTCCTGCAGTCGATTCCGGCCCACTGTTTGATCGTTGGAAACGAGAGGGCTTCTGGGGGCCGGATGTGACGGCACGCGGACGCGCTGGCTACGGGGCTATAGGGAAGTAGGGACATTCGTAGAACGATCCATGAGGTCGCAGTGGGGGAGAAGTCGAGCCAGAGAGTGACAGGGTGAATAACCTTTGCAGAGATGGGCGGATAAACATCTTCAGACTCAGAATGGGATATTGCAGACTCAATGCCCGCCTCCACAGAATTGGTTTTAGAGACGCTGCCACATGCGGTTTAGGAGCACCAAAACATACACCAGAACATATCCTACAAGAATGTCCCATTTATACAAACCAAAGAGACGCAGTCTGACCATGACCTTCGTTAGTATTTAGAGATGGCCATGGTCTGACCCAATGGAGCGACCTTGCTCGAAACGCTGTGGGAAACCCGCGAAGACCTGAAACGCAGTTTCCTTCGTGCATCTCACCGGCCTAGAAGCAAAGCGTCAGTTGATCGATGGATATAATGATTAGTGTAATTGTGTCTTTAAAATACATGAACAATCTTTCCCTTATTATGCAATACAAAATGTGTACATACACAGGCGTACGCTCCAAGGTGCTAGCTTGTAATGGGAGAGAACAAGAATTATACAGCAACACATTGTTTGCATTTATTAATTCCCTTGCTTTAATATAAGGAAAGCAAAGTTAAGATCCTGTCACGCTATGCAGCGTAAGCCCATATTTTGTGACCCACTGCACATTTTTGGGAGTAAAATACTACATTTTGTTTCCTTTTGGTTCCTTGGCTCTACTTAATATTTAAAGGATTTTTTCGCAGCGTTTGATTTCTGTTTTCGCTCTAAGTGACAAATAGCACAGACAATAGCGGCGCTTGCACGGCTTAACAAAATCTGGCAAGATAAACGGTTAGCACTATGCAGAAAAATCAGATTAATGCGTACACTGGTCCTGTCAATATTCCTCTATGCGTGTGAGACATGGACAGTTACAGCTGACCTTCAACGAAGGATACAGGCCTTGGATATGAGATGTTTCCGAAAACTTTTAAACGTCACGTACAAAGATCGAGTTACAAACGAGGAAATACGAGATAGAATTACAACAGCAATAGGGCCTTTCGAAGACCTCTTGGCAACTGTCAAAAGAAGGACACTCACTTGGTACGGTCACAAATCGAGATCAAATGGTCTTGCAAACACAATCCTCCACGGGAAGGTGCATGGCAGACGACGAAGAGGCCGGACCAAAAAGAGATGGGAGGACAACATAAAAGAATGGACCGGTCTCCGACCAGAAGAGTCACAGGCAGCGGCATCTGACAGAGAGGGATGGCGTGGAGTTGTGAGGATGTCTTCATGTGTGCCCCAACGACCTCACCGGTTAAGGGATGACGTGACCTGACCTGACCTGACAAATATTCGGACAAATATCATACTGGCTTTCTAAGGACTAAATTGAGATATAATTTGTTATACAAATTAAAGATAGGCTCTGTTTGACCTAAGACAATAGAATAAGGTAGACAACTAAACATAGTTTTCATAGATCAGGAGAAGGCCTTCAAATGAGTGGACAGAAACAAACTGTGGTCTGTACTAGAAGGCTACAGAGCACACGGGCAGTTATTAGATAATGTGAGAGCCCTTTATCAAACGTGTCTGAACATCTAATGGCAATAAAGGGGCATTTGATATTACTACGGGAGTCACACACTCCTATTCATTACGTCATCACTGGAATATCATTATCATCATCATCAGGTGTCCTGCCGGTTGTAGTTGGTGATCAAGGACCCCCAACCGCTTCTATCAAGGGTGTTGTTTACCAACACTGTTGTTGATTGTCGCTCGTGCTATTCTCTCAGGCTGTCCAACATCGTCTTTCTCTGTCTTCCTCTGTCTCTCTTTCTTGCTATCTTTCCCATTGTCACAGCATGCTTCAGACCGCCTCTTCTCATAACATGTACAAAAATGATGAATGCCTTGTTCTGATTCTTGCAATAAGTTGTCTTTGTGTTTGTGCCTCTTCGAGTACTGTATCATTAGTCTTATCTGTTTGTGTTTGTGCCTCCTCGAGTACTGTATCATTAATCTTATCTGTTTGTGTTTGTGCCTCCTCGAGTACTGTATCATTAATCTTATCTGTTTGTGTTTGTGCCTCCTCGAGTACTGTATCATTAATCTTATCTGTTTGTGTTTGTGCCTCTTCGAGTACTGTATCATTAATCTTATCTGTTTGTGTTTGTGCCTCTTAGAGTACTGTATCATTAATCTTATCTGTTTGTGTTTGTGCCTCCTCGAGTACTGTATCATTAATCTTATCTGTTTGTGCCTCTTCGAGTACTGTATCATTAGTCTTCCTTGCAGATCATATAATCATCCTCGGTATTCTATTGTAAAACCACATCTCTGTTACTGCAACAGATCTATGCGCTTGTTTGCTGATTGTTCATGATTCACTGCCATATGTCAGTATTGGTTCCACGTAACTTCCAAAGACTCTTTTTTTCAGTTCCAGCGACAAGATTTTTTTCCAGAAGATTCCCTTCATAGTCTCTAAGACCGATCCTGCTTGGGCTATTTTGCATTTTATTTCGAAATCACGATCTTCCATCCGATGGTATGTTTGTGCCCAGGTATTTAAGCATGTTAACCTGCCTCAATGTGGTCCCTATCGCTGTGACGCCAAATTTCAGAGAGTCGTTTCTTAGTATCTACCATTACCTAAGATTTCTTGTTATTCAAACTGAGGCCTTTGATTTCACTTTGCTGAACTACCTTGTTGACGATTCCCTGCTAGTCGGTTTCATTCTGGTCCTTGACTACATGGATAAAATAAACAATGAAAGCATCGAAACTGCAAAAAGTGAAGACCTCTTAGACTCCAAATTCTTTCTTCGGAAGGAACACAAGAACCGGCTAAGGCTTGTGTGAATAGCCTCTGCAAAAACTTCAAAACTCCTGTGGATTTATTGACCTGGTAATGCTGGAATTCCGAGTAATGAAAGAATTGACATCTTGGCTGCACAAGGAATTATTATGGGCGCATTAGAGATGGGACGGGGAGATATTTGGAAGTAAATCATTAGAGATGGGACGGAGAGATATTTTAAAGTAAATCATTAGAGATGGGACAGGGAGATATTTTGAAGTAAATCATTAGAGATGGGACAGGGAGATATTTTGAAGTAAATCATTAGAGATGGGACAGGGAGATATTTTGAAGTAAATCATTAGAGATGGGACAGGGCGACATGTTGAAGTAAATCATTAGAGATGGGATAGCGCGACATGTTGAAGTAAATCATTAGAGATGGAACGGGGAGAGATTTTGAAGT
Source organism: Ariolimax columbianus (assembly GCA_036924085.1). NCBI lineage: Eukaryota > Metazoa > Mollusca > Gastropoda > Stylommatophora > Arionidae > Ariolimax > Ariolimax columbianus. The sequence continues at coordinate 6,722,767 of JAVGWX010000011.1, read as the reverse complement.
AAATCATTAGAGATGGGACGGGGTGATATGTTCAAGTAAATCATTAGAGATGGGACTGGGCGACATGTTGAAGTAAATCATTAGCGATGGGACTGGGAGATATTTTGAAGTAAATCATTAGAGATGGGACGGGGAGATATGTTGAAGTAAATCATTAAAGATGGGACGGGGAGATATTTTGAAGTAAATCATTAGAGATGGGACAGGGCGACATGTTGAAGTAAATCATTAGAGATGGGACAGGGCGACATGTTGAAGTAAATCATTAGAGATGGGACGGGGAGAGATTTTGAAGTAAATCATTAGAGATGGGACGGAGAGCTATTTTGAAGTAAATCATTAGAGATGGGACAGGGCGACATGTTGAAGTAAATCATTAGAGATGGGACGAGGAGATATTTTGAAGTAAATCATTAGAGATGAGACAGGGCGACATGTTGAAGTAAATCATTAGAGATAAGACAGGGCGACATGTTGAAGTAAATCATTAGAGATGGGACGGGGAGATATGTTGAAGTAAATCATTAGAGATGGGACAGGGCGACATGTTGAAGTAAATCATTACAGATGGGACAGGGCGACATGTTGAAGTAAATCATTAGAGATGGGACAGGGCGACATGTTGAAGTAAATCATTAGCGATGGGACAGGGATATATTTTGAAGTGAATCATTAGAGATGGGACGGGGAGATATTTAGAAGTAAATCATTAGAGATGGGACGGGGAGATATTTTGAGGTAAATAATTAGAGATGGGACAGGCAGATATTATGAAGTAAATCATTAGGGATGGGACAGGGCGACATGTTGAAGTAAATCATTAGAGATGGGACAGGGCGACATGTTGAAGTAAATCATTAGAGATGGGAAGGGGAGATATTTTGAAGTAAATCATTAGAGATGGGACGGGGAGATATTTTGAGGTAAATCATTAGAGATGGGACAGGCATATATTTTGAAGTAAATCATTAGAGATGTGACAGGGAGATATTTTGAAGTAAATCATTAGAGATGGGCCAGGGAGATATTTTGAAGTAAATCATTAGAGATGGGACAGGGAGATATTTTGAAGTAAATCATTAGAGATGAGACAGGGAGATATTTTGAAGTAAATCCTTAGAGATGGGACAGGGAGATATTTTGAAGTAAATCATTAGAGATGGGACGGGGAGAGATTTTGAAGTAAATCATTAGAGATGGGAATGGGAGATATTTTGAAGTAAATCATTAGGGATGGGACAGGGCGACATGTTGAAGTAAATCATTAGAGATGGGACAGGGCGACATGTTGAAGTAAATCATTAGAGATGGGACGGGGAGATATTTTGAAGTAAATCATTAGAGATGGGAGGGGGGATATATTTTGAAGTAAATCAATGACCGCCTGCTTTTGACGTCACTGCAAAAAATGAATCAGCAATTCACAGACTTCAGAACTCAAAGTTGTGTCAGGTGGATTCTGATGCATTAAAGGATGGGGCAGGAGTGTGTTCTAACATCGAGCTACAGGAACCACACCTTACCCCACTTACTGAGAAAGCCTGAGCATCCGTGATATGCCACGACTGACGTGAATTCGATTCTCAAGAAAACATCAGAACAATTAGTACTCACCTCAATTGGCATTAATTTGTTTAATTTTCTGTATTTGTTGTAAATTTATGGAGCAGAAACATACAGTTGAAATTGTTTCTTTTTCTTTTTCTTCTTCGTTCTTTCTCAAACCTCCTCTATCAATCCCTGAACGTTCTCAAATCTCCCACTACCAAGCCCTGAACGTTCTCAATCTCCCACTACCAAGCCCTGAACGTTCTCAATCTCCCGATATAACGCCCCGAAAAGGTCTTTGCAAGTAGCAGAATGTAGATCAGAGAACGGAATGCATTGTGTCGTAATTTACAGCTTGACTGCGATATTTGCACCTTTCGATCCAACACATCCGACTTCAGCAGGCATTTTTTGGCACCAGCTTGCCTTCCCTCTTCGATCCCTTCTACTTAGCCATTCGTTGATTTGTTATGCCAAATTTGGTGAACATCATTTCAAGGGGGTGAATCCATGAAAATAGTCAGGCTCTATTAGACGAAAGCCTAATACAGTTTCCTCCCATTATTACAAGCAGAAATGAAAACACGGATGTCTTTTATATCGAACTTGTTTAAAACTTTAACTGGCGACATGGAATTATTCAGTTCGTGTTCGCTTATATCAATGATTTAGTTTTTGTTCAGCTGCTGTACTATTTCATTCATACATATTTGTGTTTTTAAAATCTGAAATTCAACATTAGAAGGTCTGTAAAATCGAAAAGAACAAGATGTTGTTTGTGAATGCCCATAATGAGTAAGTTACTATTTTGTGTGCCCTGAAAAGGACGTTAAGTGGCGGGTTGCAGTAGCTTTCTTCACATCCCGAGCATGCTGATGAAGGTGGACCGGGGTCCCTCATGCGGTAGTGCTATGCTTGGCTTCATCTGCGTGTCACTCACTACTACGGGATCACACGGATCCCTCATCTCGTTAATCAGGCTGCCATAAAAACACCCCGTTTCCGGGGAGGGCTCCTAGGAAGCCGAGGTGAGGGTCTTGGTCAGTATAATTTGCCTGACCCTGACTAACATGTCTGATCAGTATATCTTGCCTGCCCCTGACTAACATGTCTAATCAGTATGTTTTAACTGACCCTCACTAACATGTCTGATCAGTATATTTTGCCTGACCCTGACTAACATGTCTGATCAGTATATTTTGCCTGCCCCTGACTAACATGTCTGATCAGTATGTTTTGCCTGACCCAGACTAACATGTCTCAGTATGTTTTGCCTGACCCTGACTAACATGTCTCAGTATGTTTTGCCTGACCCTGACTAACATGTCTCAGTATGTTTTGCCTGACCCAGACTAACATGTCTCAGTATGCTTTGCCTGACCCTTACTACCATGTCTCAGTATGTTTTGCCTGACCCTGACTAACATGTCTCAGTATGTTTTGCCTGACCCAGACTAACATGTCTCAGTATGTTTTGCCTGACCCTGACTAACATGTCTCAGTATGTTTTGCCTAACCATGACTAACATGTCTCAGTATGTTTTGCCTAACCATGACTAACATGTCTCAGTATGTTTTGCCTGACCCAGACTAACATGTCTCAGTATGTTTTGCCTGACCCAGACTAACATGTCTCAGTATGTTTTGACTGACCCTGACTAACATGTCTCAGTATATTTTGACTGACCATGAATACTCTTCGCTTTCAAAGATAGTTCGATATCAGACATTGTTGTGGGGGATGAAGTCTTAGAGACTTCATTGTACTATTTCTGTTGTATGAAGTTTATGAAATGCAGTGGTCAGTTCCTTTTACTCCGTGTCTTTCATTTCCTAAAATTAAATCCTGTACTAATTTACAGTTTGGTAGACTATAGCGTGCCAATAACAATTATCGAACTCTTGGTCGGTCTCAATTTCCTGCTCAGGTGTTCATTTAGCGGGTTAACAATAGACAGGTAGGTCACAGGTTAACAATAGATAGGTAAGATACAGGTTAACAATAGAAAGGTAGGACAGAGGTTAACAATAGACAAGTAGGACACAGGTTAACAATAGAGAGGTAGGAAAAAGGCATAGGACCATGCTCAAATCGAGTTGATCAATTGGTTGGTTGGTTGGTTTGGTTGGTTATTGATATAGCAGCATGTGGGCTCCTACCCATTTGCCAATGCCATATATGAGTGTCTGCAAGTGGTCATGAGGTGTTGTTCGGTTCCGTACACAGTTTTCCATTAGTCTGGCCGGCCTCGGAGGAAGATCATTCCTTAGACTGTCATGTGACGGACACTCACAAAGTTGGTGTTCTTCTTCTTCTTCTTCTTCTTCTTCGTACGCTGTCAGACGTCAACCTCTATTATTTCGAAAAAGCAGCGGTCATCCTGAGGCTGTCGACACTGCCATAGAGCTTGTCTAGTGTTGCCACTGGTGATGGCCACATCTGCTTTCTCTGATCCTCGAAAGTCGGGCAGTTTTGCAGCAAATGTTCAGCGGTCATTTTCCCAGTACCGCATGTGCATTCGTCAGTGCCACCTATCTTCAGTTTATTGAATAGGTGGTACCTCAGTCTATTGTGGCCTGTGCGAAGTCTGAAGACCACGACCTGCTCTCTTCTGTTCAATTGATAATAGGCATAGTTTTTTGTGTAGCCAGTATGTTCTGTTTCCCATTTGGTCATGTATCTAGCTCTAATAAGCCTTTTGGACTCTTCGTACGTCATACTAGTATCTGGTTGTGGTAGTCTTGCACCTTCTTTTGCCAGTCTGTCTGCCTCCTCGTTGCCTTGGATGTTACAGTGGGATGGAACCCACTGTACCACTACTCTTTTTGGTGCGGACTGCTGGCATAGTTGACAGAGTACTGCTCTTAAGTCATTTAGTTCAGTATTTTTCTGGCTTTTTAGTGCTAGATGGTGTTCAACACTTTCATATGCATGGTGTGCAGAGCCGGCACTCTGGAGTTTGTTGGTGTTGGATTCTGATAAGTGACTGTTAAGTTATATGTTTTGAGTGGGAATTTTGAAATGGTGCTTTCATCTATCCATTTGTGAAGGAAGACTAACGTCTGGTCGGCCACAATTTACTGATCAGACATGTTTGCTAGGGTCAGGGAAAACATACTGGCCAAGACCCTCACCTTGGCGTCCCTGGAAACGGGCTGCTTTCATAGCAGCCTGGCTAACGAGGTAAGGGTTCGACTTGATCACCGTAACAGTGAGGGACACACAGATGAACACAAGTATAGCACAATCGCCTGGACGACCTCGGTCCACCTTCATCAGCACGCTCGGGATGTGAGGAAATGTACTGCAACCCGCCCCTTAACGCCCTTTTTAGGGCGCACAAAAGTGTAAATCAACTCGTTATGGATATTCGCAAACATCTATCCATTTCAGATTGTGGATATTCGCAAACGTCTATCCAGTTCAGATTGTGTATATTCGCAAACATCTATCCATTTCAGATTGTGGATATTCGCAAACATCTATCCATTTCAGATTGTGGATATTCGCAAATATCTATCCATTTCAGATTGTGGATATTCGCAAACATCTATCCATTTCAGATTGTGGATATTCGCAAACATCTATCCATTTCAGATTGTGGATATTCGCAAACATCTATCCATTTCAGATTGTGGATATTCGCAAACATCTATCCATTTCAGATTGTGGATATTCGCAAACATCTATCCATTTCGAATTGTTGTCTTTGCGATCTGGGATGGCCAATGATCTACCAAACTTCATAGATTTTTCTCCCAGTATTCCCCGTTGCCCATTTATTCAGCCCAGCCTCTTTGTTCACAGTCTTCAGAAGTTCTTTGAGCTTTCAGTCAATCTCCAAAATGATTAGATACTCATCTCACCTGTGTTGAGACCAGAGGGAGACTGAAACTTATGGGATTCAAATCTCACAGGTTCGCTCATTCGGTTCTTGAAACCGTTACCTTTCAGCTATACCGACCATTCTCTCTCCCTCTCTCTCTATATATAAATATATATGTATGTGTGCCTGTGTGGTGTGGTGTGTGTGTGTGTGTATACACATATATATATATATATAACACACATGACAACTTTTAGTTGCCTATTTTGAATATCAACATATAACTTATGTTGGTGAAAATTGGCTTGGTCACCTCTATTCTCTTCTTGTTTTATCTGTCGCATCTTCCGTTATTATATATCACAGATAGGCAGCCTGTACAAGTATTTGATTACCTATTCTTATATGCAATGCAAATGTCGGGTCCACTTTGTTGATGAGTTTCCGTTTTTCTATTGTTAATGTCCAGACGATAAACTGGACTTTTTTTGTTTATTTGAATCACTAGTTCCCTTAACTCTTGTTCGCTTTCATCTGGCAGAACTGAGTTATCCGCACATCTGAGATTATTTATTGACAATCGGTAATGAGACCTTGCATTTCTTGTATCTGATCACAAATTTGATCTGTGTAAATGTTTTAGTCAAGGGGGTAGTACGCATGCTTGCCCCACTTATCTTTTCATATATATATTTACATGTATCATAGGCGTCTCAGTCTTTGTAGACCATGCACGTAGGGCTACGTGAGTTTTTTTCTTCGAATCTTAAAATGGAAACATAGCTCCTTTCTTTGAACAGTTATCAATGGAACTTTTATTGCATCTGCAATGCAAGTGTTGGATTGTATCTTCAAGACAATTATTATACATTATTATGGAAGAATATGTTGATGTATTGAAAGTGGGGGAGGTGGGGAGGAGGCGGGGGGGGGGGGGAAGGAGTGGATAGATTTGAGACTGGCGAGGGGTGCGAGAAGGGAGAGATGGTTTAATTGTTAAACTGCTATTGTTTCTTTCATATTGTACAGTTCGATTAACGGGCAAATATTATGTACGAATATTGCAAGTTAGAATATAATACTGGTGGGTGACGTCTTTCTAAGTCTTCGGGATACAGATTCAAACCCCGGCAATGAAACAGTTTTTGTTCTACTATACTTATCATTATCATCAGCTTCTTCTTCTTCTTCATTTTCCTCTTCTTTTTCATTATCTTCTTGTTTTTCCTTTTTTTTAATTGTCTTGTTCTTCTTTTTCGTTTTCTTTTTAATTTCATTTTCTTTTTATCTTCATAATTTTCTTTTTCTCCTTTTTCGCTTCGTTTTATTCTTAACGTTTTGTTTTTCGTCTTTTCCTTATCGTTCCTCTGGTTCTTAATATCATTATTATTACCTCTATCATCACCACAATCATCAAATTACTATTTCACTTCTTCTTCGTCATCAGAATTATCATCTTCCTCTGTATCATCAACTAACATCATGCTGAAGGTTATAATGACAATTGCCATTAAACGGATTACATTCTTGCTCTCAAGCGAGTACAGTTAAAGGGTAGTTGTTTGGCTTTCTACAGATTATTGCACATATTCTTCTACTTCTTTTTCCTCTTCGTTCGTTCTCAAACTCCCGCTACCAAGAACCGAACGTTCTCAAACTCCCGCTACCAAGCCCTGAACGTTCTCAAACTCCCGCTACCAAGCCTTGAACGTTCTCAAACTCCCGCTACCAAGCACCGAACGTTCTCAAACTCCCGCTACCAAGCCTTGAACGTTCTCAAACTCCCGCTACCAAGCCCTGAACGTTCTCAAACTCCCGCTACCAAGCCTTGAACGTTCTCAAACTCCCACTACCAAGCCTTGAACGTTCTCAAACTCCAACTACCAAGCCTTGAACGTTCTCAAACTCCCGCTACCAAGCACCGAACGTTCTCAAACTCCCGCTACCAAGCACTGAACGTTCTCAAACTCCCGCTACCAAGCACCGAACGTTCTCAAACTCCCGCTACCAAGCACCGAACGTTCTCAAACTCTCACTTCCAAGCCTTGAACGTTCTCAAACTCCCGCTACCAAGCACCGAACGTTCTCAAACTCCCGCTACCAAGCACCGAACGTTCTCAAACTCCCGCTACCAAGCACCGAACGTTCTCAACCTCCCGATACCAAGCACCGAACGTTCTCAAACTCCCGCTACCAAGCACCGAACGTTCTCAAACTCCCGCTACCAAGCCCTGAACGTTTTCAAACTCCCGCTACCAAGCCTTGAACGTTCTCAAACTCTCACTTCCAAGCCTTGAACGTTCTCAAACTCCCGCTACCAAGCACTGAACGTTCTCAATCTCTCGCTACCAAGCACTGAACGTTCTCAAACTCTCGCTACCAAACCCTGAACGTTCTCAAATTCCCGCTACCAAGCCCTGACCGTTTTCAATCACCCGCTACCAAACCCTGACATTATCTTTGCATGTAGTGGGATGTAGTCCTGAGAACAGAATGCGTTGTGTCGTAGCTTACAGTTTGACTGCAAAATTTGCACCTTCCGGTCCAACACATTCGACTTCGGCAGACATTTTTGGGAACCGGGTTAGCATTCCCTCTTCGATCCCTTATCCTTAACCAGTCTACTCTGTTGCAGCCTGTTATCCAGTATCATCACGTGAAGGTGTAGAAGGTTTTTGGCAGGTCCCGGTAGCTGACCCAGACGCTAGCCGTCAGCTTTGGGTCGCTGACGACTGCAGTTCATACGCTGCTCAGTATATTAATCCCAAACTGATGGTATGTGTCGCTGATTGCTATAACTCAGGCACTGCATATCACCTTGATACCAATCTGACGGCATGGAAGCCTGGGAGAAGACGAAAGATGCGTAGATATAATACAGCTTGGTGAAGAACAATAATAGTCGAAGTAAAAATCACGAATCAGAGCTGGTTACAGTACAGACAACGGTCGCTGATTATAAGAAGTGGAGGGACTTTGTTGCTGTCCTTAAAGACACTATCAGGTGTGGTGATCGCTGTTGGATCTTCCAACCACTAACCAATGATCTCAGAAGTGGAGGGGGTTTGTTGCTGTCCTTAAAGACACTATCGTGTGTGGTGATCGCTGTTGGCTCTTCCAACCACTAAACAAGGATCTGCGACCTACTTAGCACGGTCTGGTTGAAACATTAAAACCATTAGAGTATTATTTCATGTTGTGTTAGCTGCACATATTCTTCTTTTTCTTCTTCTTCTTCTTCTTCTTCTTCTTCTTCTTCTTCTTCTTCTTCTTCTTCTTCTTCTTCTTCTTCTTCTTCTTCTGCTTGTTCTTCTTCTTTTTCTTCGTACGCTGTCAGACGTCAACTTGAATCTGTTCTAAGAAAGCAGCTGTCATCATGAGGCTGTCGGCACTGCCACAGAGCTTGTCTAGTGTTGCCACTGGTGATGGCCACATCTGCTTTCTCTGATCCTCGTATATCGGGCAATTTTGCAACAGATGTTCAGCGGTCATTTTCCCTGTACCACAGGTGTATTCGTCAGTGCCACATATCTTCAGTTTATTGAATAGATGGTACCTCAGTCTGTTGTGGCTTGTGCGGAGTCTGAAGACCCCGACCTGCTCTCTTATGTTCAGCTGGTAGTAGGCATCATTTTTGTGTGTAGCCAGTATGTTCTGTTTCCCATTTGGTCATGTATCTAGCTCTAATAAGCCTTTTGGACTCTTCGTAGGTAACACTAGAATCTGGTTGTGGTAGTCTTGCACCTTCTTTTGCCAGTCAGTCTGCCTCCTCATTGCCTTGGATGTTACAGTGGGATGGAACCCACTGTACCACTACTATTTTTGGTGCGGACAGCTGGCATAGTTGACAGAGTACTGCTCTTAAATCATTAAGTTCAGTATTTTTATGGCTTTTAGTGCTGTAGCCACGGCCAGGTCATATGTAAGCAGGACTATCTGGCTTTCAATCCTTTCGCCTGTCAGCATTACTTCTACTGCAGCCCTCAGAGTTGCACATATTCAACATCACTGCACTCCTGACCGACCCACAGGTACCCATCTTATGTTTGTACCTCCCTGAGTGCAGACACTACTGCTTCCAAAAGAGTCCCTCTATGCTCGCTTCCTGGCTTCTTCTTCTGGAAACAGGATATGCAACACATATCTGGTTAACGAGGTGGAGAACGACACCATAATCCCCATAGAGGCGAGCCTACTGAGGAGCCTTGAATTGCACTACATACAGAAGGGCCGTAAAGACACCTTTATCTCGGTACGTCAGCGATCTTTTGGACTCCTCATTTCAGCGTAAGAGACCCAACGGAAATATGTTTCCACCATCACTATGAGCTGTTTATTGTTAGAGACTAGAGAGAGAACAATATGTTTCCACCATCACTATGAGCTGTTTATTGTTAGAGACTAGAGAGAGAACAATATGTTTCCACCATCACTATGAGCTGTTTATTGTTAGAGACTAGAGAGAGAACAATATGTTTCCACCATCACTATGAGCTGTTTATTGTTAGAGACTAGAGAAAGAACAATAATGTTCCCAACATCACTATGAGCTGTTTATTGTTAGAGACTAGAGAGAGAACAATATGTTTCCACCATCACTATGAGCTGTTTATCATTAGAGACTAGAGAGAGAACAATATGTTTCTACCATCACCATGAGCTGTTTATTGTTAAAAACTAGAGACCAAACGGCAATATGTTTCTACCACCATTAAGAAAAATCATTTGGCATGTTTTGAATGAACAGTAACGTACTTCCATCTTTAGCGATTATGTGGAGCGCGTGGTTGAATGGTTTAAATCCCTGCCTGCCGACATCGGTTCAAATACCCGGTAAGGCATATGTTGTTTTTTCTGTTGGCGGTGACATAAACAAACATGCCAACACACGATGTGGCGACAAAAGTACCGAAGCGGCCTTTAAAACCCTTCGACTACCCCAGCAATGGGAACATATCGTGACAGTTTAAAAAAAATGTGGAGACAAAATGGAACCAGAAGAGGATATGCCAATAGATACACTACGCAGGACAATCACCAGAGAGGGTGTCAACATCTGTTAAAATGATCTTTCTGGATTGACACTTTCGGAAGGCACTTTCAAAAACGATCTATGTGGATTGACACTCTGGAATGCACTTTCAAAAACGATCTTTCTGGATTGACACTTCCGGAAGGCACTTTCAAAAACGATCTTTCTGGATTGACACTCTCAGAAGACACTTTCAACTCGCTTCTACTTACCTCGTGAGAAAAAAGAAATGCAAAAAATGTTAAAGTTGATTAAAATTAAATTTAACCAAAATAAAAAAATGGGTATGGTCGGATACCGCTCCGAGACGAAAACACAGACAAAAATCTACGTTACGAACAACATGCCTTCATCAGGGACAACAAATAATGCTGAACTAGCAAATCATAGAATAGTGAAAAAATACATATATGGGGGATGTCAACATATAAGGAAAACATCGCGACTTATCAGGTCGACGGCTCGGCTCCAAATGACAGACGACGGTCAGATTAGGTGGCAAGGTGAGCGTAAGAAGTGAGTAAGAATGGGCCGGATAAGCCAGTTGCGGACAAATACGAGAACGACAAAATAGTGATCCATGTGACCGTGAAGGAGGGGAGTGGGAAGGTATGGACGTTTTCTAACCTAACACTCAGTTTCATTATACTCTGTCCAACAACCACACTCTTACACAACTTGAACACGCGCCCTCAGGGTGAGGCCCTTCCATTACACTTTCATTGGGTTGACCTCTTAGAGCGGACAAACTAGTATATGTACAAACATACACACAGACGCATCCAAGCACTGGTTAATACATCCTGATAGCACCTAAGCGGCTGCGGCCCATGATAGAAAGCGATGTGCCTCCGTCATTAGAATACAACGAGGTGGGGATCGACATTGTAATCCTCATAGTTGTGTGCGTACTGAGAAGCCCCGCATTGCAGATTACATCCATGTAAGACTTCCTCGAGTACACTACAGAATGTAAGATGAGCCCCAGTATTCCACTACCAAAGCAACATGGTCAAGAGTTTAAATTAAGTATATGTGGCTTCAAACAACAACAACAACAACAAAAACAGCAAGACGACAACAACAACAACAACCACAACAACAACAACAACAACAACAGCAAGACAACAACAACAACAACAACAACAACAACAACAACAACAACAACAACAACAGCAAGACAACAACAACAACAACAACAGCAAGACAACAACAACAGCAAGACGACAACAACAACAACAACAACAACAGCAAGACGACAACAACAACAACAACAACAACAACAGCAAGACGACAACAACAACAACAACAACAACAACAACAACAACAGCAAGACGACAACAACAACAACAACAACAACAACAAAACAACAGCAACAACAACAACAACAGCAAGACGACAACAACAACAACAACAACAACAACAACAGCAAGATGACAACAACAACAACAACAACAACAACAACAACAACAGCAACAACAACAACAACAACAACAACAACAACAACAGCAAGACGACAACAAACAGGCAGGTGGATAGCCCGCTTAGTTCCGTCGCACCAACTGTCCATGAATACGAAGCGTGGAGCAGTCCCAGGCGGCACATAATGATGATAATGTCTTTCATATTTGACCTTAACATTGGCTCGGGGGCGGGACACTGCTAAAGAGGATTGTTTGCCATCCATGATGTCTATGGCCTGCTTTAACAGCTGCTAGTCTGGGATGTCTTCGGCAAGACAGGCCACAATTCAAGATGGTCTAAACGGCGACGGTTTAGCATCCTGGATGTGCACTCGAGGCCTGCCTGTCGTGTGATTTCGTTGTTTGAGAGCCAAAGAAGCACGACTTGTTTAATATTCGAAACAGCACGTTAGCAACATAACGTATAAAAACAGTATATATTACTGCACGTCTCTGAAGTTATTTGTACTTTGTAAGTTGTTGTTGTTGTTGTATTTGTTGTTAAATGCCCACAGTGAGTTAGATTATTCTTGTATGCCTACCGAAAGGGCGTTATTGGCTTCATCTGAGTGTCGCTCACTATTACGGGGATCACGTCGGTCCAACACCTCGTTAACGAGATTATCATGAAAACAGCCCATTTCCAGGGAGACCTGTGTGAAAGTAAAGTCGGATATTTGACCTGACCCCGACTAACATATCCGAGCAGAATGTCTTGTCTGACCAGATGCTAGTCTTTTCTCCCCTCGTCTGAATTGATTTGTTTGACAATGCACCTCCCTCACTTGTAACATAAAACAATGTTCCTTTTTCATCTTTAATCATTCCATACATCCTCCTCTCTCACTCATTATTCTTGTCTTAAATCCCGCTCCATTAGAAGACCCGTCCCGGACAGTCAAAGATGCACGCAAACCAGAGCCTCTCGGGAATATGATCAAATTAATTAACCCACCCCATCCACGAAAAAAACCCACATCAAATGTGTGTATCCCTCAAGTTTTATATCAGACAGCTTCAGTGTCTGATCACCACGAAGGATTTCAAACTATATTTGAAGTTAATTGGTCTCTTCAACTCCAAAATGACTGAAGGGAGCCTAGACGATTTTGAGATGTTTACTAGTGAAGTCCGGTATACATTTTTATTTCGGATTGAAACGAAATTAGTTTCAAGTAATAGAGTTACACAAAAACACGGGAGTCGAGCAGGCACGATTTAATTAGATAAATCAGTCAAATAAAGTGTGGCTTATCTTGTTTAAATGTCTATTCAGTACTGAAAGACAATTTATTTTCAAGTCTTTGGTAGAATTGATTATTACATAAGTCTAGGCACCATTACCAGTTTTGTTGGGTCCGTACAATGAAGAGTATGACAATTGATGATTTTATGTTTGTCGTTAAATAGGACTGATGGGCTGCAGAAGACGGATGTGTCGGACCGAAAGGTGCAGATATCGCAGTCAAGCTGTAAACTTGTGACACAACGCATTCCGTTCTCAGGATTACATCCTGATACTTGCAACACCCTGTTCAGGGCTTGCTAGCGGGAGATTGAGAACGAACGCAGAAGAAAAAGAAGATCTGAGGGAGGTTGGCCACGGGGCTAGCAAATTCATGATGTAAGAGCAATTGCTACAGCAACTATAACTGTAAAACCACATGATACAGACTTCCTGTAAGTTTTCAGATGTAAAAGTGGCTCTATGCTTCGTGGGAAGCGAAAACAGCACATAATAGAGAAGGCAGCGATGTGACAGTATATCCTAATAGGCACTGGACTGGAACTCCCTCAGAAGGGAACAGGTAGAGCAACAACAGCGAAAACAGAAGCCAGACACGCTGAGACTTTCTCGCTCTCTCTCGCTCTCTCTCTTTCTCTCTCTATTTCTCTCTCTATCTATCTCTCTTTATCTCTTTCTCTCTCTTCTTTCTCTCTCTATCTCTCTCTATCTATCTCTCTTTCTCTCTCTCTCTCTTTCTCTCTCTCTATCTCTCTCTCGCTCTCTCTCTTTCTCTCTCTATCTCTTTCTCTCTCTCTCTCTTTCTCTCTCTCTTTCTCTCTCTCTTTCTCTCTCTCTTTCTCTCTCTTTTTATTTATCTCCCTCTCTTTCTCTCTCCCTTTCTATCTATCTCTCTTTCTCTCTCTCTTTCTCTCTCTCTCTCTCTATTTCTCTCTCTCTTTCCCTCTCTCTCTTTCTTTCTCTCTCTCTCTTTCTCTCTCTCTTTCTCTTCCTCTCCCTCTCTCTCTTTTTCTTTCTCTTTCTCTCTCTTTTCTCTCTCTCTCTCCCTCTCTTTCTCTCTCTCTCTCTTTCTCTCTCTTTCTCTCTGGTCAGCAGCAAAGAAGGCGTACGATGCAACAAAAACTCAAAATTCTCCAGTTCGAACGGTCAGCCAGATCCTTTGTAATTCCTATCCCCATGGTGGGTGCCATGATTGTTCCGCATAAAGTCTATCTGGGTCTACCCCGCTTCCTTTTTCCGTTAGGTTTCCACATAATTACCTGTTGTTCTATTCTGTTATTGTTCATTAACAGTATGTGCCCAGTGTACGCGCAACGTTCCTTCCTGATGACATTAGAAACACAATTTTGGTTGTACTGTAGTTGTATTTGCTCATTATTAATGAATTATTTCCACCAAATGCCCCAAGAAACGTCTTAGTTAACAAACTGTTATAGTCCGTCTTTCAATTCATAAACAAGGTCCGAAGTATTTTTTTTACTAAACTGCATGTCAGATCCAAATGATTTTTTGCATGTAGCCTTAGAATTTCCATGACGTTAGGTAAATAATGTTATGTATTTTGAACAAAAATTATTTATTTTCAGTAAAAGCCACCTCACTGAATTGGAGATACTTATAACATGTTTAAAATAAACAGTCATGGTGTTTAAAAATAGATGTTTTGACCTTCAAATAGGCTGAGTAAATACACATTCCTGATTATTCGGTGCACAACTTGGACCCTTTGTCGAGTGCGGAAAACAACCAAGGTCATTCATGCGAAACTGTAATTCAGATATAAGCGTATCACGATATTATATTTTGTGGGTCGGTATTGTAACGTAAAGTTGCTTTTTCAAAACTTACATTGATATCAATTTCAAAATGAGTTTGAAGTATTCATTTATAACAATGCAGAAGGTTACCGTTTTACTATAGAAGTTTATCCGCAGGGCATTTAAGATGGGTAATTTATATTGCGATATTCATGACCCAGAGTAGCTAACGCAATTGGCGCTTGGCCTGGATAGATAATCTTTTTACCGTTGTCATAAAACTGGAGATTTGGAACTGTTGACGAAAAACCAACTTGTTACACTCCAGAAACTAAAATTAACATTGCAATCCGACTGAAGTAGTGTCAATTTCAAAAGTACTCTTTAGTAAATTGTACGAGCTGCTGGCTTTACATTGAGGAAAAATTCAGGTGGCAGGAATATTATATGTAAATTGTCACATTTAATTGCTACCAGAAGCAAATACCTTAAACATGTACGTGTAAACAAGAACAGCCAGACTGAAAAAGAAAAAAGAGACATAACCCTAAGGTACATAACGAAAAACTACCCAAGCATGGACTGGACCCATGCATACACCGACGGCTCTGTAACAAACACAACACAGAACGGAGGGGCAGGGGCATTCCTGAGCCTACCAAATGGTAGAAAAATAACACTGTCAGTGGCAACTGGAAAATACTCAAGCAATTTCAGAGCGGAGGCAGAGGCACTGAGGACTGCAGTAGAAGAAATGGTGACATGCAAAAGAAATGAAAGCCATATAGTCCTATTTACAGATGCCCTGGCCGTAGTCACAGCACTAAAAAGTCAGATAAATACTGAACTTAATGATTTAAGAGCAGTACTCTGTCAATTATGCCAGCAGTCCGCACCAAAAAGAGTAGTGGTACAGTGGGTTCCATCCCACTGTAACATCCAAGGCAACGAGGAGGCAGACAGACTGGCAAAAGAAGGTGAAAGACTACCATAACCAGATACTAGTGTGACATACGAAGAGTCAAACAAGCTTATAATAGCTAGATACATGACCAAATGGGAAACAGAACACATTGGCTACACAAAAAACGATGCCTTGTACCAGTTGAACAGAAGAGAGCAGGTCGTGGTCTTCAGACTTCGCACTGGCCACAATAGACTGAGGTACCACCTATTCAATAAATTAAAGATAGGTGGCACTGACGAATGCACGTGCGGTCCTGGGAAAATGACCGCTGAACATCTGCTGCAAAACTGCCCGACATACGAGGACGAGAGAAAGCAGATGTGGCCATCACCAGTGGCAACATTAGACAAGCTCTATGGCAGTGTCGACAGCCTCAGGATGACCGCTGCTTTTTCGAAAAAAATACAGGTTGACGTCTGACAGCGTACGAAGAAGAAGGAGAAGACGAGGAAGAAACATATACGTGGATGGCGTAGACAAGGCTATGATATTGTATACTCTGACGAATCCTGGGTCAATGCTCACCACACTTATGGTAAAGAATGGCAATCAGTTGACGGTGAACAGAACAGACACGCCCCAAGCAACAAAGGGCCGCGCATTATACTAACGTTTGCCGAAAGCAGTAAAAAAAATGACTATTTTCCAATCAAAAAGTACCGATGGTAGAGACTAACACGCTGAAATGAATGGACACATTTTCAGGCACTATGTGACGAATGATCTGCTTCCAATTCTAGATAGACCGCCATGCCTAGTTATGGATAAGGCATCCTATCACAATTCAGTATCAGAGGAAGACAAAGTATCAGCTGCATCAAATACAAAAGCTCAAATTAGGAAATGGATAAAGCTAAGAAAAAAGAGAATTTCGGCGACACGTATTTACAGCCAGAGTTGTTGCAGCTGGTGAGGAGGACAAATAAGACAGAGGCGTATCATATTGATACAATCATTGAAGAGTACGGTTACACTTCTCTGAGACTACCTGCACATCATGCGCATCTACATTCTACAGAGCTTGTGTCGGCAAAAGTCAAAGAACAAGTTGCCAAACAGTACATAACATTTAAAATGTGTGATGTTAAAGTGCTGACCTTTCAAAAATAGACATTCAGTTCTGGAAGAAGGGTGTTGAACATTGACTCCGGAAAGAAGAATAGTGCTGGCAAAACGAGATGGATTACAATTTGTCGAGTCAGTAACAATTATGAACCTCTTTCAATCGACAATTTGGAATGATTAATATCATCTTTTGTGGACATACTGATTAGCAAACTTGGATGGATTAGCGTATGTTTATCAGAACAATTAAGTGTACATACAATGGCAACAAATACATTTCATAATTCAAATGCTTTAAGCAACATAAAATTAACTGCGCAGTTGATACAACCTACTGGTGGCCAAAGGGCTGTACTAACTGTTGCATATTGGTGCCATTTTTCCGAGTGTACGTAAAGAGCAGCACAAAGCATCAAATGATCTATCAAGACATTAAGGAGTTACGCCTATGTACAAAATACGACGAGACATTAAGGAGATACGCCTATGTACAAAATACGACGAGACATTAAGGAGATTCGCCTTTGTACAAAATTGGACGAGACATTAAGGAGATACGCCTATGTACAAAATACGACGAGACATTAAGGAGTTACGACTATGTACAAAATACGACGAGACATTAAGGAGTTACGACTATGTACAAAATACGACGAGACATTAAGGAGTTACGCCAATGTACAAACTACGACGAGACATTAAAGAGTTACGCCAATGTACAAAATACGACGAGACATTGAGCTGCGTCCTTTAAAAATTTTTAAATTTAATTCCATTTCTTTGAAATTGCCCCAAAGAGATCAAAAGAATTTGCCGAGGTGCAAAATTCTTAACATCTATGGAATAAATAATATAAATGTTTTAGCGTCATGGATATTCTAAGGCTGCATGCGAAAAATCATTTTAATCTGACACGCAGTTTAGTAGAAAATTGCTACGGACGTTGTTCATGAATTAAAAGACGGACTATATGGTAAAATAAAGCTGTACACTGTTAACTTAAACTCAACTTGGAGCTGAGTGTCGTAGTGTCGTGAGCAAAAATCAAGGATAGCCACAAAATATGACACAGTGACGAGTCATCCGGAATAAGAGACCTATTTCTCCTTACTCTCTATAACTCTTCCTTTCTCTTTCTACCCCATTTCTGTGTGATTCTTCCGTTTCTATCCCCGACCTGGTTTTAACATCGTATTCAATTGACCATAGCCTTACAACATTTCTATCTTTGATGTATCTCTCAAATTATTTCCGATATTATTTTACAGTTCAGGTAAAGTATACAATAAATGCTAGGCTTATTTCTTAAAATTTTCTCGAAATTTGCACGGATGAATAAGCAACATGAAACGCCTGAGCGTTAGTGAATTGAATTCTTCCATTTAATCTTCTGATCCGAGGGAAAAGGAATTATTCGTCCTTGTATTCTGTGTTTCTGGAATTTATAGTTCTGTTACTGTGATTTCCTTCACATACTGAAGACTTCTCCAAAGGTAGCAGATTCTTGGCTTGTGTCTGTGGCAGTAGTGCGTTGTCGTCAATGTGACTTCCACAGAAAGAAGGAATCAGAGGAATCGATAAATTAGACTATAACAAGTTTCTTAAAATACAGCCACCTACAATAACACGAGGGCATATCTACAAGCTGACTAAAGAGAGGTCCAGGTTAGATATTAGGAAATATTTTTTTAGTCAGTGAGTGGTGTCTGCTTGGAATGCATTGCCAGGGGAGGTAGTGGAGGCAGGGACAGTTAATGCATTTAAGAATAAACTGGATGCGCATAGCTTTTAGAGCAAGGTGATGTAAATGTAACTGGTTGTATACAGACTCTGGAGGGTCTTCTAAACCAGTATAAAGACGTTAAGTTAAGTTAGGTTAAGTAGACGGGTTAGACCAGATATAGGGAACCTTTTTTTTATCTTGGGAGGTCACCTTAACTAATCTTTAAATCTAATAAGGCCACATTTATGAAATTGTATTAGATAAATCTGACTGGTGTGGTAATGGGGCCAGTCAGGTGAGGGAGTTATGGCACATTCTAGAAATAAATCAGAACTAAATCACTAGCCTAGCAGGTGTCAAACTAGCCCTTATGACTTACCAATGATCGATTTGTGGCCGTCAGTCAGGGAGAATTATTTGATTGAATCTTCTTATTTTTGGTATTTTAAAATATGTTCATTTTAAGATTAAAATTAAATAATTCAAAGATGAATACAAAATATTAACAAAAATAAAAAGATTTGTTGCTAAAAGTTTGGATAACTTCGAGAGGCCGTATTTAATGCCATACAAAGCCGCACTTAATGACATACAAAGCAGCACTTAATGACATACAAAGCCGCACCTAATGACATACAAAGCCGCACTTAATGACATACAAAGCCGCACTTAATGACATACAAAGGCGCACTTAATGACATACAAAGCAGCACTTAATGACATACAAGGACGCACTTAATGACATACAAAGCCGCACTTAGTGACATACAATCCCGCACTTAATGACATACAAAGCCGCACTTAATGACATACAAAGGCGCACTTAATGACATACAAGGCGTGCTTAATGACATACAAGTCCGCACTTAATGACATACAAGTCCGCACTTAATGACATACAAGGCCTCACTTAATGACATACAAGTCCGCACATAATGACATACAAGGACGCACTTAATGACCAACAAGGCCACACGTAATGACATACAAGGCCCCACTTAATGACCAACAAGGCCGCACTTAATGACATACAAGTCCACACTTAATGACATACAAGTCCGCACTTAATGACATACAAGTCCGCACTTAAAGGCATACAAGTCTGCACTTAATGACATACAAGTCCGCACATAATGACATACAAGGCCGCACTTAATGACATACAAGTCCGCACATAATGACATACAAGGCCGCACTTAATGACCAACAAGTCCGCATTTAATGACCAACAAGGCCGCACTTAATGACATACAAAGCCGCACTTAATGACCAACAAGGCCGCACTTAATGACATACAAGGCCGCACTTAATGACATACAAGGCCGCACTTAATGACCAACAAGTCCGCACTTAATGACCAACAAGTCCGCACTTAATGACCAACAAGGCCGCACTTAATGACCAACAAGGCCGCACTTAATGACCAACAAGGCCACACTTAATGACCAACAAGTCCGCACTTAATGACCAACAAGTCCACACTTAATGACCAACAAGGCCGCACTTAATGACCAACAAGTCCGCACTTAATGACCAACAAGTCCGCACTTAATGACATACTCATTATTTCCAGACCAACGCTCTGGGCTTTATTTTTCACACTACGCCCGACCAACGCTTTTGACTTTCGCCAGTATAATAAATAAATATTACCATCATCATCAGGTGCCCTGTCGGTTGGCGATGGCGATCGTGGACATCCATCCAGTTATATCACGTGTGTTGTTCACCAACTCTGTTGTTGATACAACCTGTGATGAAACTTGGAATAGCTAAATAAATAAATACGACCTTTTAATCCAGTCCATGAATTTACAAATTATCCTGGATATTCCTCCATGAACTCGACAACCATTTTGGTTCCAAGTTTGAATCGGAAAGGAAATCGTGTGTGTTCATTTCAAAACATTTTGTGATAATCAATGATACTATATTTCATCAGTTCGTTCTTCTTGTTAGTTGAAAAATCGCTGGTCACTTAACTTCTTTTTCTAAGATTTTAAGGGTTTTATTTCCGCTTCAATGGCGCATTTTGTATTTACATATGGTCATTAACTTTCAATGAGTTTTTGTACAAAATGCCACCAGAGCAAAAGAACAATCAAATGAATATTATAATGCATTTTTACATGTTATTTACAACAACACCAACAAAAACAAACATGCAGACATATGTACACTCGTATACACAAACACACATACATTCACACAGAGGCATCTCTGTCTAAAAAACATTTATCTTCATACATCCATCACTTCTGCATACAACTTTCCATACATTACTGATTCTCCCACACACATGGGTACTCATGCATACACGTTTATCCACATGTACAAGCATACACACTATTTACATCAATGTTCTCGTCCTAGTACCCGTGTGTTCACTTACACATACCATACATTCTCGTTCACACTCACTCGTACGAAAATCCATATATATCTATATTTTTTTTTTTTTTTCGCCCAGGCAGTCCGTAGGTCCTGCCCAGAATATTCACAGATCGTGAAACATCTGGGCAAAGAACCTACTCATCCCCATAAATAAAGATAGAAAACTGCCTGGGTTGAAAGTGTGCCCGTGGTAGAGAGCTCTGCACCGACAGGTCCATGCTAAATATCTGAACTCTGCCAGTATTGTTAAGAGTTTGTTTTGTGTGTCTCTGTCTGTCCATGGAAGTGTATGAAGCATTATGGCTCTAAACATGTCTACTTTTATTTTAATAAATTTGCTCATTATTTGTCTAATTTTACCTAGTGTTGTGCTGACTACTTTACAAAGGTAGAATAAATGATTTTCTGTTTCTTGTATGTTTCTGTTGCAAAGATGGCATTTTTGTGTTACTTGTCCTAGCTGGGTTTGAGTTTGTTTACGTATTGGTGTTGTTCCGAAAATTAGTCTGTAAGTAACTTCTTTAATGTGTGGTGATACTTTAATGTTGTGTAGATTACAAAAGTTATGTGTGTAATTAGTTATAAAATACCCGTATCCTCGTTTAATTCTATCTTTAAGTGGGGGTTCCTGTAATAATATAAGTTTTTTGTAAATCGTGTCTGGTTTTTGTGTGAGTAATGTTTCGTTTCCTGTAATGTGTCTAATGCATTGTTTGTAGAACATTGGTATTTTTGTAAAGCAGTGTGGGATATTGTTATTTAACTTGCATAATTTAGTTATCCTTAGTCCTAAATAATAATGGGATAGTGGGTATTCATTAGGGTATTTTATGATTTCTTGTACAAATTTTATTCTTAGTGATTGTATTTTAATTGTTGTGTCTTGTAGGGCGATCCCCCCTCGATTTTTTTCTTGCATTAATGTTTTCGATTGGATATTATGTATTGTGTTGCGGAATATGAAGCTTCTAACTGCTTTATTTATTTCTTTGATTGTTGTTAGGGGTGGGCATAATATGTTTGCGACATATATTATTTTGGGTATTATAACTGAGTTAACTATTATACTGCGCCCAAATATTGTTGTAATTTTGTATTCAAATTTTTTGAGGATGTTTTTAATATTAACAGTAATTTTCTCCCATATTTCTTTATTAGGGTCAAGTGGATTTGCAGGGTATATTATTCCATATATTTTAATTTTGTTTACTTGATTTAATTGAAATGGAAAATCGAATTTATTTGTCCACTTGCCAATCCCCATTATGGATGATTTGGGGATATTAATTTTGGATCCGCTTTCTGTGCCGAAATGTGTGAAGGTGTTTAGGATTTTTTGAATTGACCTACTATTGGATGGAAAGAAAGCGGTATCGTCCGCATAAGCTATTAATTTTTGTTCCCCAGACCCCGGTACATGGGTCCCTACTATTGTTGGGTCCTGTCTAATCTTCTCTAATAGGGGCTCCAAGACTAGGGTATATAGTGTTGGGGACAGCGGACACCCTTGCCTGACTGATCTTGTTAGGGAGAAACTATCTGTTAACTGATGATTAATCATTATTTTGCTTTCGGGTCTCTTATATATTATTTTTATCCAGTTGGTAAGGTATTCCCCAATGTTATTTTTATGTAATATTTCGTGGAGAAAAGAATGTGAGACTCTGTCGAAAGCTTTTTCTTGGTCAATTGAGAGGATTGCAGATTGGATGTTTTTGTCGCTAGTATATTGTATAATGTCTCGTAGGAAATGTGCATGTTTACTGATTTTCCTATCCTTTACGCTACATTGTTGGTCTTTATGTACTAGATGTTGCATAAAGGGTCTAATCTTTAGTGTGAGGGCTTTGGTCAGAATTTTGTAGTCTACGTTCAGGAGAGAAATTGGTCTGTAGTTTTTGGCCTCTAGCTTGTCACTGTCCGGTTTAGGGATCAGTGTAATGTAAGCTTCGTTAAGGCTATTTGGCAATTCGCCTGTTTCAAATGCTTCATTTAAAACTTTTAAAAGGGTGGGTCCAATACTGTCGAAGAAGGTTACGTAGAACTCGACGGTTAAGCCGTCAGAGCCTGGGCTTTTGTTTTTCTGAAAGGAGTCGAGTGAGTTTTTTAAGTCAATTAAAGACAGGGGTGTACTAATGGCATCCCTGTCTGTGTCACTCAACTGCTTTGTATACTCAGAAAATGTTCCGCACTCAGTGTGCGTGGTATTCTCTGCAGAATACAACGTCGTGTAGTAGTCATGAAAGGTCTGTCGTATTTCGTGGGGTTCAGTTACAATTTGTCCTGTTGGTCCCTTGATTTTGTGTATTTGTCGTGAACGTTGTATGTTCTGTTCTACCGCTAGGTACTGTTGTGTAGGGTTTTCCTGTAAAAGTATTGGTATTTTAGCTCTTAATTGGGCCCCTTGTAGTTTATAATTATCGATTTTGTCTAGTTCGTCCTGTAAAAGTTGAATTTGGGGTAAGTTTTTATCAATTAATTTTGTCATTTTTATAGCATCTTCAATGATCTGTCTATTGCGTTTTGTATTTCTGTGTATTTGTTTTGAAATTGTCTGTGTGCGGTCCCTGATTGTGCTTTTAATTAAATCCCAATAACTGTTTAGGTCTGTGTCTGGTAGGTGTTCTGTGAGATCTCTTATTAAATTGGATATGGTTTTTACAAATTTGTTGTTATTAAGTAGTGAATTGTTGAATTTCCAGTGTTGTGATTGTGTGTGACTATTTGATGTGTGTGTGCCGTTAACTATAATAGCTACTGCTTTGTGGTCTGTAAAGGGGGTTGTGTCTATGTGGTGTATTTCATTAACTGTGTATGTTTTTGGTGTGTAAATCCTATCAATTCTAGTGTGTGTTGTACCGTGCTGTGAGTGGGTTGTATGAGTCGTGTCTGTTCCATTAGGGTAAGTATTCCTGTATGCGTCTATAAGGTTATTTTTGTCTAACATTATTTCTAAACTTGTTGTTCGTGTTTTACTTGTATGTGTACGTGATGTGTCTAAGTTACTTAGTGTGCAATTGAAATCCCCAGCAAGTATCATGTTTTGATTTTTAAAATGTTGTTCTATTGTTTTTGTTAGATTCTCATAGAAGGGTGTTTGTTGTAGAGGTTTTGCTGGGGCGTAAATGTTAATTAAAGTGTGTTTGTCTGTACTGTCGTGTGTATTGTGTACCTGTACTATCTGTATTCTGCCCTCTGTATCCCTGTGACTATGTGAGACTATCCATTCGTCAGATGTTTGTAGAATGGCTACGCCTGTGTGTTGTCCTAAATTAAACCAACTATTTTTTAAGCCTAGTGTTGTTGTGATTTGTTTTGCGTGTATGATTTCGTGTATGTGTGTTTCTTGTAAAAAAATGAAATCCGGTTTATATTTCTTTATTATGTTGACTACGTGTTGTTGTTTCTGTTTTAATCCGTTAATATTCATAGAAAAAATGTGTATGGAACCTAGTGTGGACATTGGACGGATACAAAGCATTGGGCCTGTCGGGGCAACAGCTCTCCACTGACTAGGGTCAGATGGGGGTACTGAAATACATGGGGGGGAAACATACGAAAAAAAAAAACAATGTAAAAAAACAACAATTTCTGGGGATTATACGATGGTCGCCCACTTTTTCTAAGCCTCCTGCAATAATGTTGTCCATTCAGCAAATGCGCCAAAATGTGAAACATTCAATGATGTGTATTCACTGTAATGTGTTCACTATGATGTGTATTCACTGTAATGTGTTCACTATGATGTGTATTCACTGTAATGTGTTCACTATTATGTGTATTCACCGTGCTGTGTTAGTTCAGACATGTGTGTTGATGAAGACACTGTTTACCACTAAGGCCTGACACGTGAAGCTTTGTTGTCTGCAGCAATAAATGGTCGCTGGTAAGTACAACCTTTGATGTTCATGTTTTTA
The DNA here is from genome assembly GCA_036924085.1 of Ariolimax columbianus. NCBI lineage: Eukaryota > Metazoa > Mollusca > Gastropoda > Stylommatophora > Arionidae > Ariolimax > Ariolimax columbianus. The sequence goes on along the minus strand of JAVGWX010000011.1, from coordinate 6,697,828 downwards.
AGGTTCTTGCTACTAACCAAATAGTTGTTATTTATTATTCTCTGTTTTCTTCTCTTCATTTTAATCTATAACACGGGAAGCGTCGCTACCGGTACGCCGTACATCAGCCTTTACATTGTTGCTAAGAGTATGCGGCAGAGTATGCGACAGAGTAAGGGACAGAGTATGGAACAGAGTAAGGGACAGAGTATGGAACAGAGTAAGGGACAGAGTATGCGACAGAGTAAGGGACAGAGTATAGAACAGAGTATGCGACAGAGTATGGAACAGAGTATGGAACAGAGTATGGAACAGAGTATGGGACAGAGTATGGAACAGAGTATGGAACAGAGTATGGGACAGAGTATGGAACAGAGTATGGAACAGAGTATGCGACAGAGTATAGAACAGAGTATGCGACAGAGTAAGGGACAGAGTATAGAACAGAGTATGGGACAGAGTATGGAACAGAGTATGGAACAGAGTATGCGACAGAGTATGGAACAGAGTATGGGACAGAGTATAGAACAGAGTAAGGGACAGAGTATGGAACAGAGTATGCGACAGAGTATGGAACAGAGTATGGGACAGAGTATGGAACAGAGTATGCGACAGAGTAAGGGACAGAGTATAGAACAGAGTAAGGGACAGAGTATAGAACAGAGTATGGGACAGAGTATGGAACAGAGTATGCGACAGAGTATGGAACAGAGTATGCGACAGAGTAAGGGACAGAGTATAGAACAGAGTAAGGGACAGAGTATAGAACAGAGTATGGGACAGAGTATGGAACAGAGTATGCGACAGAGTATGGGACAGAGTATGCGACAGAGTATTGGACAGAGTATCTATCTATCTATCTATCTATCTATCTATCTATCTATCTATCTATCTATCTATCTATCTATCTATCTATCTATCTATCTATCTATCTATCTATCTATCTGTCTGTCTGTCTGTCTGTCTGTCTGTCTGTCTGTCTGTCTGTCTGTCTGTCTGTCTGTCTGTCTGTCTGTCTAATCTCTATCTATCTAATCTCTACTATCTATCTATTCTCTGTCTGTCTGTCTGTCTAGCTAGCTATCTACTTAACTACCTGCGGACCGTCAACCGACCGTCCACCGATCGATCGACACACCTGCCTAACTACCTACCTTCTTACCTACCTCCTTCATCACTACCTAACTACATACCAACCTACATACCTACCTTCCTGTCTACATACCTACCTGTCTACACACCTTTCTACCTACCTACCTCCCTGTCTACCTACCTACCTCCCTGTCTACCTCCATGTCTACCTACCTACCTCCCTGTCTACCTACCTACCTCCCTGTCTACCTACCTAACCCCCTGCATACCTACTTACTCCCTGTCTACCTCCTCTTTTACCTATCTATCTACCAACCTACCTACCTACATACCTACCTGTCTACACACCTTTTTACCTACCTACCTCCCTGTCTACCCACCTACCTCCCTGTCTACCTAGCTACCTCCCTATCTACATACCTATCTACCTACCTACCTACCTCCCTGTCTACCTCCCTGTCTACCTACCTACATACCTCCCTGTCTACCTACCTACCTCCCTGTATATCTCCATTTCTACCTACCTACCTATCTACCTCCCTGTCTACCTAGCTACCTGCCTGTCTACCTCCCTGTCTACCTCCCTGTCTACCTACCTACCTACCTACCTACCTACCAACCTACCACTGTCTGTACATATATCCGTCATTTATTGAAGCACAGATACAAATAAGAAATTGGCTTACCGTAACAAACCTTTGATAAGGTAAAATGTGTTTCCAGTCATCAGTTGAAGCAAGGGCCCAATCCTGCATCTCGCTTACCCTAACTAGAATTACAGTTGCTCTAGAAAATGAAGAAATCTAAAAAGCCAAAATTTCTAAATATGCTGGTCCCATTATCAACAACAATAAAGACTTCCAAAAAAGCAATCTGGCGAAAATTGCCTATGGCAATACAGATGTAAAATAAAATCATAAACGCATGGCAGAAAATGAACAAAACATAAATAACAAAAATTATGAGAACATGCATCTTCCCTATGGCAACTTTCGTATGCGAAAAATAGACCAACACACAAACAGTAAAGACCAAAAAAACTGAGACTTCCAAGACAAAAAAGTTCAAGAAAGTTCTCAAAATACAAAGTACAGCTAGGAATAAAAACACAGATGTAAAAACAGAGCTGGGTATAGATTAAGATTGGCTGGTTTTCATCATTATGTCTGAGAATCTAGAATATCTCACGTCAAAATAGCCCGAGAAACAATGCGCTGGAAGGGGTACCTGGGAAATTGGGCAGAGACCGATCGAGGCGAAGATGTACACATGACATTAAAGATGTTCTGAAGGTGACAGTAATAACTTGATGAAGATAGAGGGCAACTGTGGGGAACCGAGACTCTAGTCCGGGCAGGCACAACATATTGACCAGGACCTCGCGTCAGGGTCAGGCACAATATCCTGTCCAGGACGTCATGTCAGGGTCAGGCACAATATCCTGTCCAGGACTTCATGTCAGGGTCAGGCACAATATCCTGTCCAGGACGTCATTTCAGGGTCAGGCCCAATATCCTGTCCAGGACGTCATGTCAGAGTCAGGCACAATATCCTGTCCAGGACGTCATGTCAGGGTCAGCCCCAATATCCTGTCCAGGACGTCATGTCAGGGTCAGGCACAATATCCTGTGCAGGACGTCATGTCAGGGTCAGGGACAATATCCTGGCCAGGACTTTGTGTTAGGGTCAGGCATAACATCTGACCAGTCCCACTATAACTCTTCCATGTAGCTTTCCCTGTTAACAGTCTGTTTTCAAGGCATTCTGACTGACGGGATGTAGATCTATGTGATCCCCGTAGTAGTGAGAGTCCCGCAGATGAAGCCACGCATAGCACACCCCTCTGGAGGACCGCGGTCCACATTCAGCAGCACGCTCGGGATGTGAGAAAAGCTACCACTTTTATTTTTCGTTAAAGGTTTGGCTAACTGTATTCAACTGGCGGATGCACGTCCCTTTCCATCCCAGACCGTAGTCTTTTAAGGGATATCAGGACGTATTAACCAGTGCTTGGATGTGTGTATGTGCGTCTGTTTGTACATATGACAGTTAGGGCGATCTCAGTGGTCAACTCCTACAGGAGAGCAGTGGAAGGGCCTCACCCTGAGGGCACGTGTTAGTGTATGTGTGTGTGTGTGTTTGTGTGTGTGTGTATGTGTGTGTGTGTATGTGTGTGTGTATGTGACACCTGAGTGTGATGCCTATAGCCCACCACTTATTGTCCTTGTCAGGGAGCAGAAAAGTGTAAACTTTCTTATAGTGGTTTTTAAACAACAACAACAACAATAACAACAACAATAACAATAACAGCAACAACAATAACAGCAAAAACAACAATAACAACAATAACAATAACAATAACAGCAACAACAACAATAACATCAACAACAACAACGGAACCAGCAACAATCACAGCAACAACAACAACAACAACAATAACAACAATAACAGCAACAACAACAACAACAATAACAATAACAGCAACAACAATAACAATAACAGCAACAACAACGACAATAACAACAATAACAATAACAGCAAAAACATGAAAAACAACAAAAACAATAACAGCAACAACAATAACAATAAAAGCAACAACAATAACAACAATAACAATAACAGCAACAACAATAATAATAACAGCAACAACAATAACAATAACAGCAACAACAATAACAACAATAACAATAACAGCAACAACAATAACAATAACAGCAACAACAATAACAATAACAGCAACAACAACAATAACAATAACATCAATAACAACAACAACAACGGAAACAGCAACAATAACAGCAACAATAACATCAACAACAACAACAACAACGGAAACAGCAACAATAACAGCAACAACAACAACAATAACAATAACAATAACAGCAACAACAATAACAACAATAACAATAACAGCAACAACAATAACAATAACAGCAACAACAACAATAACAATAACAACAACAACGGAAACAGCAACAATAACAGCAACAACAACAACAACAACAACGGAAACAGCAACAATAACAGCAAGAACAACAATAACAGCAACAATAGTAACAACAATAACAACAAGAACAATAACAGAAACAGCAGCAACAACAATAACAATAACAGCAACAACATCAACAACAACAACAACAACAATAACAACAATAACAACAATAACAATAACAACAATAACAATAACAACAACAACAATAACAATGACAACAACAACAATAAGAATAACATCAACAACAACAACAACAATAACAATAACAACAATAACAATAACATCAACAACAACAACAATAACAATAACAATAACACTAACAGCAAAAACAATAACAATAACAGAAACAGCAGCAACAACAATAACAATAACATCAACAACAACAACAACGGAAACAGCAACAATAACAGCAACAACAACAACAACAATAACAACAATAACAATAACAGCAACAACAATAACAACAATAACAATAACAGCAACAACAATAACAACAATAACAATAACAGCAACAACAATAACAATAACAGCAACAACAATAACAATAACAGCAACAACAACAATAACAATAACATCAACAACAACAACAACAACGGAAACAGCAACAATAACAGCAACAACAACAACAACAATAACAACAATAACAATAACAGCAACAACAATAACAATAACAGCAACAACAACAACAACAATAACAAAAATAACAATAACAGCAACAACAACAATAACAATAACATCAACAACAACAACAACGGAAACAGCAACAATAACAGCAACAACAACAATAACAGCAACAATAGTAACAACAATAACAACAAGAACAATAACAGCAACAACATCAACAACAACAATAACAACAATAACAATAACAACAATAACAATAACAACAACAACAACAATAACAATGACAACAACAACAATAACAATAACATCAACAACAACAACAACAATAACAATAACAACAATAACAACAACAACAATAACAATAACACTAACAGCAACAACAATAACAATGACATCAACAACAACAACAACAACGGAAACAGCAACAATAACAGCAACAAGAACAACAACAATAACAACAATAACAATAACAGAAACAACAGTAACAACAATAACAGCAACAACAGTAACAACAATAACAATAACAGCAACAACAACAGTAACAGCAACAGAGACAGCAACAATAACAGCAACAACAGCAACAACAATAACAGCAACAACAACAGCAACAACAACAGCAACAATAACAGCAACAACAACAGCAACAATAACAGCAACAACAGTAACAACAGCAACAACAACAGTAACAACAATAACAGCAACAACAACAGCAACAACAGTAACAACAATAATAATAACAGCAACAACAACAGTAACAGCAACAGAGACAGCAAAAATAACAGCAACAACAGCAACAACAACAACAACAACAGCAACAATAACAGCAACAACAGTAACAACAATAACAGTGACAACAGTAATAACAATAACAGCAACAACAACAACAATAACAGCAACAACAATATAGCAACTGTGATAAGAGCGACGTTCTGAAAATGACATGCCTTATGATGATAAACCAGTTTCAAGAAAACCAGATTACATTCATTTGCAGTGTAACAGCCCACTAACTTATTTTATCGTTTCAACCAATTTCTATTACTCTGTCGTAAAGCCAACTTATCCCCCTTTTCAAAATTATTTCCCATTTCGCATGAAAGCATAGGATACACTCAAAAACGGATTCTTTCATCATAAAAACATAGTTAATCATTGATTGCATAATCTAGTCACACACTTCATTTATCTTCTAATCTAACTATGACCAAATTCTTTATGCAAAGCGTGTAAGTAAGTAATTTAATATTTGCTTTATGAACTAGTACCCCAGATTCGAACCGGGGTACTTTATCCCCATTCTCTCTAAGAACAGCATCTAATAAAATAAATTAACATCTTGAGTCTCGTGGTCCTCTTTGCTGATTATGTGACTGGCCTCCAACAGACTTGCAGTTTCCGTCCATCTCTTCTCCGCTGTGGAACCAACGATTTCTCACGTCTCTTGGGAACGTGCTCCCTTCCGTCTAGCACGTACAGCTGACATACCGGTTCTCGGGATATGATCCCTCAAACAGTGATACATCTTACTTTGGATCAGGGATATATGGCCAACCCGTCTGACTAAACAGACACAGACAACATTTGAGACAGTATACGAGACAGTTCTTTAGTTTCTACGACTTCTCTCCCGAATCTGATGCTTACTGTACTTTCTAGTAGGCTTAACAGCCAGACATGTGGAATTCAGCTGCATTTCTACCACTTCTCTCCCAAATCTCTGACATTCGCTGGGGTCAGTTCACTGTCTCTTCCCTCGGGTTTTAAGATGCAATAGCTACGAACCTGACAGTAGGACATCCTGGCCAGCTCTGTGTGGACTCCTTTGCGTTTCGCCTTTTATCCTATTCTCCTGCTTCTCCCTAAGCTCTACATATCCAACATGGCTGCCGGTCACGAGGTACCTCTGTGATTACTCCGTTGACTATCTCGTAGCTCGTCTTCCCGGTTATTTGTACTGGCCGTCAATATGTTAAGTTTCCCATTTCTGGAGCCCCTACCAACGTACAATGGGTATCTTGCCACCAAAGCATGGGGAGCTCAACGACTTCAATCTTCCCCGTGTCCTCTGGACACAACCGCATAGGCGGTCCTAACCCCCTACCCACATCTATTGACACCTAGACGCTATAGCCTGAGTGAATCTATCCCCATCCCCCTCAAAACTAACTACCAATATAACTAGAAGTTTTAGAAACGATTATCAGATTTTGCATGTGATTGTCACGTGTTAAACGAACGACATAAGCTTAGACAACAACTTCCCCATAACATCGAAATTAAATTCTTACCATCCAACTTTCCCATGATCTGATTTTTGGACAATACAAATCTAGGTCTGCTTTGTTAAAAAATGTCCAATGTACCTAACCTCTGACTGAGTTCTCCGACAAGATGTCTTTCTCACCTGTTTTCCCACTGTCGACCTAAAATTAGTTTCCCTGTTTCTAAGCTACCGTTAGCCTACAGTGGCAATCATATCCGCGGCTTCCACTTCTGACAGAATCTCTGAATCTCACTTCTGTCCCATAATTGACACTGTTACATAAGTTGTTATTTTCTATCAAAGGTTTTTACATAGTGAGGTAGCAGCCCAATGTACACACCTGTTTGTTTAACTGTATTGTGCTCCTTGCTTATGTTTGTTAAATAATTAGGTTAAACTCACAATAAGTTAATGCTTTTCTTTGCTTATGTTTGTTAAATAATTAGGTTAAACTCACAATAAGTTAAACTTTTCTTTGCTTATGTTTGTTAAATAATTAGGTTAAACTCACAATACGTTAATGCTTTTCTTTGCTTATGTTTGTTAAATAATTAGGTTAAACTCACAATACGTTAATGCTTTTCTTTGCTTATGTTTGTTAAATAATTAGGTTAAACTCACAATAAGTTAATGCTTTTCTTTGCTTATGTTTGTTAAATAATTAGGTTAAACTCACAATAAGTTAATGCTTTTCTTTGCTTATGTTTGTTAAATAATTAGGTTAAACTTACAATAAGTTAATGTTTTTCTTTTCAATATTGGTGTACATCTTGTAGGATGTTGTAATACCAGCCTTGTTGCGGGCCTCACTCTGCAACATGCCGAGTCGCAGGTGGCCCTCCTGGCCGTGGGTTTGAGATCCCCTTTCAATTTTGATTGTTAACGGCACTGATCAGGAAGCTGTCAGAAACAAATATAACTAAGCTGTAACACATTCTATCCTGATCTTGAATTCACAAATATTCCGAGAATTTGACTAATTCCAACTGTTTACTTTAGAATAGAGGTGCCCAACCTTGGCATCCCATGAGAGTCCTGGGGTGATCAACAAATAAAACCTAGATTCTAAATCAAAATGACTTTATTAATAGATTTAAAAAAACTAATTGTCATAAAATCTTTTTTTTCCCGCTATTTTGTTTTAATGAATGTTTTTTCCCTCCACGTTTTTCCCTCTATTAAATCTAAATTTTTTTTTAAATTGCAAGAGTTAGCGTAGAGCCAGACCTGCCATTGAAAATCTCTTCATGTCATCCTGACATTCAAAATGCTGACAAATGAAAAACAAAGAACAGCCATCACATAATGTGAAGGTTTGATTCACGTCAAAAATCATTAGACGGATTCCTAACGACCCGTTGTGAAACATTATAATGTGTGGGGCGAAGAAAAATCAAATAAACTTAATCTGATAGATTCTGTTAGCACAAAAATTTTACGGGTATTTTTTTACTGCGCCTAGTATTTGGATTAAGCAGAATCCTTATAATTGTGTGTCTTAAAACACAAATCCGCATCTACCAGCCTTGTGTGATCCCAGTTCCAAGTTACGCTTCTTAAACCTGGACATTACTTAAATGACATTACAAGACTAGAGGTCATCCACATACACAACCAGCAGCGTGTCCGGGCATCTGATGGCATGGACACTTCCGCGACTTCGAGGTCTTTGCTAAAATAGGCCTTCACCAAACTTAGGAAACACTCAACCGCCATCAAGTTTCTTTGTTCGGTCGTGTCAAATAGCTGGGGCAGGAAACCCCGACTACAAGTTACTTCACAAATCGTTTCTCAGCACCAAAGGACAGTCCACCCCCCACTCCCTCACTTCCGACCAGCTGTAAGCGCAGAACAGGCAGTCCCCGCACAGTATGGCTCCGCTCTGGATGAGGAAAGGAGCTGTGCCACAGCAGTGGGCCACGGAAAGTGGCCGATCGATGCAACGGGCCTCAGAAGCCTAAGCGAGGTTATTATTATTAAAGCGAGCATTGCAGTTGGCCTGCATCTGGAAGCCTGCGCCAAAGCATTTTTGTGCTAATGCAGTGGTAGTTACTGTGGCAATTGTTTTACTAGACAAAAGTTGCAAGTCCCAATCACACACCTCTTTTGCTGCCTTTGACAACATGCAAGTAGGTGAACTTGTCCAGTTCTCCGGGCAATCCTCTCTATCATGGTTCCGCCTCCGGTACCGTCCACGCACGCCTGGATAGGTCAAATTGGAAGGACTCGATCCTCATTGTATGCAACCTGTGACTCGACTACTCATTGACAGCTGACGAGACGTGCCCGTCACCTAAGCAGGCTACCCACCTACCTACCCACCTACCTACCCACCTGCCTACCTACCTACCCACCCACCACCCACCTACCTACCCAACTACCTACCTACCTACCCACCTACCCACCCACCTACCTACATACCCACCTACCTACCTATTTAGCCACCCACCCACCTACCTAAACCTACCTACCCACCTACCTATACCTACCCACCCACCTATACCTAAACCTAACAACCTACCTACCCACCAACCTACCTACCTACCCACCCACCTACCTACCTAACCTACATACTTACCCATCCACCAACCTAACCTACATACCTAATGCTACCCACCCACCCACCTACCTACCTATCCAACCTACCTAAACCTACATACCTACCCACCCATCCACCCACCTAACCTGCATACCTATCCTACCAAACCAGCCCACCCACCTACCTACCTAAGTCCTACCCACCCACCTACCCAACCTAATCCTACCTACCTACCTACCCAAACCTACCCACCCACCTACCTACCTAAATCCTATCCACCCACCCACGTACCCACCCACCTACCTACCTAAATCCTACCCACCTACCTACCTACCCACCTACCTACCTACCTACCTAACTAACTAACCTAACAAAGCCAAATCGAAACATCGGCTTCTGAATTATGTTAAAATAGCCAGTTCGGCCTGGGGCACGTTACATACACATACACGAGATTTAACCTTCCATGGCAAATACCCTGTCTATTCTGTAATCTACTTTTAAATCTAATGACTATATTATTTTATATACGATTCGTCACTATAGTATAATTTTAGCATAAAATATACGATTCGTTAGTATAGTACTACTTTAACACAAATTATACGATTCGTCAGTAAAGTACAACTTTCACATGAAATAAATGGTACGTCAGTATGTGATTACTTTCAAATAAAATTTACTATACTTCAGTATAGTTCTACTTTAATATCTTGATGTTGTTGAACGTCTATAATGAGTATGTTACAATTTTGTATCCATGAAAATTACGTAAAGTGGCTGGTTGCAGTAGCTTTCTTCACATCCTGTGCATGTTAATGATGGTGGACCAAGACTCTCCAGGCTGTTGGTTTCATATGCGTAACTTTCACTACTACGGAGATCTCTTCGATCCCCACTTCAGACTGTCATGAAACATGCGTGTCTCTAGGCAGAACTGCATGGGAGTGAGGTGGGACTTTGAACAGTATATCTTACCTGACCCCGACTAACATAGTATGATCAGTTTATTTTACCTTTCCCTGTATAACATTGTCTGATCAGTTTATTTTACCTGACCCTGACTAACATTGTCTGATCAGTATGTTTTTCCTGACCAGACGTTAGTCCACTCTCTTCATTACTTTAAAATATAATATACGAAAAGTCAATTAAGCCTTACTTGACTGACCGGGACAGTTCATTCCCTTTAAAATAAACTTTTCCCCTGGTTAAATATATTTCGGATTGAATGAGTTTATCATCTATGGGAAGTCTTCAGACCGAAGAGTTTATCATCTATGGGAAGTCTTCAGACCGAAGAGTTTATCATCTATGGGAAATCCTTGGACCGAACGGAAAGGAAAAACGTTGAGTCAAGGAACGAGTATCGATGTTCCGATTATACTTTTGCTATTGATAGTAATACTGGAACAAATGATAGATAAATGAAAAATGGAGGTTATAACGCAGCTTTAGTGACATAACTGTTGCCATTACTACGTAAACACTCGAATATCTAGTTATCAACTGCCGTCACTACTTAAACACTCGAATTTCTAGTTATCAACTGCCGTCACTACTTAAACACTCGAATTTCTAGTTATCAACTGCCGTCACTACTTAAACACTCGAATTTCTAGTTATCAACTGCCGTTACTACTTAAACACTCGAATTTAAATTTATCAACCGTTGTCACTACTTGAACACTCGAACATCGACTTATCGTCCTCCCCACTTAAACAATCGAATATCGACTTATTAACTGTCGTCAGCATTTAAACAATCTAATATCGACGTATCAACTTTTGTGACTACTTAAAAATAGCCTGTGAAATAAACAACGGTTGAACGCTTTATTTATACTGACTATTTGTTGCGTCATTTTTGGTCCCTAACCACGGCACTTTAATCATTATCCATTGATGGGAAAACCGATCAGTCACCATCATACTTAATGATTTCTTTAAAGGTAGCAATACACTTCATCCACTTCACCTGCCCTGCTGCCATCTATCGCACCTGAGCCCAGGTGAGGAATTACCTCACGATAGATAAATTATCTGAGAATAGTCACGAACGTGGGGAGATGATATGAGAGATGATGACTTTCGAAATATTACGATAACTCCTCCCTGTGTATATTCTTCTTCATCATTATCTTCTTATTCTTCTACTTCTTCTTCTTCGTTCATTCTTAAACTCCTGCTACCAAGCTCTGAAAAGGGCTTTGCAAGCAGCAGGATGTAATCTGGAGAACGGAGTGCGTTGTGTAGTAGTTTGCAGCTGAGAACGGAGTGCGTTGTGTAGTAGTTTGCAGCTTGACTTAAATATTTGCACGTTTCGGGTCCACACATCCGTTTTTTCTTTAATAACACAGTAAACACTGTAGTGATTTAGTCATCTCTTGAGAACATAACTCAAACAAGTATAACTGCGCGCTTATAACAAAAAAGAGCATTATTGTATTTTGGATGCACATCTTCTTCTATTCTTTTTCTTTCTTCTTCTTCTTCTTCTTCTTCTTCTTCTTCTTCTTCTTCTTCTTCTTCTTCTGCTTTCGTTCTCAATATTCTGCTACACAGCCCTGAACAAGGTTTTGCAAGTAGCGGGATGCAGTCCGCAGAATGGAATGCGATGTATCGCTAGTTTACAGCTTGTCTGCGATATTTATACCTTTCGGTTCGACACATCCGTCTTCAGCAAAATGCATTTTGTTATTACCAGGTGACCCTTCCGTCTTCTCTCCTTTCTCCTTAGCGAACTTGATTTACTGCAGCCGGTTATCCAGGATCACCGCATGGAGGCACAGAAGGGTCTTGGCAGCTCTGGTTCGCTGGCCTTGACGCTAGCAGTCACCTTTGGGTCGCTGACTGCTGCAGCTCAGCATCTTAATCCCAGACGCACGTGCAAAATAAAGGCAAAGGGCGCAGTCCATCGTAGACGATGATGGCATAATTAATTTATGCTGCGCTACTTTTTATCCTCACTCTCTCGTCTCGAGCCGCCCGTCCCCAGTGGCAAGTCAAGGACAAAACGACTAGCGGGCGACTACGAGATGCAGGGGACCCCTCATCTTAACCACTTCGCCACGGAATCCCCAGCTGCACGTATAATAAAGTATATAAATAACGCGCTTACAACAACCACGCATCTGGTGGCCGATTGGTTAGAGGACAAGTCTGCTTCGAACAACAGAAGTACCCAACTCATGACGTCTGTGGCTCGCTGGTTCATCTTCCTGTAAGATGGCCAACGTTAAATTATGGTGTAGATCCTAGTTTTTATTTATAAGGGATGAAATTAAAACCTAAGCTGCACACTGAGTGAGACAGCGCAAGCGACATTTGTGCCGGATCAGCACTAAAAATCTCTCGATCGAACCTAAACAATGAAGAAAACGTTTTAATTTAAATTTAAAAAATTATATTAACAAACTTAGCGCACGTGGCTCAAGACAAAAAAACGTTAGCTCCCCACTGAGCTTAGCACACAAGTGGAAAAATTAAAAACGCAAAGCAATCAAGCCAATCACAATTCAATGGAAAACAGCAAAAAAATACTTTATTTCGGCTGCAGAGCTAAAATCTATTATTCGATGAGATAAATTAAAGCACCCAGCCCATCAGATTGAACCCAATTCTCTATTTGACTTCATTCACAAAACTTGTTTCTTACAAGGAATTAACTAAAACTGTTATTTCCATACATTTAAAACAAATTTCACAAGATTTATCAACATCAGTTTGCTGTTTTAACAATCTAAAAATTAAGTGAGCTGCCGTGCAAATGGGTCAGATCAGATCAGACCAGCAGGGGACGGCGTGGCCTAGTGGTTAAGTGGCACGGCTCACAACCAGAAGGTGCTGGGTTCGATCCCCATCACAGCACCGGCCGTTACCCCGGGGAAGCAAACCCTTAGAAAATGCAGGAGGAAGCAGACCCTTACATAAAATGCATGCTGAAGTCGGATGAACTGGGCCGACAGGCGCAAAATAAAAACTACAGTGTAACGCACACACGCCTTGGGGAATAGATAAATAAGGCGAACGAAAAAAAAAAAAAAAAAAAAGATCAGACCAGCTTGCCATCTCTACATTTTGCCGAGTTGACTCATCCGCTTCTTCTATCTCTGACCTTGATAACAACATCCTACACATGTATTTGCTGGTATATCTCTTTGATGGTATCACCCCATTAATAACGTTGTGATCAGGCCTTGGTGGTACCATCTGAGATCAGGTTAGCTGCCGTAGAATATAACTAAATTCTCCTTCTCTTTGTTATTGTTCATCTCTTGACGTTTCATCCCACCGATATACAAAAAGGCCAAGAGCAGATTGTCTTTCTGCGTCTCAGAACAGAACACAACCGACTCCGCAGCCACATGTATACAACATTTAGGATTGGCAGCTCAAGTATGTGTACATGTGGACAGTCACCCCAGACCGCGGAGTGTATACTTCAGGACTGTCCAGAGTATGAGATACTGAGACGGACATACTGGCCAAAATAAACAACACTGGAAGGGAAGCTATATGGAGCTATGTGTGAGCTGCAGAAGACAGTGAGGTTCATACAAGGACAACTTTGCAGATGTAGACACACTCAAAGCGGCAGAAGACAGTGAAGTTCATATAATAAACAACTTAGCAGATGTAGACACAACAAAAACAAACGGCAGAAGACAGCGAAATTCATACAAGAGACAACTTAGCAGATGTAGACACACTCAAAGCGGCAGAAGACAGTGAAGTTCATATAATAAACAACTTAGCAGATGTAGACACAACAAAAACAAACGGCAGAAGACAGCGAAGTTCATACAAGAGACAACTTAGCAGATGTAGACACACTCAAAGCGGCAGAAGACAGTGAAGTTCATATAATAAACAACTTAGCAGATGTAGACACAACAAAAACAAACGACAGAAGACAGCGAATATCATACAAGAGACAACTTAGCAGATGTAGACACACTCAAAGCGGCAGAAGACAGTGAAGTTCATATAATAAACAACTTAGCAGATGTAGACACAAAAAAAACAAACGGCAGAAGACAGCGAAGTTCATACAAGAGACAACTTAGCAGATGTAGACACACTCAAAGCGGCAGAAGACAGTGAAGTTCATATAATAAACAAGTTAGCAGATGTAGACACAACAAAAACAAACGGCAGAAGACAGCGAAGTTCATACAAGAGACAACTTAGCAGATGTAGACACACTCAAAGCGGCAGAAGACAGTGAAGTTCATATAATAAACAACTTAGCAGATGTAGACACAAAAAAAACAAACGGCAGAAGACAGCGAAGTTCATACAAGAGACAACTTAGCAGATGTAGACACACTCAAAGCGGCAGAAGACAGTGAAGTTCATATAATAAACAACTTAGCAGATGTAGACACAACAAAAACAAACGGCAGAAGACAGCGAAGTTCATACAAGAGACAACTTAGCAGATGTAGACACACTCAAAGCGGCAGAAGACAGTGAAGTTCATATAATAAACAACTTAGCAGATGTAGACACAACAAAAACAAACGGCAGAAGACAGCGAAGTTCATACAAGAGACAACTTAGCAGATGTAGACACACTCAAAGCGGCAGAAGACAGTGAAGTTCATATAATAAACAACTTAGCAGATGTAGACACAAAAAAAAAAACGGCAGAAGACAGCGAAGTTCATACAAGAGACAACTTAGCAGATGTAGACACACTCAAAGCGGCAGAAGACAGTGAAGTTCATATAATAAACAACTTAGCAGATGTAGACACAACAAAAACAAACGGCAGAAGACAGCGAAGTTCATACAAGAGACAACTTAGCAGATGTAGACACACTCAAAGCGGCAGAAGACAGTGAAGTTCATATAATAAACAACTTAGCAGATGTAGACACAACAAAAACAAACGGCAGAAGACAGCGAAGTTCATACAAGAGACAACTTAGCAGATGTAGACACACTCAAAGCGGCAGAAGACAGTGAAGTTCATATAATAAACAACTTAGCAGATGTAGACACAACAAAAACAAACGGCAGAAGACAGCGAAGTTCATACAAGAGACAACTTAGCAGATGTAGACACACTCAAAGCGGCAGAAGACAGTGAAGTTCATATAATAAACAACTTAGCAGATGTAGACACAACAAAAACAAACGGCAGAAGACAACGAAGTTCATACAAGAGACAACTTAGCAGATGTAGACACACTCAAAGCGGCAGAAGACAGTGAAGTTCATATAATAAACAACTTAGCAGATGTAGACACAACAAAAACAAACGGCAGAAGACAGCGAAGTTCATACAAGAGACAACTTAGCACATGTAGACACACTCAAAGCGGCAGAAGACAGTGAAGTTCATATAATAAACAACTTAGCAGATGTAGACACAACAAAAACAAACGGCAGAAGACAGCGAAGTTCATACAAGAGACAACTTAGCAGATGTAGACACACTCAAAGCGGCAGAAGACAGTGAAGTTCATATAATAAACAACTTAGCAGATGTAGACACAACAAAAACAAACGGCAGAAGACAGCGAAGTTCATACAAGAGACAACTTAGCAGATGTAGACACACTCAAAGCGGCAGAAGACAGTGAAGTTCATATAATAAACAACTTAGCAGATGTAGACACAAAAAACAAACGGCAGAAGACAGCGAAGTTCATACAAGAGACAACTTAGCAGATGTAGACACACTCCACGCGAACGAAAGAATAAGAAGAAGATCGCGCCGACATCGTTGTCCTTCGTGATGCCTTGGTCGTACCCTCTCAGATCAGATCACATACTATCCCAGCATCCACAAGCTACTAAATTTGATCTCCAGCCTTATCTACATCTTGCCTTGATGGGATATTCTCACAAACATTTTTTTCTATCTGTTTCTTTTGTTATCCCCTCCACTGTGATCGTTTGTGGGTTTTGTGTTTTCTTCCTCTGAAAAACGTCTAGACGTCTGGGTGGCATTTGCTTCTGAAGACACCATTACCGGCTTTTCTCCCTGGTAGCGGCATGTCCCAGTTTACCCAGCTGTACATGAATGTCCGACTTGCTGTTGACGAAGAGAACGAAGTGAGAAATGGAACTCGTTGCCATATTTAACAGACCCAGATGGAAAAAATAGTACAGTTAACACCTCATCCCCGACATCAGTGTCTGTTACGGTGTAAACTTGACTTTTTCCTTAGACAGATAGTGAAATATATATATGTGTGTGTGTATGTATGTGTGTGTGTGTATGTGTGTGTGTGTGTGTAAGTGTGTGTAAGTGTGTGTAAGTGTGTAAGAGTGTTAAAGTGTGTGTATGTGTGTGTGTATGTGTGTGTGTGTGTGTCTGAGTGGTTCGTGTGTGAATGTGTGTGTATGTGTATGTGTATGTATATGTGTATGTATATGTGTATGTGTATGTGCATGTATGTGTTGGTGTATTTGTATGTTTGTGTGTGTATGTGTGTGTTTGTGTGTGTATGTATGTGTGTGTTTTTGTGTGTGTGTATCTGTAAGTGTGTGTGTGTATGTGTGTGTTTGTGTGTGTGTGTGTATGTTTGTGTGTGTGTTTGTATGTGTGTGTGTATGTATGTGTGTGTGTATGTTTGTGTGTGTGTATGTGTGTGTATGTGTGTGTATGTGTGTGTTTGTGTGTGTATGTTTGTGTGTGTATGTTTGTGTGTGTGTATGTTTGTGTGTGTGTATGTGTGTGTGTATGTGTGTGTGTGTATGTGTGTGTGTGTGTGTGTGTATGTGTGTGTGTGTGTGTGTGTGTATGTGTGTTTGTATGAATCAGGATAAACCAAAAAGGAGGACATTTTAAAATGGATGTTAGTAGCCCCTTTCAGTCATGACTGACTATAGTAGCCCCTTTCAGTCATGACTGACTATAGTAGCCCCTTTCAGTCATGACTGACTATAGTAGCCCCTTTCAGTCATGACTGACATTAAGATGCTGCCACTTTTAAAAAGATAACTAAAGAGTTTTTTATTTTCATCTTGCTTGCAGCGATGTCGTTTCATTTCTTCCCGCCATTCTAGATCATCCTCTCTTCAGCAGGCGTGATGTGGCCCTTCATGGTACATCTCTCCTTTGATCGTCTCCGCGGTATGTCAGACTCATGCCCAGTGCCTTTGTGTCACGCTTTCACTAATCTCTGGGGTCTGCCGACTGTTCTCTTGCCATCCGCCAATTGTCCATACAGGTTACCTTTGTGAATGCGACCGTCTTCCATACGATAAACATGTTCAATCCGTCGTAGTCTTCGCTGTCTAATGCAGATGTACTTGCTTGGGACACCAGTGCGAGAGTGTGTCTCTACGTTTGTCTATCTGTCCCTCTATGCAGTTATAAGAGTGGATCACAGATGCAGTAGATTAAAGGTGTTAATTCTGTGTTTAGATGGATGGTGGACATAATATTTAAATGGAAATTGGAGGATATGTCTTCATTTTGTATACCATAGCAATGTCGACAGCCTCAGGGTGACCGCTGCTTTCTTCGAACAAATTGAAGTTGATGTCTGACAGCGAACGAAGACAAAGAAGAAGAAGATTGTTTTACCAAATGGTAACCCTAAGCGTATATGACTGTAGCATCAGTGTAGATGCAGAATGAGAATATTACTGTTGTCTTTAGCTGACATTTTGGACAACTTTGTTAAATAAGGAGCGCGTAGCTCAGTTCATAGCGAGTAAGTCGGTATTTTCTATGGTAACAGCGTCCCTCGGTTCATAGAGAGTAAGTCGGTATTTTCTATGGTAACAGCGTCCCTCGGTTCATAGAGAGTAAGTCGGTATTTTCTATGGTAACAGCGTGCCTGGATTCAAAGCGGGCAATGCGCCGTTGTCTGTGGTAACAGCGTGCCTGGATTCATAGCGAGCAATGCGCTATTGCCTGTGGTAACAGCGTGCCTTGGTTCGAATCGCGCCCGGAGACCGGGGACCGCTTCTCCAGTCAACCCAGCTGTAAATGGGTACCTGACGCATGCGGTAGGGAAGTAAAAAACAGCAAGGAAGGGCACTGACCACCACACCTCTCACAGGCTACGGCTTAGTACAATGGAGTCTTCAAACACTCCATTTCCAAGCAGCGGGTAATTCTGCCGAATCACCACTTTACTTTACTTGGTAATCAGAACATCTATCAGTTTGCCTCTTAGTTTATGCCTCATAAGGCTCACAATAGCGCCTTATTAACCATTCTCTTCCGAACTTACTAACTTTCCGTGTCCAATTCATGGGGCTTTGGTATTGAAGGAATTAGCCGACAAAAGTATCCAGAGGACGCCCGATTTCAATGGCAATTGCAATGTTCGTAGAGGCTTATTTTGGTGTCCTCCTCTTTTGAACTGTCATTGAATGATAAATTAGTCCTGCTACCACGTTTACAGATGCCCTGGTCGTAGTCACAGCACTAAAAAGCCAGAAAAATATTGAACTTAATGATTTAAGAGCAGCACTCTGTCAACCATGCCAGCAGTTCGCACCAAAAAAGAGTAGTGGTACAGTGGGTCCCATCCCACTGTAACATCCAAGGCAACGAGGAGGCAGACAGACTGGCAAAAGAAGGTGCAAGACTACCACAACCAGACCCTAGTGTGACCTACGAAGAGTCCAAAAGGCTTATTAGAGCTAGATACATGACCAAATGGGAAACAGAACATACTGGCTACACAAAAAACGATGCCTATTACCTGCTGAACAGAAGAGAGCAGGTCGTGGTCTTCAGACTGCGCACAGGCCACAAAAGATTGAGGTACCACCTATTCAATAAATTGAAGATAGGTGGCACTGACGAATGCTCGTGGGGTACCGGGAAAATGACTGCTGAACATTTTCTGCAAAACTGCCCGACATACGAGGATCAGAGACAGCAGCTGTGGCCATCACCAGTGGCAACACAAGACAAGCTCTATGGCAGTGTCGACAGCCTCAGGATGACCGCTGCTTTTTTCGAAAAAAATATAAGTGGACGTCTGACAGCGTACGAAGAAGAAGAAGAAGAAGAAGAAGAAGAGTCCTGCTACAAAGACACATCTCATGGGAATAAGATCAAACTGATTGTGTAATCTGAAAATATAACTACGTAAATGACATCACATTATTTGAAGACTCACACGCAAGATAAGACTGAAAGATTGACTGGAAACAGCTAACACATTGGACGGAGCATTAATATTTTGGGAAGCAGATGTCAAGGCACTTAATTCCACATATTCCTCACCAATTAAAATATGAAATGAAGATATAACCAAGACGTAAACATTTATATATAACGGAAACAGAATTACACAAGACGGGGGAATAGGCAGAAACATCAAAAGCAGATTGAACAAAGCCAGGATAGATTTTTTTAGCTTAAGTAACTTTTAAAAGTCTTCACAGTACTGTACTCTGCCGATGACGGATGTGTCGGACCGAAAGGTGCAAATTTCGCAGTCAGGCTGTAAACTAGCGACACAACGCATTCCGTTCTCTGGACTACCTCCGGCTTCTTGCAAAGCCCTGTTTAGGTCTTGGTAGCGGGAGACCTAGAGCGTTCAGGTCTTGGTAGAGGGAGATTGAGAACGTTCAGGTCTTGGTAGTGGGAGATTTAGAACGTTCAGGACTTGGTAGCGGGAGACTGAGAACGTTCAGGGCTTTGTAGTGGGAGATTGAGAACGTTCAGGGCTTGGTAGCGGGAGACTGAGAACGTTCAGGGCTTTGTAGCTGGAGACAGAGAACGAACGAAGAAGAAGATGTACTGCACACACACATACAAAACCAACTTAAAACTTTTGAAGGGTTGAGTACACTCTGTACGTCTTACGCAGTGAAGTGTTGAAAGCAACAGAACATTACATGTAAAAATTGTCACCTTTCCATACAAATTGTTTAAGAAAGATTCATAAAGTTTTCAAACGCAAAATCATTTCCAACTTAAAAATGATTGTCTTGAGAAGCCAAGAGGAGATGGACACCACGATAGCTGGTCAATTGTGGAGTCGATGCCGCGTCCGAATAAGTGATCCTGACACCATCACTATAACTACCTTGGTATGGACACCATAGAGAAAACGAAAAGAAAACAAGCTTTAGATTTCCTTCATGCCTTCCTTTTTCCTTTCTTCTTTCTTGTTTCGTTCTTCTTTTCTTTTTTCTTATTTCTTACTTTCTTCTTTCTTTCTTTCTTTTTTTCCTACTTTATTTCTTTCTGTCATTCTTCTTTCTTTCTTTCCTTCTTCCTTCTTTCTTTCTTTTCTTCTTCTTTTTCTTCTTCATCTTCTTCTTATTCAATCAACTGATGCTATGCTTCTAGTCCGGTGAGTTTCACGATAGAGACTGTGCGATTCAGGTCTTTCCCGGTCCCACACATCTTTTCGAGCATGGTCAGACTACCTGTCTTTGATCTGTATAGGTAGGGCAGTCCTGCAGGATATAGTCCGGGGTTTGCTCGGATGCTCCACATTTTTACGTGGTGGTATCTGAGACCTGTTCTGTGGAGATGGGCTGTGAGTCTGTAATATCCTGTTCTGAGTCTGTCTATGCTGTAATTTTCTGGATTGTATTCTTTGTACTGGTCTCTTTACTCTGTTCTCATGAATCGTTTCATGAGTGCCTTTGCTTCTTTATAGCTCTGTGGAGGGCGGCTCAGCGTGCCGCCACTTCCAACTTTTTCGAACTCATCTCCTTTCTCGTTTGCAAGGATCCCGCAGTGAGCCGAAATCTTCTTTAGGACTAGATCTGTTCTTTGTCTTTGAGACAGCATTCCAATGTATTTCATTTGATAGTCTATCTTGTTTGGTATCTGAAATGACATTATTAAAATGACCGTTTAGCTTGTAGTTATCTTTTATTTGATAATAATTTGAGTTGATGTATGAACATCTCTTGCGTCAGCTCTAAAATTGACAAGTCTCTCCTGCTGGTATGGAGTGATTTTCTATGTCACCATTAGAGTGTGCGATGTAGATTCCACTGTTTCCCTTACATCATTCACCGAGGCAGATCCGTCTGTGTACACATGTGTCCAAGAGTTACTAGGGTACTGTCTCTTGAGCTCCTGTAGAACGTGTGTCCAAGAGTTGCTAGGGTACTGTCTCTTGAGCTCCTGTAGAACGTGTCCAAGAGTTACTAGGGTACTGTCTCTTGAGCTGCTGTAGAACGTGTCCAAGAGTTACTAGGGTACTGACTCTTGACCTAGTGTAGCACGTGTGTCCAAGAGTTGCTGGGATACTGTCTCTTGACCTCCTGTAGAACGTGTGTCCAAGAGTTGCTAGGGTACTGTCACTTGAGCTCCTGTAGAACGTGTCCAAGAGTTTCTAGGGTACTGTCTCTTGAGCTTCTGTAGAACGTGTGTCATAGAGTTGCTAGGGTACTGTCTCTTGAGCTCCTGTAGAACGTGTGTCCAAGAGTTGCTAGGGTACTGTCTCTTGAGCTCCTGTAGAACGTGTCCAAGAGTTACTAGGGTACTGTCTCTTGAGCTCCCGTAGAACGTGTGTCATAGAGTTGCTAGGGTACTGTCTCTTGAGCTCCTGTAGAACGTGTGTCCAAGAGTTGCTAGGTCTCTTGAGTTCATACCGAACGTGGAATTTTTATTCTGTTGCTGGCTGCTCACTTTTCTTCGTTAACTTTGGAACCTCCAAGATTATTTTGGACCGGTCCTGGATCTGTGTGCAGGGTTCTGGAACAAGTGCATCGAACTTTTTAGTTTCAGCTTCAAGGATATCTGGATGGTTTCTGTGGATTTCTCTGGCCAGATGGTTGGGGCTTTTCCTTAGTAGTCTGTTTTTCGTTCTCTCTTGGAACTTCTGGTGGTGAGGATGATCAGGATTGATCATAACGTTTTCAGACTGAAGCATCACCAACTGAGAAGTAATTGTCTGGGGTATCTAAGAGGACATGATGAACTCCCCCATACTGGTAAATGCTGGAGATGGATCTGCCATGTTCTAAAAGTGATCACGGCACCACGACTACAACTGTCTTGGTATGGACACCATAGAGATAATGAAAAGAGAGACAGGCTGCAGAGCAACCATAGAAGTTGAAATGGAAATCATGATTCAAAGCTTAGATGTCGTACGAAAGATGGTTGCAGATAAGGTAAAGTGGAAGTAATTTACTGCTTCCCTTAAAGACACAATCAGACGTGATATTTCTTGATGCAGACGCCAGTCATTTGCTAAGGTTCTATGATGCAGAATAATAGCTATAAGTACATTTACATCAGGTGAAAGATATACCTGGGCTCCTTAATGGTTTAATGTAAGGGATATATACGGGCTCTCTAATGTTATCAGGTGAAAGATACACCTTTGCTCCCTAATGGTTCAAACTGATATATTTTTATTTATAGGCGTCTCAGTCTTTGTAGATCTTGCGCATGGGACCCTGTGAGTAGCCTCTCAGGGCGCAGGCCTGGGCACTGAATATGGAAATCCTGGGCTCCCCAAACTGCAGGATTCCCCTCTCAGCCTCACTGGTGTAATCCAAGGAAATGCAAAGCATGACAATTTAGCACCAGCTCAGCTGCAGGAGCTGCCGGAATGAGTTTGCAATTTTGAAACCATCCGCCTTAGGTGCTACCACTCCGGATTTTCTGTCTAGGTTTACTCACGTAGCCCTACGCTCTGCCGAGGTTTCCACAAGGCAATGGAGTCGTTGCACAGATACTAGTTACTCGAGATATCTGATGATACTCTCATCGTCCCAAGACTAGCCAGTTTCTTCTCTCCTATGCGAACTACCTGAACAGGCTAACGAGCTTCGTCTACCCGAGTATAGAGTCAGAGTTTACCTTCTCTTAGATTGACTGTTAACCAAGGCAATGAGCCTAATCTGCCTGCCCAATTATACCGATGGGTTCTAGGTCGTGTCCAACAGCAGGCTCTGTAAGAAACAGATATACCTGGACTACCTACTGATAGTAAACTCTAACTAACCCCGGGTAGACGAAGCTCTGCTAAGCCTGTTCAGGGAGTTCGCCTAGGAGAGGAGTAACTCTGATTTAAGCCCACAAGTAGCAGGGAGTGCTGGCTAGTCTTGGGACGATCAGAGTATCATCGGCTGTCTCGATGTCTCGAGTAACTAGCAAATGCGGGCAACAACTCCACTGCCTTGTGGACACCTCGGGAGAGTGTAGGGCTACGGGAGTAAGCCCAGACAGAAAATCCGGAGTGGTAGCACCTAAAGCGGATGGTTTCAAAATTGCAAACTCATTCCGGCAGCTCATACAGCTGAGCTGGTGCCGAATTGTGGTGGTCTGCATTCCTTTGGATTACACCAGCGAGGCCGAGAGGGGATCCTGCAGTTTGAGCAGCCCAGGGTCACCATATTCAGCGCCCAGGCTTGCGCCCTGACACGTTACTCACAGGGTGCCACGCACATGGTCTGCAACGACTGAAACGCCTTTGAACCTGCCGACACCAAGTGGAAGATACACCTAGACGATCTAATGACATCAGATGAGAGATACACCTAGACTATCTTATGACACCAGGTGGAAGATACACCTATACGATCTAATGACACCAGGTGGGAGATACACCTAGACGATCTAATGACACCAGGTGAGAGATACACCCAGACTATCTAATGAATCCGGATACACCTAGACCAGCTGCAGTGTAACACTCTGTAACAGCTGGAAACATTGTCAGGACAATAGACAGAGGGCGATAAAGAAGGAAACCACCGACCAGTTGAACAAAGAGGAGTAGAAGGTAGAACATGGACACTGAATAACAAGTTGGAAAAGAGTATTAAAGCCTTCTAAATGTGGGTCTCTAGAAGATTGAGTCGCATTTCTTATAAAGAGAAGAAACAAATGTAGAGGTATTGAAAAAGATGGGGGTGAAAAGAGAATTAATGATCGAAATCAGGGTTAGACAGTTACGTTATTTTGGTCATATAATAAGACATAGTGATGTTCATCCATCAGAAGTGATGAAGGCCACTCTCTTTGTTCAGCCGTGTAGACAGTCTTGTCTCTTGCTGTGTCCGCTGAAATGGGTGACTTGCGCGGTGATTTGAATTAAAGTGAGGAAGTACTTGCGCGTTTTGTCAACCTCACTCTCTGGTCCTGAGCTACCTTTGGCCAATGGCAAGCTATTTATCGAGACGACTGGACATAGTACATGATGCAGATTTTTCCTCAGGGTTTACTCCCGAAGCCTTTCCCGTAAACCGATATCCCGCAAGACAACGAAGGGGGTATAACATCTAATGTTGTGTGTCTTGCCTTCCCCATAATCATAAGAGGTCGTAGGGACATAAATCAGCGTGCGAGTGAGTTTGGCATCTCTCTCCAGCTGTGGTCAGTCCATTATAGTCTTGTCCAAATTTCACACCAAAATTGACAGTCTGCAGAAAGGGCGAGGGGGGGGGGGGCAACCTCGTGAAGTTCAACAAGACATACCTCCTTGCTGAAGACAATACTAGAGGGTAGAATGGTAGGCAGTCGTTCATGGGGCAGACGCAGTTTTAAGTAATTTGATAACATCTGAAGATAGACTGGAGAAAAATCTATCAGAATTCACCATTACAACATGTGTCTAGAGTACACTGGAGACCCATTGCAGCCGACCTTCGATGCGAAGATGGCACTTGAACTGAACTGAAAGGCGATTGACTCTCAAGAACTTAAGAAACGATAACTCGAGTACCACAAACTTCAAGTGACTTGTGGCCTCAAGGGAGGTGGGAACAGTGGAAAGTCATATTGAAGATTATCAAAGAAACTAGGAGATCCCGTGTAAACACTGCCCACGTAAAATAATCATTGAATGTCGAGCATCGATAAGTGTTGGCTGTTTGTTGCAGTCCGTTTAACTAATACAATTCCTTCCCAATCCGAAATCTACATTCACACAGGCCTAGTAAACCGCGGGAAGTAAACATTGGTCAAACAAAACGAACTTCGGATAACCTTCGGATACCTGGCAGCAGGCATAACCTGCCTGTTTGAGCACCAAGATTACAAGTATAAGTAAGATACTATTTATCGAGGTGGCTTGAGGAATAATAGCTGATTGAGAATCTCAGGTATGCATTGAGTTCGCTACATCTCCCACAAATCCTAACACAATGAAGGAAGATATAATCTTGTTATGTCAGAATGTAATGTGGTAGGTTAGGCCAATCCCCCAAGTGAACACATACATCAGATCAACCTGCAAGGCGCAACCGAGAGTCTGTGCTCTCTAATTTACAAATTTGTGCCTGAAAAACCCAAATAGGGGAAGGCGATATATATATATATATATATATAGTCTCCATCAGAGGTTCTTAAACTTGTCTGGAGAAATCTACAGCGCATCGACTCTGGAACTATTTAGGTCATATCCTAAAGCGAAACTGACACCGTCTCTACAACCGCCATAGTATGGGCTCCAGAGGGAAGAGATGGAAGCTGTCAAACAACCGTAGAAGAAGAAATGGAAATCATGAATCGGTGCTGGGCATCGTCGAAAGACAACTGTAGACAATTTGAAGTGGAGGGAGTTTGCTGCTGTACCTAAAGACTTTAATATTATAAGAGGAACTGTTTATAGTTATGAGAAGCACTGTTTATAGTCATGAGAGGAACTGTTTATAGTCATGAGACAGAGTGTTTATAATCATGAGAGAAACTGTTTATAGTCATGATGAAGAATGTTTATAATCACGAAAGAAATTGTTTACAGTTATGAGAAACTGTTTATAGTCATGAAAAAGACTTTATAGCAACGACGAAAAAACCATTTATAGCCACAAGAAAGACTATTTAAAGTCATGGGAACAATTGTTTAAAGTAGTCAGGCAGATTATTTAAAGAAATAAGAAAGACAATTTATAAGCACAAAAAGGAGTGTTTATATCTATGAGAAAGACTGTTTATAGTCATGCGAAGAACTATTTATTTTAGAGAGGAAGACTGTTTTAGTTCTAGAAAGAACGTTTCATGGTCATGACAAAGAGTGCATAAAGTCCTAAGGAAGACTGTCTTTAGTCCTGAGAAGAACTGTTTATAGTCTCTAAGAATAAAAGTGTATAGCCCTATGAAATGAATGTTTATAGTCCTTAAGAAAGAATATTTATATTCCTTATGGATGAAAGTCTATAGTTCTTAAGAATAAATTTGTATATCCCTTAAAATGAATGTTTATAGTCCTTAAGAATAAATGTTTATAGTGTTTAAGAACAAATGTTTATAGTTCTTAGGAATACATGTTTACAGTCATTAAGAATAAAGGTGTATAGTCCATAGGAATGAATGTTTATAGTGATTAAGAATAAATGTTTGTTGTGCTTAAGAAGAAATGTTTATAGTCCTTAATATTACATATTTATATCTCATTAGAAATAGATGTGTATAATCCTTAAGAGTAAATGTTTATAGTCTTTAAGAGTGAATGCTTATAGTCAAAGGAAACAATTATTTATAGTCACGAGAAGGGCTATTATAGTCACGACAAAATTTACGCTAGACATTTCGAGGCTATGAACAGCCATAAACGGGCCTTTTTCTGAGATTGACTGTATGTTGCTCTATGAGTAATTCCAAGTAGATCAGGTCTGCAGCCCACACATAAATGTTTCTGTACAAGTCTTCGTAACTGATTATTACTTTTATTGCAGCCAGTAAACAGCAAATAAATACAAATTCAAGAAGCACATTAAAGTCCAAACTGAAAATCCCCGACTCTTTCAATGTGTCCCTGACCTAATGTTTCCTTGGCTCTTCCAATGTGTCTACAATTTTTCTAATGTTTTCTTGGCTCTTCCAATGTTTCCATAATCTTTCTAAAGTTGCCTTGGCTCTTCCAATGTGTCTACAATTTTCTAATGTTTCCTTGGCTCTTCCAATGTGTCCATAATCTTTCTAATGTTTCCTTGGCTCTTCAAATGTGTCCATAATCTTTCTAATGTTTCCTTGGCTCTTCCAATGTGACCACAATCTTTCTAATGTTTCCTTGGCTCCTCCAATGTGACCACAATATTTCTAATGTTTTCTTGGCTCTTCCAATGTGTCCACAATCTTTCTAAAGTTGCCTTGGCTCTTCCAATGTGTCTACAATTTTCTAATGTTTCATTGGCGCTTCTAGTGTGTCCACAATCTTTCTAAAGTTTCATTAGCTCTTCCAATGTGTTCACAATCTTCCTAATGTTTTCTTGACTCTTCCAATGTGCCCCTGACAGTTCCAACATGCACTCAACTTTTTGGATGTGTCTCTTTCAGTGTGTTCAACCCGGTCACTGTGTCCTCAATCCTTCTATGTGTATTTAACACTTTCAGTGTGTTTTCAACACGTCCACTGTGTCCTCAAATTTTATATTGTGTATTTAACACTTTCAGTGTGTCTTCAACCCGGCCACTGTGTCCTCAATCCTTCTCTTGTGTATTTAACTATTTCAGTGTTTTCTTCAACACGTCCACTGTGTCCTCAATCCTTCTATTGTGTCTTCGGCCCTTCGATTGTGTCTTTAACTCTTTCAGTCTGTCTTCATTCTCTTCTACTTTGCCCTCAATCCTTCTATTATGTCATCGAACCTTACGCTGTATTGTTGACAATTCCAATGTGTACCAGCTCTTTTCAGTATGTCCTCGCCTTTAAATGTATATTCGATCATTCTAGTGTGTCCTCGGCTGCTCTCCTAAGCTGCCCAAGCTCTACCAGTGTATTCTATGCTCTACAACTTCATCTGCTCAACTAATGTTCTCCAGACTCTACTAGTGTTCTCCTGACTCTACTAATGTTCTCCTGACTCTACTAATGTTCTCCTGACTCTACTAATGTTCTTCTGACTCTACTAATGTTCTCTTGACTCTACTAATGTTCTCCTGACTCTACTAATGTTCTCCAGACTCTACTAATGTTCTCCAGACTCTACTAATGTTCTCCTGACTCTACTAATGTTCTCCTGACTCTACTAATGTTCTCCTGACTCTACTAATGTTCTTCTGACTCTACTAATGTTCTCCAGACTATACTAATGTTCTCCTGACTCTACTAATGTTCTCCTGACTCTACTAATGTTCTTCTGACTCTACTAATGTTCTCCTGACTCTACTAATGTTCTCCTGACTCTACTAATGTTCTCTTGACTCTACTAATGTTCTTCTGACTCTACTAATGTTCTCCTGACTCTACTAATGTTCTCCTGACTTTACTAATGTTCTTCTGACTCTACTAATGTTCTCCAGACTATACTAATGTTCTCCTGACTCTACTAATGTTCTCCTGACTCTACTAATGTTCTTCTGACTCTACTAATGTTCTCCTGACTCTACTAATGTTCTCCTGACTCTACTAATGTTCTCCAGACTCTACTAATGTTCTCCAGTTCTACTAATGTTCTCCAGTTCTAGTAATGTTCTCAAGGCTTCACTAATGTTCTCCATAGTCTACTAATGTTCTCCAGACTCTATTAATGTTCTCCAGTTCTACTAATGTTCTCCAGACTCTACTAATGTTCTCCAGACTATACTAATGTTCTCTAGTTCTACTAATGTTCTGAAGGCTTCACTAATGTTCTCTAGTTCTACTAATGATCTCCTGACTCTACTAATGTTCTCCAGTTCTACTAATGTTCTCCAGTTATACTAATGTTCTCAAGGCTTCACTGATGTTCTCCAGAGTCTACTAATGTTCTCCTGACTCTATTAATGTTCTCCAGTTCTACTAATGTTCTCCAGAGTCTACTAATGTTCTCCAGACTATACTAATGTTCTCCAGTTCTGCTAATGCTCTCAAGGCTTCACCTATGTTCTCCAGACTCTACTAATGTTCTCCAGTTCTACTAATGTTCTCAAGGCTTCACTAATGGTCTCCAGACTCTACTACTGTTCTACAGAGTCTACTAATGTTCTTCAGACTCTACTAATGTTCTCCAGACTCTACTAATGTTCTCCAGAGTCTACTAATGTTCTCCAGACTCTACTAATGTTCTCCAGACTCTACTAATGTTCTCCAGACTCTACTAATGTTCTCCAGAGTCTACTAATGTTCTTAAGACTCTACTAATGTTCTCCAGATTCTACTAATGTTCTACAGAGTCTACTAATGTTCTTCAGAATCTACTAATGTTCTCCAGAGTCTACTTATGTTCTCCAGACTCAACTAATGTTCTCAAGGCTTCACTAATATTCTCAAGGCTTCACTAATGTTCTCCAGACTCTACTAATGTTCTCCAGTTCTACTAATGTTCTCAATGCTTCACTAATGGTCTCCAGACTCTACTAATGTTTACCCGACTATTAACGTTTACCCGACCATACTAATTGTCTTCCAACACCTACTACTGTTCTCCCGTCTCTTTCAACGGTGTCCTAAATCTATAAATGTTCTCCTGGCGATCCCTATGTTCTGCTGACGCTACCAATACTCACATCCCCGTCATTGTGGGCAAGGACCGTACTAAACCCCAGCGTTTCATCGCGTCATTTGCTCTCTATGCGTGTCCCTGGCCCACAGCTGGCCCACAGCTTGGGAGCTACTTATCCTAAAGACCGGTCTGTGCGAAAGAATTCGAACCGATCGAAA
This sequence comes from Ariolimax columbianus, assembly GCA_036924085.1. Taxonomy (NCBI): domain Eukaryota; kingdom Metazoa; phylum Mollusca; class Gastropoda; order Stylommatophora; family Arionidae; genus Ariolimax; species Ariolimax columbianus. The sequence goes on along the minus strand of JAVGWX010000011.1, from coordinate 6,667,847 downwards.
GTTACATGGCGCAGAGGACTGATATCTTGTGCGCCTGTCTAAGTCGCGGACTGCTTGCGGCGCGGGTTCTTCTCCCCAATTCGCATCTTGTCCAAGACCGGCTCACCCGAATCACTAATTGACTGATAACTGTGGTGGTCTCTGTTGGAAGATTATCCTAGTTTAGAATCAGGAGCATTCAAGGTAGGTGTAGAGTTCGATGTTATTCCACGTGCTGGTGTGTTGAAATGTTTCAGATGTGTTTATACGTATATATGGTTTTCAGCAAATCTTGTTCAACCACTACATGCTAGAAGGCACTACAATTCATGATAGTGTGGTGACCTTATTCATACATACAATGAAACTTGTTGATTGCTGGGTTGACATTTTGGATTTGAGAGATAGTTATAGAAACGATAGGCTATATAAGCACATTGTTGTCGGCGATTAAGTGTTGGAGATTTCTTTCTAAGAGGCACATTTTCTAATAGAGAAGGGTAGACAGTTTCCTTACTATCTTGTCTTTTCTTCTCAACTAGGTAGACGTTTACATGTTGGTTGACCAGAGCGTGTTGATAACAAGCATTTAACTATACTACAAGAGACGAGTCTTCAACCTTTTTAAAGTCAGATGCTCCTGTATATTTAGCAAAGAAGGGAATAATTTGTTTTCCTGGGAATTGGTAGAGGAAGTCAATCCGTCCTTTCATAGCATTGACACGAGAGTGGGTAGTAGCCAAGTGGGATTGAGAGAACGAATGAGGATCAATTTGTCAGATGTGATGCAAGGACGGAACGAGTGAATAGCTTCGTGTTCTTGAGGATGTAAAAATTAAATAGTAGAATTATCAGCCGAGTAGTTTTACGATGAATTCATATTTTAGAGGAATTCTGTGTTATATTTTAGTAATTTTCTTGGTAATCTTCCCGTATTTCTTTGTTTTGTTTGTTTTCTTCAGCTAACATTCTTTGAACATTCTTTTGTCAACTATCAAGACACTTCTTCGTTCATTCTATGATTTATACAAAGAGTATTACCTCTAAGAGCTTGCTCCCAAACCCTGTGCGGTCCTGCACACCCAGCTGCCAATCCGTCTATGTAAAAGACGAGGTGTTTGGTTGTGATGAGTTGGGATGTGTTCTGCTCTAAAAGGGAGGCTTAACCTCATGGTTAGTCCTCTGTTACGATAATTCCGCAGTGTGGCAGTGAACATATTCTCACCTCTGTTCCACGTAATGAGAATTCTGCCTGACACGGGTTAGACACCACCATTTCCCGCCTCCTACACGTTCTCAGTGTGTCAGGGAAACTATGCCAGTCCATTCTTTGCACATAGTTCGCCAAATGGCCCATCAGGACTATTTGGAAATCATCATGTTTTATGACGTGTGTGTAGGGTCGGACTTACGTCCATTGGTGTGCATGTGTGTGTGTGTGTGTAGGGTCGGACTTACGTCCATTGGTGTGCATGTGTGTGTGTGTGTAGGGTCGGACTTACGTCCATTGGTGTGCATGTGTGTGTGTGTGTAGGGTCGGACTTACGTCCATTGGTGTGCATGTGTGTGTGTGTGTGTAGGGTCGGACTTACGTCCATTGGTGTGCATGTGTGTGTGTGTGTAGGGTCGGACTTACGTCCATTGGTGTGCATGTGTGTGTGTGTGTAGGGTCGGACTTACGTCCATTGGTGTGCATGTGTGTGTGTGTGTAGGGTCGGACTTACGTCCATTGGTGTGCATGTGTGTGTGTGTGTAGGGTCGGACTTACGTCCATTGGTGTGCATGTGTGTGTGTGTGTAGGGTCGGACTTACGTCCATTGGTGTGCATGTGTGTGTGTGTGTAGGGTCGGACTTACGTCCATTGGTGTGCATGTGTGTGTGTGTGTAGGGTCGGACTTACGTCCATTGGTGTGCATGTGTGTGTGTGTGTGTAGGGTCGGACTTACGTCCATTGGTGTGCATGTGTGTGTGTGTAGGGTCGGACTTACGTCCATTGGTGTGCATGTGTGTGTGTGTGTAGGGTCGGACTTACGTCCATTGGTGTGCATGTGTGTGTGTGTAGGGTCGGACTTACGTCCATTGGTGTGCATGGGTGTGTGTGTGTAGGGTCGGACTTACGTCCATTGGTGTGCATGTGTGTGTGTGTAGGGTCGGACTTACGTCCATTGGTGTGCATGTGTGTGTGTGTGTAGGGTCGGACTTACGTCCATTGGTGTGCATGTGTGTGTGTGTAGGGTCGGACTTACGTCCATTGGTGTGCATGTGTGTGTGTGTGTAGGGTCGGACTTACGTCCATTGGTGTGCATGTGTGTGTGTGTAGGGTCGGACTTACGTCCATTGGTGTGCATGTGTGTGTGTGTGTAGGGTCGGACTTACGTCCATTGGTGTGCATGTGTGTGTGTGTGTAGGGTCGGACTTACGTCCATTGGTGTACATGTGTGTGTGTGTGTAGGGTCGGACTTACGTCCATTGGTGTGCATGTGTGTGTGTGTAGGGTCGGACTTACGTCCATTGGTGTGCATGTGTGTGTGTGTGTAGGGTCGGACTTACGTCCATTGGTGTGCATGTGTGTGTGTGTGTAGGGTCGGACTTACGTCCATTGGTGTGCATGTGTGTGTGTGTGTAGGGTCGGACTTACGTCCATTGGTGTGCATGTGTGTGTGTGTGTAGGGTCGGACTTACGTCCATTGGTGTGCATGTGTGTGTGTGTGTAGGGTCGGACTTACGTCCATTGGTGTGCATGTGTGTGTGTGTGTAGGGTCGGACTTACGTCCATTGGTGTGCATGTGTGTGTGTGTGTGTAGGGTCGGACCTACGTCCATTGGTGTGCATGTGTGTGTGTGTGTAGGGTCGGACTTACGTCCATTGGTGTGCATGTGTGTGTGTGTGTAGGGTTGGACTTACGTCCATTGGTGTGCATGTGTGTGTGTGTGTAGGGTCGGACTTACGTCCATTGGTGTGCATGTGTGTGTGTGTGTAGGGTTGGACTTACGTCCATTGGTGTGCATGTGTGTGTGTGTGTAGGGTCGGACTTACGTCCATTGGTGTGCATGTGTGTGTGTGTGTAGGGTTGGACTTACGTCCATTGGTGTGCATGTGTGTGTGTGTGTGTGTGTATGTCTGTATATATGTAGGAGATTGTGTTTGTGTGTACAATGTCGGATACAGGCCGATTGGTGTATGTGTGTGTATGTCTATGTACAGTAGACTTGTGTGTATGTTTATGTATGTATGTACAGGACCGGATTTAGGCTGACTGGTGTGTATGTGTGTGTATGTCTGTGTACATCAGTCTGGACTTATGGAAATATGTATACAAATGACCTGATATTGGCCGAGCCATTCACAATCGAGCCTCGTCCTCTCGGAGACCCTGACCACAGCAATAATAGATTAAAAAACCCCAACGTAAAAATATTTAACAGCTAATATTCCGTTTTTTCAAGAGGCCCTATCAATATGCTCTAGCGGGCCCCAATTTTTTTAGAGTGGCCCTCAGTGTGTGGTGTGTGTGTGTATGTTGGGGGGGGGGGGGTGGTCTGAGTGATATGCTGTGATAACAGTTAATCTATCGTTCATTAATCACATCATGACAATATTTGTGCTCTAAATCCTGAGCCAGCACACCAGTGCACCAAAGTTGCCCACAATCTCGTGTATTTTTCAGACTCGTCTCTATCGATCTCACAAATACACGACACTCCATCCAAGCACGTGCTATCGATTGCCGGTTGCACGCGCTCTGGGCCTTCTATCTCTGAAAGACGAAATTCTTGGCCAAAGTGGCCGGTGAAATCCGGGGGATATGCTGGAGAATTTTAATGATTCAAATTATAGCCTTGATAATCTTTGAGTTGCGGGGATTTACCTCGTAATACCATGAGTCGTGTGCACCATGGGTTGTGTGTACCATGAGTTGTGTGTACCATGGGTTGTGTGTACCATGAGTTGTGTGTACCATGGGTTGTATGTACCATGAGTTGTGTGTACCATGGGTTGTGTGTACCATGAGTTGTGTGTACCATGAGTTGTGTGTACCATGGGTTGTGTGTACCATGAGTCGTGTGCACCATGGGTTGTGTGTACCATGAGTTGTGTGCACCACTAGTTGTGTGTACCATGGGTTGTGTGCACCATGGGTTGTGTGCACCACGAGTTGTGTGTACATGGGTTGTGTGTACCATGGGTTGTGTGTACCGCCCATTGTGTGTCATCTTGTCAAATGCTATGTCTATCTATCTATCTATCTATCTATCTATCTATCTATCTATCTATCTATCTATCTATCTATCTATCTATCTATCTATCTATCTATCTATCTATCTATCTATCTATCTATCTATCTATCTATCTATCTGTCTGTCTGTCTGTCTGTCTGTCTGTCTGTCCGTGTGTCCGTCCGTCCGTCCATCTGTGTGTCCGTCCGTCCGTCTGTGTGTCCGTCCGTCTTCTGTGTGTCTGTGTGAGTGTGTCTGTCTGTCCGTCCGTCGTCTGTGTGTGTGTGTGTTTCTGTCTGTCTGTCCGTCCGAGCGTCTGTTCCTGTCTGTCTTCATCTGTCCACCTGTCTGTCTGCCCGACCGTCCGTCGTCCGTCAACCCGCCCGCCCGTCCGTTAGAGTTGAACAGTCTACTCACTATATTTTACGTCCAACTACCCCAGGGCCATTATAATCAAAGAACATATTTAGAAATTTAACTCTCATTGTCCGTGAACAGTAAGTCAATGGATGTTTAACGGTGTAAGGAATATAGTTACTGACTTATTGTTGACACGTGTTTATTACACTTTTGTCATGGATAACTTTAAACTTGGCTCGTCTTGGCTTGGCTTGGTTTAGCTTAGCTTGACTTGACTTGGCTTGGCTTGACTTGGCTTAGTTTAGCTTGGCTTGGCTTGACTTGACTTCATTTGGCTTGTCTTCTCTTGGCGTGGCTTGGCTTGACTTGACTTGATTTGGCTTGGCTTGTCTTTTCTTGGCGTGGCTTGGCTTGACTTGCCTTGGCTTAGTTTAGCTTGGCTTGGCTTGCCTTGACTTGACTTGGCTTGGTTTAGCTTGGCTTGGCTTGACTTACCTTGGCTTGGCTTGCATTGACTTGATTTGGCTTGGTTTAGCTTGGCTTGGCTTGACTTGCCTTGGCTTAGTTTAGCTAGTTTGGCTTACATTGACTTGATTTGGCTTGGCTTGTCTTCTCTTGGCGTGGCTTGGCTTGATTTGACTTGATTTGGCTTGGCTTGTCTTCTCTTGGCGTGGCTTGGCTTGACTTGACTTGATTTGGCTTGGCTTGTCTTCTCTTGGCGTGGATTGTCTTGATTTGGCTTGGCTTGTCTTCTCTTGGCGTGGATTGTCTTGACTTGGCTTGGCTTGTCTTCTCTTGGCGTGGCTTGGCTTGATTTGACTTGATTTGGCTTGGCTTGTCTTCTCTTGGCGTGGCTTGGCTTGACTTGACTTGATTTGGCTTGGCTTGTCTTCTCTTGGCGTGGATTGTCTTGATTTGGCTTGGCTTGTCTTCTCTTGGCGTGGATTGTCTTGACTTGGCTTGACTTGATTTGGCTTGGCTTGTCTTCTCTTGGCGTTGCTTGACTTAACTTGGCTTGACTTGACTTCGTCCATTCTCATTCTTAATCTTAGTCGACCTGTACTTCTACAGGAGCATAAGCGCCTGTGCCGGACCCATCTCCGGATGTAGCCAGGAGAAGGACGTCCTGCTTAGCTGGCTAGGATCGAGCAGCTTATTACTCAACTATGGATAGTGGTTAACTGATGTGCTAGTCCATCTTAATAGACTCAAACACTAGAGCAAAGTAGACCCGCAGCTTTGTTATGCGTCTTCTATGCTGCTCTTAACAAACCACTTAACCATGACCGGTGTTATGCCACGTCACATAGTTAGTCGCCTCCTACGACATGCTCTCTGTGTGGCAGTGGTGCTATTCTTGTCCTCCGGCAACTACTCATTCTAAATCACCCCCTCTACTAATTTCTAAAAATGGCCTTGCAAGTTTTAGAATGGTGTCCAGAGAACGGAATTCAGCAGACATTTTTGAGAACCGGGTTGCCTTACCTCTTCGATCCATTCTATTTAGCCAGTCTGCTCTGCTGCAGCTTGTTATCCAGGATCACCGTGTGGAGGTGTAGAAGGGTCTTGGTAGCTCTGGTTCGCTGGTCCTGACGCTAGCAGTCACTTATGGACCACTAACCGCTGCAGCTCATGCGCTGCTCAACGCCTGGGCATAGCCAGTCCAACACGTGATAGACACATGAACAGTGCAAAGGCCAAGGCCGCCGTCCATGGTTGATGATGGCATAATTTTTAGTAAGGATTAACTGCGCTGCTTTTTATCCTCACTCTCTGTCTCCAGCCGCCGACCTCAGTTGCAAGTCAAGGACAAGACGAATAGGGGGCGACTACGAGATGCAGGGGACTCCGTATCAAGACGGCGGAGTCCGGAGTCGATCCCACACCACCTGATCACGAGGCCGACGGCTTAACCACTTCGCCACATAATCCCATTGAACAGTGCACAGTGAAACCGATGAGTCATTTACCCGACCTTTGTTACAGTGAAGGAAGGATAAAATAAATGTCAGGATTTTCATTTAGGGGAGAATCGGTAGGGAGCCATGGAGATTGAGCAAGATTCGTCCTGTCCGACAAGCTGGATCATGGGATCTCCTCCTCCTCTCCTAACTTTCCTCAACAACCAAGAAAAGAGGGATAGGCTTAAGACTCCCATTTAAGTTGATGTATCAATGATTAAGGGGCAGGTACGCGTTTATTCTAGAGAGGCAATAAGAAGAGTGAGAGAGGCATCAAATCTTTCAAACCTGACGTGGGCTAACAGCCTGGCTAAGACCTTGATAGCCCAAACCATAATTAGACTTCAAATGTAACCATTTCTTCATTTGTATTGCCAGACAGTGGTAACACGTGTTGGCGTAACAACTAAGTGATCGTTACCTGACAATCGTCAGAGTTACGTGTTGACATAACACAGAAAGAGTTAGTTCCCAGTGAGAGTTAAGTGTTGACATAACACATAGTTAGTTCCCTGTGAGAGTTAAGTGTTGACATAACACAAAAATAGTTAGTTCCCTGTGAGAGTAAAGTGTTAACATAACACAGAGTTAGTTCCCTGTGAAAGTAAAGTGTTGACATAACACAGAGTTAGTTCCCTGTGAGAGTAAAGTGTTTCCATAACACAGAGTTAGTTCCCTGTGAAGGTAAAGTGTTGACATAACACAGAGTTAGTTCCCTGTGAGAGTAAAGTGTTTCCATAACACAGAGTTAGTTCCATGTGAGAGTAAAGTGTTAACACAACACAGAGTTAGTTCCCTGTGAGAGTAAAGTGTTTCCATTACACAGAGTTAGTTCCCTGTGAAAGTAAAGTGTTGACATAACACGTAAAGAGTTACTTCCCCGTGAGCAGCGAGGCGAATGATCTAACCAATAGATCAGTGCGTCCTGGAGACAGTCTTAAGTACACAACGACACCTGAACACAGAAGATAATCCACAAGAACGACAGGTAGTAGAATCAAGAACCAGCTAGATAATAGACTTTGTTAACATTTAAAATAGAATAGATTGACCATGGATAGGAACCTGGAAAAAATTAAGCCCGTATCAAAGATCAGTGTTAGTATACCCCTCCCCCCTCCCCCTCCCAATAAAGTAATTCAGTTATTAATAGGTGTGGTATTGATACTGCAATGCTTAAAATAATAATAATTCAGAGTTTTTTTGCATGATAGGAAAATTGTGTAGAAATTAAATCCGTGTCAGTTTTTGTATTAAAGACGGGAGGGAATATAGTGGTAAAGCAACGTAAGGGAGATAACTTGCTACAAAATCAATTCATCTGTTTCGTCGGGCTGAATGGCTTTATGTCTGCCTTATTATCAAATAAATAATTCATTTATTCATCCATCCTTCAAATATGTTTATCTGAACGTATGTATGTCAGTGTTTGTAGTGGTAGTACTACTTTGTCTATCGAAAGCAGAGATGGCGGCAGCATCAGACTTGTGCTGATAGAAAAGCTTCCGATATGACTTTAATGTCCGATCACGGAACAGCAGACTATCGCATAATTTCAGGGGAAGAGGTCAGGCTCTCACTCTCTCACACACACGTGGCGTGCACTTACACAACACGCGCCCCCAGTGAGAGGGCCTTCCTTTGCACTTTGGTTGGGATGACTACTGAGATCGCACTAACTAACATAGGTACATACAGACGCACACATGCATCCAAGCACTGGTTAATACGTCATGATACCTTCTAAAAGACTACGGTGAAAAAGGCGTGCCTCTGCCAGTAGAATACAGAGAGGCAAACATTCCCCCCCCCCCCCCCCAATACCCACGAGAATTCAAAATTGGTATCGTTGTACGTTCCATTCTTCCAGTCTGCTCCTATCCGTGAACCTCGACGGTGATATTGCGCTCTGCGATCTGAACGGTTGAACGGTTTTCTACAAGCATCTCCCAGTAGGGAACATAACCTTTCCAGAGTCACTTTTCAGAATTCTTTGTAGTGTTTCTTATGTCATTATGCCATTCGCCAGCCAGTTCTGAGCTCATCGTGTAACAGTTGTTTGTTGAGACGCTCATGGGCGGTCAAACAACATGTCCCGTCTATTGCATCTGTGTTTCTTTCAGAAGCGAATGGATGTTCAACATGGTTTTCCTGTTTAGAATTTCAGAACCTGGAACTACGTCTGGCCACCTCATCTCAAGCACACTACGCAGACATCTCAGAAGGACACGTTTTAGCTGCCTGACATGCCTGATGTGCACTGTCAGTGTTATCAGCGGTCCATCCATCCATCAACCTACCAATCCCTTAATCCATCCAACCATCCACTCATCAGTTAATCGACCTACTAATCCCTCCATCCATCAATCCCTCCATCCATCCGTCCATCCATCCATCCATCCATCCATCTCTCCATCCCTCCATCCCCCAATCCCTCCATCCATCCATCCATCCATCCATCCATCTCTCCATCCCTCCATCCATCAAGCCCTCCATCCATCCATCCATCCATCCATCTCTCCATCCCTCCATCCATCAATCCCTCCATCCATCCATCTCTCCATCCCTCCATCCCCCAATCCCTCCATCCATCCATCCATCCATCCATCCCTCCATCCATCCATCAATCCCGCCATCCATCCCTCCATCCATCCATCCATCCCTCCATCCATCCATCCATCCATCTCTCCATCCCTCCATCCATCCATCAATCCCGCCATCCATCCATCCATCAATCCCGCCATCCATCCCTCTATCCATCCATCCATCCATCCCTCCATCCATCTCTCCATCTCTCCATCCATCCATCAATCCCCCCATCCATCCATCCATCCATCCATCCCTCCATCCATCCATCCATCCCTCCATCCATCCATCCATCCCTCCATCCATCCATCCATCCCTCCATCCATCCATCCATCCATCCATCCATCCAAGATGTTGAAGATGTTGATTTTAAAGGCGAAGCATAAGAACAAAAACATGGAGTAAGAAGAAGAAAAACGGAAGAGAAGGAAGAAAACGACTAAAAGAAAGAAGTTGATTTTTGAGAAAGTGTAGCAGAAGGGTGAACGGAGGAAGAAAAAGAAGACGATAAGAAAAAAGAAGAAAACGAAAAAGAAAAGAGAACGGAGAAGGAGAGGATGAAGAGGAAAATGAGAAGAGGAAGAAAAAAAGGAAAAAAGGAAGAAGAAGAGTAGGAGGAATAAGAATTATGGTAGGATGAGAAGGAATAAGAATTTTAAAAATTTTAAAAGAGGAAGAAGATAAGGAGTTGTGGGAAGAAACAAATAAATAAGGTCAAGAAGAAGAGTAGGAGGAAAAAGCAGAAAGAAGATAAAGGAAAGGCGGAAAAAGGAGGAAAAAGCAGAAAGAAGATAAAGGAAAGGCGGAAAAAGGAGGAAAAAGCAGAAAGAAGAAGATAAAGAAAAGGCTGAAAGAGGAGGAAAAAGCAGAAAGAAGAAGATAAAGGAAATGCGGAAAAAGGAGGAAAAAGCAGAAAGAAGATAAAGGAAAGGCGGAAAAAGGAGGAAAAAGCAGAAAGAAGATAAAGGAAAGGCGGAAAAAGGAGGAAAAAGCAGAAAGAAGAAGATAAAGGAAAGGCTGAAAGAGGAGGAAAAAGCAGAAAGAAGAAGATAAAGGAAATGCGGAAAAAGGAGGAAAAAGCAGAAAGAAGATAAAGGAAAGGCGGAAAAAGGAGGAAAAAGCAGAAAGAAGATAAAGGAAAGGCGGAAAAAGGAGGAAAAAGCAGAAAGAAGATAAAGGAAAGGCGGAAAAAGGAGGAAAAAGAAGAAAGAAGAAGATAAAGGAAAGGCTGAAAGAGGAGGAAAAAGCAGAAAGAAGAAGATAAAGGAAAGGTGGAAAAAGGAGGAAAAAGCAGAAAGAAGAAGATAAAGGAAAGGCGGAAAAAGGAGGAAAAAGCAGAAAGAAGAAGATAAAGGAAAGGCGGAAAAAGGAGGAAAAAGCAGAAAGAAGAAGATAAAGGAAAGGCGGAAAAAGGAGGAAAAAGCAGATTGAAGAAGATAAAGGAAAGGCTGAAAGAGAAGGAAAAAGCAGAAAGAAGAAGATAAAGGAAAGGCGGAAAAAGGAGGAAAAAGCAGATTGAAGAAGATAAAGGAAAGGCTGAAAGAGAAGGAAAAAGCAGAAAGAAGAAGATAAAGGAAAGGCGGAAAAAGGAGGAAAAAGCAGAAAGAAGAAGATAAAGGAAAGGCGGAAAAAGGAGCAAAAAGCAGATTGAAGAAGATAAAGGAAAGGCGGAAAAAGGAGGAAAAAGCAGAAAGAAGAAGATAAAGCAAAGGCGGAAAGAGGAGGAAAAAGAAGACTGAGAAGATGAAAAAAAAGCTGACGAAGAATCATTCCCAGTTTTACTGAGACAAAGGAAGGTCATCAATCTGTCAGCTGGCAAATGGAGTTTAATGTAGATAAATGTACAGCCATTCACATAGGTAGATCCAATATGGAATATAATTACAGAATGGGCGAGAACAATATTAGAAAGATAGTTAAGGAAAGGGACCTAGGGGTTATAATAGATCATACAGGAAAGGTGAGTGAGCAAGTCCAGCTAGCAGGGAAAAAGGGAAATGCAATGTTAGGGATGATAAAAAGAAATATTAAACATAGGATCAAGGAAGTGATAGTCAAACTTATAAAGCTTTAGTTAGACCTAGATTGGAGTACTGTGTACAGGTGTGGAGTCCTTATCATAGAGGGGATATAAACATGCTAGAAAGAATACAAAAAAAGAGCGACGAAGCTGATAGTGGGATTCCAGAATTACAGTTATGAGGAAAGACTCAGAAAACCCGGCGTACAGTGTCTAGAAGAGAGAAGAATTCGTGGTGACTTAATACAAGTTTAAAAGATGATCAGAGAAATGGATAAATTAGACTATAACAATTTTTTTTCAAAATTCAACCATCTGCAAGAAAAAGATGGGATAGCTACAAATTAACTAAAAAGAGATCCAGATTAGACATCGCGAAATATTTTTTAGTCGGAGAGTGGTGAATGCTTGGAATGCATTGCCACATGAAGTATTGGGGGCAGGCACAATTAATGCATAAAGAATAAATTGGATGCGCAAAGCTTTTAGAGCAAGGTGATGTAAATGAAACTGGTTGTATACATAATCTGCAGAGTCGTCTAAGCCAGTATAAAGACGTTACATTAAGTCAATCACACACACTAAAGTTGGTTTTAAACGCTCAGAGTCTATGGGAACGAGACAGCACCAACAAAACAACGAAGATTAAGACAAACAAAATTGGAGCCATGAACATCCAGGGGTTCTCCGACAAGAAGAATATTTGGAGATTCGGCCATCTAGACACACCAAAGAAGATGTTATCACTACCTTATCCTATTGTGTTGTTGTTGTTTTACATTTAACTGTGAGGGCAAAATGTACAGAATATTTCATTGTGTCCAATTTTAGCACAATTTTCTAAATATTAACATCTCTGTCTTCGACAGAATTGATCGAAAACGTTCTCCCACGTTTCAAACTTTATCTAATATCCACGACTCTCTCTCTCTCTCTCTCTCTCTCTCTCTCTCTCTCTCTCTCTCTCTCTCTCTCTCTCTCTCAAATAAGCCACCATTTCTAATTTCCACCCTAACATTTTTACCGTATTACATTGCCCGAAACGAAATTCCATCTTAAACTGTATTATTCTTTTTAAGCCATTTTCCACCGGAACTTGCCATGAGGCTCGGGTAATGAAGTCATGTACCCCCAGTTTCTGGTCGGATTTTGGCCAATCTCCTTTGGATAAATCACGCGATCCACCTTATTCAACGTTCAGTTTTGAAATATGGAAACTGACGCAGTTCAAACTGTACTGTAATAAAATTCATTGGCTACGTTTTTTCTCATTTTTCTGGCTGTTTCCGGTCTAAGAAATGTGGATTTGAACAGAATTACGTGCCCGCATATTTTTTTCCCCCATTTTTATATTTGTGGATCCGTGTCGCAGAAATGTGGGCACTTTAACCGTTAGAATACGTCGAGAACCGTGGCTAAAGATGGTTGTACACGAGGGTGGCAACCTCATTATGTAACAATCATTACGGATACTGTCTTTATGTCAAAGGATCAACTGTTGCGATGCCCGATAAGAAATAGCTAATCATCCAATAAGTCAGTATTTCTTGGGGAGCAAATAATAGAACCACTGCAATATCCAAACATGTGGAGGGAGAATACAATATAATGGCTGTTGACGTGGCTTAGCATCATGAGGCCAGGAGTAGCAGAATAACACCAATATGGCAGCATTAAGTCCAATCATCAAACATTCAGGTTACCTTTTAAAACTTCCTGACGTCAAAAATAAGTTACCTTTTGTCTCTTCCTGTCATCAAATATTATTTTACCTTTTGTCTCTTTCTGTCATCAAATATTATTTTACCTTTTGTCTCTTCCTGTCATCAAATATTATTTTACCTTTTGTCTTTTCCTGTCATCAAATATTATTTTACCTTTCGTCTCTTCCTGTCATCAAATATTAAGTTACCTTCTGTCTCTTCCTGACATCAAATATCAGATTACCTTTCGACACTTCATTGCATATAAGAAAGAGCTGAAGTAACTAGACCAGCGAGAACAAACGAAGTGTTTAGATACATTATTGAGCACTGAGTGTAGGGGTGATGACCTTGTGCTCCATTGAGGACTGAGTGTAGAGGTGATGGTCCTGTGCTCCATTGAGCACTGAGTGTAGGGGTGATGCACTGTGCTCCATTGAGAGCTAATTGTTGCTCCGTTTGGGAAATATACTTATTGTTTCTCTCTCTATCTCTCTCTCTCTCTCTGTCTCTGTCTCTACTGTTTTACTCTTTCACTTTGTCTCTCCACTGTTTGACACTACCTCTCACTCGCTCTCCTCTCTTTTCATTGTTTTACCCCCTCTCTCTCTCTCTCTCTCTCTCTCTCTCTCATGTCTCAATTGTATGACAACTTGTCTCTCTGCCTCCACAGCTTGACTCTTATCTTTCTCCCTCTCTCTCTCTCAGTTTGTTTCCCTCTCTCCCTTTCCACATAACGACCCTTTTACTCTCTCTCTCTCTCTCTCCCTCCCTCTCCACAGCTTGACTCTGTCTCTCTCAACTGCATTACTCCTTGGGATCAAAGATTCAGCAGGAAATGATATGACGGCATCCACGGACTCGTAGCTGACAGCAGCCAACGACTAACAGCTAAAAGGAGCTAGCGACTCATAGCTTGACAGCAACTAGTGACTGATAGCTGACAGCAGCCAACGACTCATAGCTGACAACAGCCAACGACTCACAGCTGACAGCAACTAGTGACTCATAGCTGACAACAACTAGTGACTGATAGTTGACAGCAGCCAACGACTCATAGCTGACAACAACTAGTGACTGATAGCTGACAGCAGCCAACGACTCATAGCTGACAGCAGCTAGTGACTCATAGCTGACAGCAACTGGTGACTCACAGCTGACAGCAACTAGTGACTCATAGCTGACAGCAACTAGTGACTGATAGCTGACATCACTCAGCGACTCATAGCTGACTTCACTCAGCGACTCATAGCTGACAGCAGCCAACTACTCATAGCTGACATCACTCAGCGACTCATAGCTGACATTACTCAGCGACTCATAGCTGACATTACTCAGCGACTCATAGCTGACATCACTCAGAGACTCATAGCTGACAGCAGCCAACGACTCATAGCTGACATCAGCCAACGACTCACAGCTGACATCAATCAGCGGCTCATAGCTTACTGCTTTGCATCAACATTTTCAAGTGACGGTCCAGGAAACAGACTGCAACAATGCAGTCTGGTTATGAGGATAGAGATAGAAGTTGAATAGCAAGGAAAAGCAATGATCTAATCTCGCGTTATAAGAAAAAACCCAATAGTGTGGTCACGTCAAGAAGAGAAAAGTTTGCTGAAGCTTGTATTGGAGGGAATACTGGAGGGCAGAACAGCCAGAGGGGGCCAGGGGTACAGATGGAGGAGCAACATCATCATGTAGTCAGGGCACAGTCTGACTGAGTGTACCGACCAGGAATGGTATAGCGACAACCAGAGAGCCATTACCATTAGCCTACTCTGCGGAGATGGCACTTGATGATGGTGATGATGATGATAAGAAATGCCCGAGTGGGTCACGGAGAGTTAAGAATACAACCGCTGAAACCTGCCAAGTATGTTGTAAAACGATTAAGAGGAGGCGTCCACGATTCGAGCAACCTCATTATGTTTCATTAAGCGAGTGCCACAATACATCAGGTCAGGTCATGGTCAGGTCAGGTCATCCCGTAAACGGTGAGGTCTTTGGGGCACAGATGAAGACATCCTCACAACCCCACGCCACCCCTCTCTGTCAGATACCGCTGCCTGTGACTCTTCTGGTCGGAGACTGGTTCATTCTCTTAAGTTGTCCTCCCATCTCTTTTTGGGACGGCCTCTTCGTCGTCTGCCATGCACCTTCCCGTGGAGGATTGTATTTGCAAGACCATTTGATCTCGATATGTGACCGTACCAAGTGAGTTACCTTCTTTTGACAGCTGCCAATAGGTCTTCAAAAGGCCCTATTGCTGTTGTAATTCTATCTCGTATTTCCTCATTTGTAACTCGATCTTTGTACGTAATGTTTAAAGGTTTCGGAAACATCTCATCTCAAAGGCCTGTATCCTTCGTTGAAGGTCAGCTGTAGCTGTCCATGTCTCGCACGCATAGAGGAATATTGACAACACCAGTGTACGCATTAATCTGATTTTCGTGCATAGTGCTAACCGTTTATCTTACCAGATTTAGTTGAGCCGTGCAAGCGCCGATATTTTCTGTACTATTCTGGCTACAATACGTACTATTTAAAATTAAAAAAAATTTTTTTGACGTGTGTGCCTCACTAGATTCTACCCAGGACCGTAGTCAATTGGGCGAAATTAAGACGCATAAACCAGTGCTTGGATGTATCTGTTTGTACCTAACCTGGTGTTTCCGTGATGTTCTTTCCGTTGTTCCTCGCCATTTGATGATCCTCTCGTTGTCCTTAGAAGGTAGTTGGTTGCTATTTTCATTTTTTATTATTTTCCTTGGTTCACCCTGTCGGGTTCCCGAGGCAAAATGTGCACAATTATTTTCCTGGGACCATTTTGGGAATGAGTATATTTCTTTTTCTTTATAATTGATCCGGACCGCTTTTATTGATTTTGTTCCTGATTTAAATATATATATAAATATTTGTTTCCCCCCTTTAAATATCAAACCATCATCTTATATTTACAAAACATTGTGAAGATACAATGTAATGAGGTGTACAACGAGGATGAATGAAATGGAATGGAGTGATAATGAAAGATGACAAAATATATGCTGAATACATAAGAATCGAGAGTACAATATTGGATAGATAAATTAAATGATTTGGGTCTTCCTTCTGTCGTGAGGCCCATCTGTGTTGACTTCCTTCTGTCGTGAGGCCCATCTGTGTTGACTTCCTTCTGTCGTGAGGCCCATCTGTGTTGACTTCCTTCTGTCGTGAGGCCCATCTGTGTTGACTTCCTTCTGTCGTGAGGCCCATCTGTGTTGACTTCCTTCTGTCGTGAGGCCCATCTGTGTTGACTTCCTTCTGTCGTGAGGCCCATCTGTGTTGACTTCCTTCTGTCGTGAGGCCCATCTGTGTTGACTTCCTTCTGTCGTGAGGCCCATCTGTGTTGACTTCCTTCTGTCGTGAGGCCCATCTGTGTTGACTTCCTTCTGTCGTGAGGCCCATCTGTGTTGACTTCCTTCTGTCGTGAGGCCCATCTGTGTTGACTTCCTTCTGTCGTGAGGCCCATCTGTGTTGACTTCCTTCTGTCGTGAGGCCCATCTGTGTTAACTTCCTTCTGTCGTGAGGCCCATCTGTGTTGACTTCCTTCTGTCGTGAGGCCCATCTGTGTTGACTTCCTTCTGTTGTGAGGCCCATCTGTGTTGACTTCCTTCCGTCTGGTCTTGGTGTTTCAGGTTTTCACTGCTCTCATATTTTTTCATCGCAGTTATGTATTCCAACTTCTAAGCGATTTTCTGACTTTTGTGGGGGGCGCACATGACTGCAACGGCCCCGTTCTTAATCGTAGTCGGCCTGTACATCCACACGGGCTGCAGCCCGTGTGCAGGTCCAAACTCTTGTGCGAGTTGGTGGTATCAGGTCGCTACATTTCTCTGCTAAGCGGACTAGGCTCGAGCAGTACTGCATTTCTTTGGTTTTGTGCCAGTCCCAGCTCAGTTTCTAGTCCGTTCTGTCTCTGGCACGGATTGTCGAGTGGATGGCTAACTTCTGTCTCTGGCACGGGTTGTCTAGTGGATGGCTAACTTCTGTCTCTAGCACGGGTTGTCCAGTGGATGGCTAACCTCTGTCTCGGGGACGGGTTGTCCAGTGGATGGCTAACTTCTGTCTCTGGCACGGGTTATCCAGTGGATGGATAACTTATTTGTTTGCGAGTGGTGTACAGCTCGAGTTAATCTTGCCACGTTGTGAGAGGAAGACTTTGAGTTTTGTCGCCGTACGGGTACAGTGATTGCTAAGCTCCAGCGTTCGTCTTTCCTTCTGACTACAAGGCCTGCTCGGAGGTGCTTGGGACCGTTAGCATTACGTAGGACATGCCTGGCGTGTAGCATGTTTAGACTCTATTATGTGTAGAGAACTAACAGGAGATGTGAACACTGAAATGGTCGACTTTAAAGTACAAATAAAACTCATGTATCTTTTTCTTCATGTCCCTACTTTAATCCCAGCCGTAGTATAGGACCACTGCAGTTGTAATCCTGTTTTTGCAATAATTTTTTCTGCAGTTATTTATTTTATACAATGCGATCGGATAGAGCCGCATGCACAATTATTTTCAGTTGACTTTACTTTGTTGACTGATGTGAAGTGCTCATGTTCCTACGTTCCCTGGGCACTGTGTTAAACTTGGACACATACTTCAAATATCGTTCACTCTGAGCAAACCAGAAGGTAATCAGTCCCTCTCAGCTTCATCTTCTTCTTCTTTTTCTCTTCTTCTTTTTCTCCCTTTTCTTCTTTTTCTCTTCTTCTTTTTCTCCCTTTTCTCCCTTTTCTTCTTTTTCTTCTTCTTCTTCTTCTTCTTCTTCTTCTTCTTCTTCTTCTTCTTCTTCTTCTTCTTCTTCTTCTTCTTCTTTTCGTTTTCTTCTTCTTCTTCTTTTTCTCTTCTTCTTTTTCTCCCTTTTCTTCTTCTTCTTCTTTTTCTTCTTCTTCTTCTTTTTCTCCCTTTTCTTCTTCTTCTTCTTTTTCTTCTTCTTCTTCTTTTTCTCCCTTTTCTTCTTTTTCTTTTGTTTTTCTTCTTCTTCGTCTTCTTTTTCTTCTTCTTCTTCTTCTTTTTCTTCTTCTTCTTCTTCGATCAGATTATGCTGTGTCCCTTGCCTGGTGACCTTCACGAAGAAGACTGTGTTTCAGGTCTTCGCCGGTTCCCTATGGCTTGTCGAGCATAGTTGTCCCTCCCGGACCAGACTGCCTCTCTTTGGTCTGTATAGGTCGGGCAGTCCTGCAGAATATGTTCTGGTGTTTGCCTGGGTGCCCCACAATCGCACGTGGCGGTGTCTCTGAGACCCATTCTGTGGAGGTGGGCCTTGAGTCTGCACTGTCCCATTCTGAGTCTGAAGATCTGCAATGGCTATCTATGCCAATTTTTTCTATGCTGTCATTCTCTGTCTTGTATTCTTTCTGCTAATCCCTCCATCCCGCCCGCCTGGATCGTCTGATGAGTGCGTTTGCGTCTTTATAGCTCTACGGATGACGAGTCTGCACGTCGCTCTTCTGACTTGGGCGAACTCATCTGTCTTCTTTCTTCCAAGGATTCCACAGTGGGCCCCTTTCCAAGGATCTCACAGTGGGCCCCTCTCCAAGGATCCCACAGTGGGTCCCTCTCCAAGGATCCCACAGTGGGCCCCTCTCCAAGGATCCCACAGTGGACCCCTCTCCAAGGATCTCACAGTGGGCCCCTCTCCATGGATCCCACAGTGGGCCCCTCTCCATGGATCCCACAGTGGGCCCCTCTCCATGGAACTCACAGTGGGCCCCTCTCCAAGGATCCTACAGTGGGCCCCTCTCAGCTAATAGAGAAGTGAATTGATACTAAGGTTCCTGTAACCCGCGGATTATACACACTAATGCTATGTCTCCTCAAACGCCCTGCTCTGATTGACGGGCGTATAATTTCACAACCTTGAAATCTGAGCATTGCCGCTTTATCGATTCCAGAGCCAACATCCAAGAGGCGGTCATTCATCAACTTCAAAATGTGACCTCAATCCATTTTCAGTGTCCACATTACTACTGACATTGAGGCGAAGATGTCAGCTTTTTCCTCCCAGCAAACCTCGGCATGACCAGGACAGACAGCTATTTAGAAACTCTTTAACAAACCTGAATATCCTGGTAAGTATAGATTAGCCTTAAGAGTTGACAGAAGGATGCGTAAACTATGTTATATAGTAGTGTGTTACGACCAGAATGTTTTAATCAGTGACGAGAAAAAATTTAAATAAATGCAGCTAAAAAGCTATAAACAGACTATAACAATAATTATAAATATAGATTAGAGAGGAATTGATTTAGGAACGAGTCGGAACTTTATATTACTGGTTTCAGAGTCTCATTCTTCTTCTTCTTCTTCTTCTTCTTCTTCTTCTTCTTCTTCTTCTTCTTCTTCTTCTTCTTCTTCTTCTTCTTCTTCTTCTTCTGCTTCTTCTTCTTCTTCTTCTTCTTCTTCTTCTTCTTCTTCTTCTTCTTCTTCTTCTTCTTCTTCTTCTTCTCCTTTTGCTTCTCCTTCTTCTTTGTTAATCCTCAGATCAAGGTCCAGGTTTCTCTTACAAAGGACACCGTTGTTTGTAAGGCTGTTTTTATCTCCACACAGCTTTTGTCATATCTGTCTCATGAGATCAGTATTGTTCTCTCTTCCTGCCTGAGCGTCCAGCTTTGAAGGCCGTGTTCCACTGGCATGGTATGCTCCCCACATGGACACCTGTCACCTGTCCCAATCCCCAATTTGTTGTAAAGATGACCATTGAGTCTGTTATGTCTAATGCTCAGTCTGGAGATGACGACGAAGGTGTTGACCAGCCCAATTCCTCTGAAGTTGGTTTTAATAAATGTCTATGTCAACTTATACGTCATGCACAAGTCTGTTTGGTGGAAGGCCACCGCCACGTTCAGGTAGTATGTCTACAGCCTTATGCCCTTCGATAATGAAGTGGGAGGGGATACACTAAATGACGAGCGATGGGTGTTCTGCTGAGAGCTGCGACAGGGAGTATAGGTTGTGACATCTCTATCTCAATTTTGGTTTAGACGTTCTTTTACTGACGAGGCATCAGTCAGCGATACTGTGTTGGATGATTCCGATGGTCTCGTCATGTCAACCTAAGAGACGTTTATCGTCACATCAGTTGGAAGCCTTCGTCGAAAAGTTTAGTCATCACAACAGTTGGAAGAGTGCATCAGAGAAGTTTGGAGCCATCACAAGAGTTGAAAGAGTGCATCAGAGAAGTTTGGAGCCATCACAAGAGTTGAAAGAGTGCATCAGAGAAGTTTGGAGCCATCACAAGAGTTGGAAGAGTGCATCAGAGAAGTTTGGAGCCATCACAAGAGTTGGAACCCTTCGTCAGAGAAGTTTAGAGCCAATAAAACAGTTTGAAACCTTCGTCAGAGAAGTTCAGTCATCAAAACAGTTGGAAGCCTGTATCAGAAATGTTTAGTCAACACAACAGTTGGAAACCTCCATCAGAGAAGTTTAGTCATTTCAACAAATATAAACCCACATCTGGACATTGACAGTGCCTGTTTATCTCTCTCTTCTGTTTGTTTGTTTAAAGGTTTGCCTTTCTGGATTCAACTGGCGAAGACACGCCCTGTTTCATTCCAGACCGTAGTCTTTTGGGCGATATCAAAATCAATTGGGAAGTGTATGGTTGCGTATGTGGATATGTTTGGTCAGTGGAAGCATGTGTGTAAATTCCACCTGTAATGTGTTCCGCTATGACAGGTTTGCAGTACAGTAGCTATGCCAAACATTTCTATACGTGGAGAAGTGGTGATACCGGACACGAAGATATTTCGAACATGGCATGTTGGGATTGCAACTTCTTCTTCGACAATCAACTGATTCTGTGCTTCTAGTCCGGTGAGGTTCACGATCAACTGATGCTATGCTTCTAGTCCGGTAGGTTCACGATCAACTGATGCTATGCTTCTAGTCCGGTAGGTTCACGATCAACTGATGCTATGCTTCTAGTCCGGTGAGGTTCACAATCAACTGATGCTATTCGTCTAGTCCAGTGAGGTCCACGATCAACTGATGCTGTGCTTCTAGTCCGGTGAGGTTCACGATCAACTGATGCTGTGCTTCTAGTCCGGAGAGGTTCATGAAAGAGACTGCGTTTCAGTTCTTCGCCGGTTCTCTACAGCTTTTCGAGTATGATCGCTGCCCTAGGCCAGACTACCTCTCTTTGGTCTGCATAGGTACGGCATTCCTGCAGAATATGTTCTGGTGTTTGCTTGAGTGCTCCACGTGGCGGTGTCTCTGAGACCCATTCTATGGAGGTGGGCCTTGAGTCTGCAGTGTCCCGTTCTGAGTCTGAAGATCTTTGTCTGCCCATCTCTGCAAAGTTTGTCTATGCTGTCATTTTCTGGCTTGTGTTCTTTGTGCTGTTCTCTCCATTCTGTCCTCATAGATCGTTTGATGAGTGTCTTTGCTTCTTTATAGCTCTGTGGATGGGGAATTTACTTGCCACCACTTCCGGCTTTTGTGAGCTTATCTGCTTTCTCTTCTCTGGGGGTTCCACAGTGGGCCGGAATCCATTGTATGACTAAATATAGTTTTTGAAACAGCAATCCAATGTTGTATTTTATTTCATGTGAGAGTCTATATTGTGTGGGACTTGAGATGGCTTGGATTACACTCCTGAAGTATATCTTGTTTGGGGCTTGAGATGGCTTGGAGTACACTCCTGGAGTCTGTTAGAATGACCGTTTTCCTTGTTTTTATATTTTAGCTGATAAGAATCTGAGTTGCTGCATGAACAGCTTTTGCTTCAGCTCTGAAATTGGTACAAGTCTCTCCTGCTGGTATAGAGTGATTTTGTATGTCGCCATTGGAGTGTTTACTGAACCTGAAGTAAGCGACCAGCTGTGGCCACTGACCCCGAAGTAAGCGACCAGCTATGGGCCACTGAACCTGAAGTAAGCGACCAGCTGTGGGCCACTGACCCCGAAGTAAGCGACCAGCTATGGGCCACTGACCGTGAAGTAAACGACCAGCTATGGGCCACTGACCCTGAAGTAAACGACCAGCTATGGGTCACTGACCCTGAAGTAAGCGACCAGCTATGGGCCACTGACACTGAAGTAAGCGACCGGCTATGGGTCACTGACCCTGAAGTAAACGACCAGCTATGGGTCACTGACCCTGAAGTAAGCGACCAGCTATGGGCCACTGACACTGAAGT